>CM075204.1:3487854-3567854 GCA_037577475.1 Chaunax sp. Z400 | reverse complement strand
GTGGATGTTGTGTGTAAGAGAGAGGGACAGAGGATAGGAAAGAGAAGTGCTGATGGCCAGAGTATCAACCAGCCCAGAAAAGTGGTGTGTGTGTGTGAAGGTCAACGCTCTGCAGCAGACACGGCGAAAACATTTATTTTACACACATGGTTTATGTGTGTGTGTGTGTCTGTGTTTTGCCGCAGCATGTTGTATTTTCCTGGCACCATTTGACTGAAAATCTGCCAGAAGTAAACAGCGTTGTAATGCATCATAGCTCAGCATTCAGGCCTCTAATGAAATAAATGCCAGTGAATGTGATGAGGGTTCAAATGTAAATGGTTTGAAAAAATATGATAACATATATAAACATCTAGAGACCATATGTAGATACAAAATAAGCCTAATTAAGCCACATTATGTGACAATGACAACATGATTGTTTGTGAACATGATATATACATTTAAAATTTTTAATTGTATCAATTTTGCTGCAACTGAATAATTGTAATTCATTTATTTGTATTAAATATGGGTGAATGTCTGCATGAATGCTGCTGAGAAAGTTAAGATGTCCTGTAGAGTTCTCTTGGTTTCCAACAAAACCAGGGACTTTATCACTAGTGGTGAAAACTTAACTTTAAATGACAAATAAAACCTGAAATCCACCCTTTGTCATGTAACTTGCAGTGTGTGTAGTGTGTAGTATGTGTAGATAAATAGGTAAACATGAATTCTTGTACAGCTGCCATTTTCTACCATTATTGAACAATCATAGTGGGAGAAATCACTAGATCAGAGGCGATCACTAATTTCTACCCCCACTACAGCCTTGATATGGAAGACATTAGCTGACATGAGGTTGTAGTGCTCACTGTTTTTCAAGTTGAAAATCTCACTTTCTTCTTCTAACACTCCCGTTTTTCATTAGTAGCACAAGTGAATTCAGTACAATCCCAGAATAATTCCAGGAAAGGCAGAAAAATCACTGATCTAAAACAAGGGCACGTTCATCGAAACCTCCTCCAGCAAAACACTAAACTGATAAAAACTCCTCCAACTCCTAGAAGATACTGATCATGAAAGACGATTAATGAAGAACGGTGAATGGTTTGAATGGTTAGCTGCTGTGATGTCTTAGTTGTCACGACTACAACATGGTGGCCTGCCCCTTAGAACCACTGTTATCCATCTACAAACATGCCGTGACAAGTGTCTATAGAAATGTTAATCAGGAGGTGGAAGTCTGCAGGTAGTTGTGACACACGAGTTCAAACTCCTTCCAGACACCGGTGTAATAACAGCAGTATTTTCTTTTAACCCAACCTGTGGTTGGGTTGAAAGTTGGGAATAAGCTTCTTTTTTTTACTTTACACAATGAGGACTTGACACATTTTTGTGTGTAAAACCATAGAGTATTCAGAAACTTTGGTTGGAGGAGATTGCCCTGTGTCAGAGTTGCTACAGCTAACACTAATACTGTATGAAACTGCTCTTAAAATTAGATCATGATCATGATGATTTACGTGAATGTATGATATAATTAAAACAAACTGCAGTATGACATGATTATTTGGTACAAAGACTTGATTGTATATGCCATTTTAATGAGATCCATCTAGTCTATATGTGCAAAAGAGCTAATAATAAAAGATAATAATAATATTTCAGAATACCCAAAGTAGTCCAGAAAGCCATATTGTGTCATATTGTATGTCATTACAACACTGGATCTTTGACTGACGTCAGTAACTTTTATCATTTATCATAGCAAATTTACCATCAGCATTGTTTTAGATGTTTTAACTGAACACCCTCTCCTGTTTCTCTTCTTATCTGGTTCAGAAGCAGTGAGGGGAATCCTACAACCCAGCGGCATGAATGGGAGCAGTATTGGTGGGATGGTCCCTACTAGCCTCAGCGGGCAGCAGCTGGCCTCTGCTATCCCCTCACCTTCCACTGGCAAGTCCTGGCGCAGCAAGTCCATGAATCTCAAGCACAGTGCCACTTCGTCCATGCTGGCAAGCCCCACGCACTCACCCTCACCTACCCAATCACCCCAGGCTTCTGAGGGACTTCCATCACTCGGAAGTGATGGGTCAAAAGGAGGGTCGGTTGGTGGTGGTGGACCCCAGAGGTCCATGCTGGAGAAGTTCCGCCTGATTAACCCCAGATCGGCTTCGAGAGCGTCGCCGTCTGTGGCAGAGATGGCTCTGCAGGAGGAGGATGACCTGTCGGAGTACGGTGAAGATGGATTGACACCCTCAGCGTCGGTGTGCAGTAGCGTCAGTAGCAGTGCTACGACCAAGCAAATATCTACCAAAACCCCCACTTCGTCCTTCACTGCACCAAGCAAGACTTCCTCTTCTTCCTCTCCCTCCTCTTCATTTTCAAAAGCATCTGCCAATGGCAGCAGGTCCATGGCCAAAGACAAGGAGGACAAAAGTAAGTCAGGGAAATCTTCAAAGGACAGCTCTCCACCCAAAGAGGAGCGTGAGTCATTTGCTGACCAGACCAAGAAGACCTCCAAAATCGCCAGCCTCATCCCCAAGGGAGGGAAGCCATCATCTGGAAAGAAAGATGGCAGCTCCTCAGCTTCCAGCGGTATCCCTAAACCAGGACTCAAAGCTCCTTCCACCACAATGTCAAAGCCTCAGAGTCAGTCTCAGAGCCAAAGCCAGGCCGCCTTAAACAGCAGCGGCAACATGCGCGGTGGAGAAGGTGAAAGGACCAAGCTGATGAAAGGAGGGCAGGGTGGGAGTTTCTACATACAGCGTTCCATTGGGGGCCCAGAGGCCAAAAGGACCAGCATGACCTCCTCCACCAGCACCTCAGCCATATCTGCATCCAGTGGGATGCTGGGAGGAGGAGGAGTTCTTGGAGGGAATGGAGTAGTTCAGCTTCCTCAGCAGCAGCAGCACAACCACCCCAATACTGCCACTGTGGCCCCATTCATGTACAGGTGAGACATGTATTCAGATACGGACCTACTATATTCATTCACATACACCCCCTCAGCTGCAGCCCCTGCCCCACTGTGCATCTTGGTCTTGCCTCCACATCTCCTCAGAGTCATTACAAGACAGATTAACAGCCGATGGCTGCTGCATGCCAAATCCTGTTATTTAACTGTCTGGGTTATGTGTTTGATGTGAGAATGCAGACATTGGCAGCGTTCAGAAACCCCATCCTCCTCTTCATTCAGCCAGTGTTTTTATAGCATGCAGCCCTGATGTTACAGAGGTGCAGGAAGTGGGTAAATCTGCCCAGAAGGGCCGATTTCCTCTTAGAAGAGCAGAAGTAATCCAGGGGGAAAAAAATGGATGCCTTTGTGCTTGGAGAGAAAGCGAGTTAAGAATCCCATTAAACAAGACTTAATCCTCCATCCCTTCCTTTTCCCTCTCGTCTTCCTCCTTCGTTGTGCACAGCCAAATCCGCCATATTCAACCCTGCTGCTTTCGAGCATTAGCATCACTTTAATCCTACACATTTAGGAGGTTAAAACTACCACACCTATCAGTCCTGGGCAGATAGTGAGTGACAGTTATTCTATAGAAACAAAAAGCGCACACAGCCCACTCAATCTGCAGAAAGAGTACCATCTGTGATGTCACCTACAGATTTCTGAAGGAACATGTCAGTGGCTTGAGTTTACTGCTTTTGGCCATTTTACTAAGTGATCGACTCAAATTATCCTTAGTTTATTATGTGTTCAGAGGCCTTCATTTTTTGAGGAACAAATTTAACAATATACGTTTTTGAGAGAGTAGCTGGAAGTTTACTTCTCCTCTTAAGTGCAGTTTGAGTTTCATCTCTGATTATTGATATTTCAAACTCTGAAGTATCTGGAAAAAATTTGCCAGCAGAGTCAATGGACAATTGGGCTTTCAGTGGTGTCCCACTGTCTGCAGTTAAAGCTCAGTCACATCACAAAGTGGCACTGCAAAATTCATCCTTTCATACTTACACAAACGTAGCTGAGGGTTGGTGTCCTGCAAGTTGTTTTTTTTTTTTTTCTATTTTTCAGGATAGGCGGGGCTTCTTAATCCTGCATAGGATTTAACTTTATATCAGTCTAGAAAACATTCCTGAATAGGGGAATCCCTAAAGGCCAGCTGTAGGGTCAGAATTGATCAAAAGATATGCCAAACAAAGATTTTAACTGACCCTAACCCCTAACCCCACAAGAACACTGATTGCTGGTGGCTGGTGTGCTTGTGCTATTTACATTTATTACCACATAATATAATAATGAATATATGTAATATTTAAATAATAATGTATTTAAATATTCCTTATTGTTGGTGTCTCTATACACTGAACCAAAGAGGGTATAGCCTGTGTTAGCTCACCGTTCTTGCCTTTGAGGCATGGTGTAGTTTCATGTCTCCCCTCTATCTTTATCCTCTGTGCCAACATCTTCCCTTGTGTGCATATTCCTGAAGCCTCCATTTTCAGCCTCTTCTTGTTTTGCTTTCAATGTTCCTCTTCACCAGCAGACCTCACCCACAGCCATCAGCATGCAGTCAGTGAGTGTAAAGGCCTCCTGTCGTGGTACAATTTACAATCGTTTTCAGCCTAAAGAGCCATCTTTGTCTTGTTCTGTTTCTCTACCTACATCCTCCTCTTGTTGTTGCCTCTACCAAGATTGAAACACCAGTGTGGTTGTTGGACTTTGTTGCATTTACTTTATCCTCTGCCCACATAACCTAAGTTGACCCAAGTTCAGAAGCAGGATCAGGAATGATAGAAATAGCATAATGATATAATATACACTATAAACTGGGCTCATATGTTTCTGTGCTGTCAGTTAACCGGTTGGGGCACTACTTTGGATTCCAAATGGAAATGCTAATGTACTTTGGATCATACCACAACAGCAAAACATTTCAAACTCAGCATACCTGAATGTGATGAGCAAAATGACCCTTCTCTTTAAACATAGCAGAGTGAACGATTAGTAAATAATCATGTGTCACTTTTCCCCAACATATCTGCTTTCATATTTAGTTTCTGAATGTGTTGGGTGGAAATTTATTTGTCTGTGAATCCTGTGAGGTGAGGGAAGCTTGTAGGAGCTGAAGTCACAGGCTGATGCTGCTGTCGTGGAGATGTGGAGCCAGTTTTTTATCTGCTACTCTGCAGGAGGTCGTGGTCCCTGGTATGTGTGTGTGTGTGTGGGTGGGTGGGTGTTGTGTGTATGGGAAGGCTTAATACTACACAGTTACCTGTGCTCAGATCTGTCTGTGTGTGCAACATTTACTGTGTTTATTCTAGGATTTTCATGTATGTGTTGTTAAAAGTGTTAGTTTTCAGTGTATGTGTGTGTGTGTGTGTGTGTGTGTGTGTGTGTGTGTGTGTGTGTGTGTGTGTGTGTGTGTGTGTGTGTGTGTGTGTGTGTGTGTGTGTGTGTGTGTGTGTGCTTCTATGTGAGTGAGCCTCTCATTGTGTTTGTCACTGTGTGTCTGTCTGTATGTAGGACTCTTATCTCACTGAGGGCATTGGACTCAGTCCTTGTTTCTCCAGATCAGCAAACAAACAGTGGAGCAGGATGCAGCTCCAGGTTGAGGGGGAGAAGCAGATGCATGCAAACACATATTTAATGCTCACACACACTCTGAACATCCCATGAGGGAACCCTCTCTCTTTAGTGATGCCAACTACTACAATGAAATCTAACAGAGGAAACTTTAGTTCTGTTCATTGGATTGGTTGGCAGTGATTGAATCAACATGACCCTGCAGCAGCTTTAACTAGTCTCACTAAAAACTGGCTGATTTGAAAAGACTAGTGGCTATAGTTTTGCAGATGTTTCAGCCTGTCTGTGTATGATTTGTTGTTTGTGCCTCCAGGACATTTTCAGAAAATGACTGCACCATGGTGGCCCCAGTCGACCCCTGCCTCAGCCCCAGCAAGGGAGAGCTGGTGTACAGCAAGACAGCCAAGCAGTGCCTGGAGGAGATATCAGGTACGTTGGGTCAACACGCACGCTGTGGCCTCTTCATATGTGGTATTTCTCTGTGTGGCTGTGTGAATGTGCACATGCCTGTGTGCATTAGCATGTCTCTCTTGCAATCATTGTCATATAGGAATTTAACCTTCATTTGGTGTTCACAGCATGTATATTTACACAATGTTGACGTGACTGCTGCTGCAGGGCTGCTCTCTGTGAGAGCTGCAGACATTTATCCTCTTTAGGAAAGAGAAGAATTGGTTCATCTTATGTTACATCATGGATTAGCTGCGCTACTAATATTAAAGAGCAGGCTGCAGTCTATGTTGCAGTGTTAATGGATGGTAGTTAACGGAAGCTGAGTTTTGACGTAGACTGCTGTGGATATTGCAATGTATCAGTGATGTGCAGTTTGTACTTTAAGTTTGTACTCTATAAGATAATTAATTAATTGCATGATCTGACATCTGAGATTGTTTGGGTTCATGGTGCGACATTCTTTCTACACCTTAAAAGAATAAGGTGCAGATAGCACAGTGCACTCTCTCTCCGCATTTCCTGTCACCTCTTCAGGCTGTCTTTTCAATAAAGGCAAAAAATGCACCAAAAAATTACTTACTTTGGCTTCAGTGAAGACTAAAGCGAACAAATAGAAAAAAATATCCTAGCTATAGGAAATCAGCATATGATAAATTTCATTCATTTTCTAATTGCTTTTCAAACACCAGGTAGAATTTGTCCTCCTCTTCAAAAAACTCTACCAGCTCCAGGATGTTACTGTGGCCCTGGCACTGATAGAGCATTTCAACCTCACGAAATACCCTGCTGCGGCTGTGACCTGGTCTTTTTTCTATGATCTTGACAGCATATTCTTTGTTGGTTATGAGGTTGATGCATGTTTGCACTCTGGCATATGCGCCCTCTCCTAATACCTCTTCCTGTAGTCTGTAGACATCTTCGAATCTTCCAGAGAAACTGTCAGTTGCACGGCAACGCTTTTTCTTCTTGTTTCTCTTCTTTGCATCAGGGATGTCAATAGGCTGGCTGGAAGGCATGTCATGTCTTGGGGAGGAATCAAAATTAAATGAAGAATCAATTAGATGGGATCCATTGTTAGTGAAGTCATCAGATTCAAATGGATTTTGGCCCTTGAAAGAGCGGTGGAATCCTGTGACCTCGGTGACAGATAAAGTCATTTAGAATGCAACTCATCAAGGTAAAAGTTTGAAAAAATCTGGATATTGATTTAAAGTCTTACCACCAGCTCTAGATTGTCAGCATAAACAGGAAGGAAACGTCTTGACGTCTTCTGAAAAATCCTCGAGATGAGGGATTCAGCTCATATAAATGATGATAGAATAGAATAGAGTAGAATAGAAAACCTTTATTGTCATTATACAGTGTACAAGGAAATTAAAAGGCAAACTCCTTAAGGTGCACACAAGATATATCAGAAATATCAAGACTACATACTGGAACAATTTAACATGATACAATTCACATAGTATATGCAGCAGAGAATATTACAAATATGATACCTACAGATTTAACATATCTGTGATTGGCAGAAATGTGCATTACCAGCATGTTTTGTCTTTTTTTATTCTTTAACAACTGGGCTGACATTTGTGCTTACTGGGGGATCCCTGTTCAACACTGGTTTCACTTAAGGAAGGGAAAATGTCAGCAGTGACAGCCAGACAGAGGCAGTAGGTCCTAGTTAACATCCATGCATGCTGCCATTATCTCTTACAATCCCAGTGCTGACCAGTCATATGACACATCATCAACAGCACGTCATGTATAGTTTTCAGCCTGAGCAGAGGGATGGCTTTTACAAAGTGTTATTCTACATTTGATAAATATTTTAATCCAAACGTCTGACAATGCCTTTGTTCAGATTTGTGAATCATGTCCAGAAGGAGTAGATGACTTCTCACACAAGCTGCAAGGAGCCTGAAAAGAAGAGGTCGCAACAGAGAAATTGTTTTAGTGAATTTTGTAGTGATGATGCTGAAATCAATGTATTCAGCTATGATTATCAAAACTAAAATGGAAAACTGATGGTTAAAGTTCAGTCGTACTGTTTGTTTGCATATGTCTTAATCATCCTTTAAATCCAGTCAGCAGACTTCTTTGTGATGGAGCTTCCAGCAACCTTTGACCAGTTTAAAGGAGATTTTAACCACAAACCTATAATTCCTGACTCTGCTGGCACAGAGAGTTTCCTTTTTCAGTTGGATTTGCAATGAAGAGTTTAAGTTTCAGAACTCCTAACACCCATTTTACATTAAAAATGTTTGTGTTTCCTGACACTCATCAGCCAATATCTACTGGATTGTGTCGTCTGTTTTACAACCAAAGGATTTGAGTCTTTTTTAGCATAAAGTATCACTTGTTGGAAACCTTGGATAAAGTCATTTAGAATGCAACTCATCTTAGATGTGAAAAATAAGATGTCAGGTTCAAAGCGCAGTGTGCACAAACAACAGCATGTGATTACAGGTTTGGTTTGTTAGGTCGGCTGGGACATTCCTGACATTTTACTCTGGTCGTGGCTTTTCCCAAGCCTGTCATTGGAAGGATAAAATTAGGTTGCAGCAGTGGCCGTTCCCTTTGTTTGGAGCCCCATGCAAGGACTTGGTCTTTGTTGTCACACGTTTTTTTATCGTCGTTCCACATCCTCCTTTTTCAGAAGCTTCGCAGAGCAACAGAAATGAGTCTCTGCGAGAGTAATGCAAGTTCATGCACACCACAAATACCACAGAAACACTTTACATTTACTGGATGAACCAATGTCAGTAGTGACAATATTCGAACATCAAAATCTTTATTCACATGTCAATTTTATCTCTTTGAAACCATTTGAATAATTTCATTTGCTCTTAACTGTGAATTTTTAAATGAATCATAGAACAATTATTTGTGATGAGCTGCAGAGTAAAGTGTTCACAGTGTAAACACATAATTAAGATAACATTGCTTCTGAGAGGCAACAGCTTCCAGTCCCCACAGCTACTGGTAACAAGGTTTTAAAAATGTGTGGAAGACAGCTGTGACTAATGTCGACAGGGCTAATAAGGCTTTATTGATTGATGGGGATATGTTGGTTCTGTGGTCTCATTGTTTATCCACGATAAGCTGCCAGCTCGCTGTTTCAGCTCCTCCGGATAGCTTTTAATTAAGTCGGGTGGCCAGTGGCTGCAGCAGGGGCTGCAAAGCTTACAGGTGCACTGTCCAAACAACTCACCGTCATACCGTCAGGGGAAAGATAGAGGCAAAAGGGTGAAGGATAGTTTGAGGGAGAAAATATAAGGGCTGCAAGTTGAAGGGAAGTGAACAGAAAGAATGAGAGGGATTAAGAGAAAGAGAGTGATAAACACAGAAGGAGGGCTAAGAGAGAGAGAGAGAGAGAGAGAGAGAGCTGCAGGCGGCATGCTGGAATGAACAAGCAGACCGAGAGCTACGTGCGCCCATTCACCGGCTTCACCACCCGTTCATTCTCTTCTGTGAGGAGAGAGGGACCGTCAGTCAGAGGGGAGGCAGGAGAAGTGTAGCAGTGAGCTGGTAATTAAAGGAGAGACAGAAGGTGGAGGGAGAGAGATAAGAGTGGATGAAAAGACTGTCATTTAAAAGGGTGGAGAGATAAAGGAAGTGTGAGCGCATTTGGTGAGGGAAGGGAGATGTAGTGACTCGTTGCTCCACGCCCCTGACTGTGGTGGAGGAAGAGAAAGGAGCCAAGAAGACAGATCGAAAGCATGAGGACAGGAGGAGGAGTGGAACAGTGTTTATGTCTTTGTCTCCATCTGAGCGTGAGTATGGGCTGGATCAAAGATGGATGTGGACACTACCTACATGCCTAACAGGGAGGTTTTCTCTCCACTCTTTGCCCTGCGCCTGCTTTCGCTCCAGCCCTCTGAAGCGTGGACCTCAGCCGGGAGGTGTGGGGCGTGGGGACGCGTCTCTCTGCTGCCACCGTCCTCCTCTTACACTCCATCTGCTCTGACAGTGACAGCACAGCCAAGATGTGAAACAGTTGGATCTGCTTGACTGCATACTTTCACTTTTTGAGTCACCAGAGGCGAAAAGGTAAGGCAAGAACAGGGACTGGAGCGGCCGGTGAGCAAAGATGAAGAGAGGAGCGGAGTTTTCCGTGTATCAGGGGGGCAGCCCAGCTCAACGGCCTCCCCAGCCTCTCTCTGACAACCTCAACCTGCGGATCAAGCAGCGCTCGCTCACAAACCTGACTCTGCTCAGTGATGGCGAGCAGCGTGTTTACTCCTTTGACCTCAACGAGCTACCATCTCGTCTTTCACATGCTCAGAACTCTTTGGTGTACTCATCCTCTACGCAGCGGGCAGGAGGAAGCCTGCAGGGAAGCCCCAGGAAGGAGGCGATCACAAGGGGTGGAGGTATGCGTGGAACCAGAGCTCGATCCCTATCACTTTCCCTCACCAAGGTGCTATCTCAGTCAGAACACTCCCTCATCCCAGTACCATGGCGATGCATTGGTATAGGCGGGCGGCCACAGCGGGCATCATACAGTGGCCACCCACGGACTGAACCAGCACGGATGTCCAGGCAGGAGGGGGGGACCGATGAAGAGGGCAGCAGCAGTCGTACAGAGGAGGAGCAAGCAGGAGGCAGGGGCGGCAGGAAGCAAGGAGGCAAGAACGACAGCGGCTACTGGGCAGAGGAGGAGGTTTCAGGGGGAGGTCCTCGTGAAGGAACGGCTCAGCTGGATAAGGAGGTGATCCTCACAATGCTGGGTGACCTGGAGCAGGTGCTGCACACACAACCTCGCCCACGTAAGTCAGCAAAGTCAAGGAAATCAGCATGAATGTGGAAGGCGTTTCATACCATAGACAAGTATTTTGGGGATAACGTTCCTCGACGTGAAGGGATTACTATGACAACACCATAAATTGGAAACTTTGTAGAAGAATAAAAGAACATAGCATAACAAAGTTGTGGTTGAGATGAAAATATCAGTGAGCTGGTTATTTTCTCCATCCTCATTATTTAAAAGGAATATGTGAGAAAAGACACACACCCTCACACGACGTGTTGTAAGTGCATCCTCACTCACAAGATTTACTGAAGCAACAGTAGTTTGAATTCGTGGACACCACCAGATAAAAAGAGCTTTTGAATGAGCATCCATGAACAAACCTAGGTTTGACATGAGCGGAAAACAGCATATTCTGTAGATAAGATCAGCCTTTTTTTACATAGTGGTGACTGCGGAGATGATTATTGTGACTCTGCAGCTAAAGCAAAATAAGATGCAGCGCACAGCAGGGCCTTGGCAACAGGTAGATTTCCTTTAAGCAGGCTGAGGCATGATGCAGCATAAAGAATACCTCGAGATAAAGATGATGGAAAACCAACTCCCACTGCAAAGCACAGCTTTTGATTACTTACACCTCCCTCACTGCCTGTGAGTCACACAGCCAGTGTGATCAATACCTTATTATTACACCTTTCTGTGTGTGTGTTGGCATGCATGTGTGTATTATAATTAGAGGACTGGGATGGTTCCCTAATAGTTTTCAGCTGAAGCGAGAAGCCTGTGTGTGTGTGTGTGTGTGTGTGTGTGTGTGTGTGTGTGTGTGTGTGTGTGTGTGTGTGTGTGTGTGTGTGTGTGTGTGTGTCGTTCCAAATGGCAGTGATTTTCATTATGTAATAAATGTCAAAATGATGTTGTGTCACCTCTATCTACAATGTTTGTTCTCCATCAGCAGTGAGCGCTTTGTGGCTTCCCCCCTCTGTAGTGCTGGATGCTGACGTGAAAACAGCAGCACTACATCTGTACAAGCAGCCACTACATTTCGATATTATGTGTTTGGGATTTTCCAAGACACACACATCAGCTGCTCTTTTTGATCCACAATAAGGTGCTGAGCTGGTAAATTCCTTACAAGTGTTGAATATTGGGTTGCATTTTATAATTCGAGGCTCCAATGTGTGTGTGGATACGCTGCTGTGTTGCTATAGCCGGCCTCTGCTCTCCAGTACAGGTGAGACCTCTGCTCCTTTACTGCTGTGAATTGCGCTCCCACTGGCACAAAAAACATACATGCACACACACACACACACACACACACACACACACACACACACACACACACACACACACACACGCCTCGGGCAGCTTCTGGATGTTGCATGAAGTGTCCGTTCCTGATGGAGACCCAGGGCTACATCTCTTCATAATGGGGTTGTCGTTGGATCTTTCTCTAAGGGGTCCTAGTGAAAGGAGAGAAGCAGGGAAGACCTGGGAAAATAAAATTCAGATAAAAGTGATGCTTTAGGTTTTCATACACATCTGTTCGACTGGATCACCTAACAAACCATTCTTGGATCCAGAGGGGAGTTTGGGTCCCTCATGATCATGTCTGTCATTTCAGCAACAAATTCAGGGTACTGAAGTTCCTGATCTTCTATTATATTTAACAATAAGATCGTATGTATCTCATTGATTTCTAATTACTGGTCTTAGCGTGAACATCTGATGTGGGGTCAGAGGTTAAGCTCTCTCTTTACCCTGTTAGGGCATTACACAGCACAATACCGGATAATTGGGGTCAAGCCATGACTTCATTTTGAAAAAGATTTCTTTGAATATGGACATTGTAGTGTTTGGAAACTTGAAGTCTCTGTATTTTCAGTTGTTTTATTGGAGTTTTAAGGCATTAAAAAGGAGGATGGAAAATATGCTTCAGCTGACCCTCTACGATTTGTTTTTGTGATGTGTTGATTTATTTAAAACAGTCTTACTACAGGACATATGTGGTCAACATACAGTTGGAAACAAAATTATTCAACCCCCGCTGTATATTAGGTTTATTGGCAAAATCTACTATTATCAGCTGTTTGCAATAACATAATCAAACAAGAACAGTTAAAATAGCTCAATATAAGATTTGTTTCCAAATAACTACTGCAGTCTCTAAATGATTCAACCCCCTGAATATCATCCCACATTAGAGCACATATTTGCAGATCAGATGTTGTTAATCCACTGTGTCAACACTCATAAACTTATGACTTAAAACCATATGTTTATTTTTCTGTTAAGGCCTAAATTTACATCAGGGCTCCATGAACTCCAAGATGTTCACCCCTGCTGACCCAAAGGCACAAGAAAAGTAGGCTCCAGTAGCTCAGAACCATCTAGATAACACAGAGAAGTTTTAGGATGCTGTTCTGTGGAGCCATGAAGCCAAACTGGACCTTTTGGGGCCTCTGGATCAGCGGTATGTCTGGAGGAGGAAGAATGAAGCTGATGCTGAAAAGAACAGCCTACCTACAGTGAAGCATGGCGGTGGATCAGTGAGGCTCTGAGGCTGCTTTGCTTCCTGGACCACTGGAAACCTGCAGCCTGTAGAGGGTCAGATGGATTCCATCAAGGATCAGGAAATCCTAGAAGAAAACGTCTCCATCTGTGAGGAAGATGAAGCTGAAGAAGGACAATGATCCCAAGCAGACCTCAGAGTCCACCAAGGCCTGGTTTCAGAAGAAGTCCTGGATCATTCTAGAGGCCGTCACAGTCGCCTGACTGGAATCCATAGAAAACCTCTGGTGGGATCTGAAGAAGGTGGTTGCAGCAGGTAAACCAGGAATATTCCAGAACTGGAGGCCTTTGTCCATGAGGAACGGGCTAAGATTCCTCAGGAACGCTGCCAGAAGCTGGAGTCTGGATCTGCATCAGGTTTGCAGCAGGTCATAGCAGCTAAAGGGTCTACAGAGAACTAGAGATGCTGGTCATTAAGGATCATTCAGAGACTGAGGAGTCAGGAAAAGGAGACTTTTGGTCAGATTAGGAAAAACATTTGAATATCTGTTATTAATATCTATTTAAACTTTTCCTATTTTGATTAGGTTATTGTTAACAGCTGATACATGTTTTGCCAATAAACCTAATATATAATAGGGGTTGAGTAACTTTCCTTCTAGCTGTAGCTTCAACTCCAACAATCACAGCTTCTAGAAGATGTGAATGCCTTTAATAAATTCATTGTCAGTGTAACCAAGTCAGTTTACTGCACATTCATTCTTCCTGGTGAGCAGAGTGACACTAACAATGTGCATTGTCACACAGCATACACCAAAACAGGAAGCTTGTTCTCTCAGCTACATACTGACATTGTCATGTTAGTCTGTTCAAATCAAATCATTTTTTTCCATTTTATGGAGAAAAAGCAAAGAGCTTGAAAAAATACATAGCATGTACTTCACAGCACACATCCTCACAATAATGTTTTTTATTTAAATGAAGGTCCATGGGATTTTGTCATAGCGAGTTTATCCAAATGCCTTGAGGTTAGTTCTCAAACTGATCTCTGTACTGAGCTCTTCTGCTTATATTCCGAACAAACCTGCTTTATTTCCTGCATGTAAACACCTCAGCCCTTTTCCTCGTCCTGACACTGAGCTGCACTGCAGGAGTCGCTGGACGCCTTTTCAAACATCCTAACACCTCTCCCATCTCCCCCCAGTCACTGCAATCACAGCAGCTTGTTGTCAGTATGCCTGCTCAGAGTGCTGAATCAGCAAATGGTGACAGAGCAGGCTTCTTGCTCTCCTCTTACCATGACACTGCATCGTCTCCTTGTTGTATGAGATCTGCTCTTATTCGTCTTCACCATGGAGAACAACTTTAAACTGCAGAGCAGTGAGACCAGCATTTATTCTGTGTCTCATGCTACTAGTTAATTGTCCATTCTGTGGTACCTGCCTGCAGATATAGGCTAGCCTGATGAGCTTAAAGAGAGGAGCAGACACGTGTGCATAAAATGTTGCCCACCCAGTGTTTACTGAGCAGTCCTCTCTCAGAATAGGCTGAAGGCCTGAGTGAAACAAGGCCCTAAGACAAACATGAAACATATGACATGCATTCATAGCTGTATGCTGCTGTAAGGCGGAGTAGGAAAACGATGGACTGAAGAGGCAGCGTTCTCCGACTAGCCTGACAAGGAAACACGCAGGAGCTCTGACAGAGTTTGCTTTTGCGGGTTCGACTGTGTCCTGAACTAACTGAGGGAGCGCGTGGTGTCATGACAAAACATTTCTGCAGCAACCTGAAGGAAAAAAAGTCAGCAGTGCATAAAATATTGTTTTAGACTAAAATAAGTGCATGTGGTGCAGCCTGACAGGCTGATTCATTGTGTAGCCTCCATGGCGGCTGTCAGAGGGATCGGTCATCATTCTGTTTCCCTACTGAGACGCTCAGTGACATTCAGTAAAATACTCTATGTCAGATGTTCTCGTCACTTCCTCTATTGTGTGTTAGTGCGCGTGGGTATAGGCGACTGCTGTGTGTGTGTGTGTGTGTGTGTGTGTGTGTGTGTGTGTGTGTGCGTGCGTGCGTGCGTGCGTGCGTGCGTGCGTGCGTGCGTGCGTGCGTGCGTGCGTGCGTGCGTGCGTGCGTGCGTGCGTGCGTGCGTGCGTGCGTGCGTGTGTGTGTGTGTGTGTGTGTGTGTGTGTGTGTGTGTGTGTGCTGGTCCAAACATGTCAGTAAATTATTTAAAATGTGTGTCTCCAGGAGAGGATCCTGAGACAAGACGCATGAGGACGGTGAAGAACATCGCTGACCTGCGGCAGAACCTGGAAGAGACCATGTCCAGTCTACGGGGGACACAGATCAGCCACAGGTAGGCACACAAATGGTACTGCCCATCATTATTACTAATCTGGTTGTGGTTTTGGCCAAGCAGAGTAATACAGAGACAATGGTTTTGTGAGGATATTTACTGACTCGAAAAGGATTGAAAGAGATTGATTACGTCTGCCAAGGATGTAATGTTTCCTTGGCCGTCTGTCTGTCTGTCTGTCTGTCTCAGCCAAGTATCTCAAAAGTTTCAACAGATTTTACAGTTTTAACAATGAAATCTTGTGCAAAGGTGGCCCTTGGAAGGGGGGTGAGGTAAGATTTTGAAGCAGATCTAGCAGATTTTTTGCAACCTTGGTGGATGTATGCTCTCTCCAAGTGCCCCTCTAGTTATAATATTTGATTAACAAGAGTGTAATTATCCATTCATATCCCGTCTCCATGTTATCCCAGGCAGTCCTGGATTCAGTCCATCAACCCTGCAGTCAGAATATAAGCTCACCAAACTGTCAAAGCTACAGCACATGCTGTAATGTACATGATCTAATGCTTCCACTTCTTTGTTCTGACAGTCTGCTTCTACATCATGTTTCATTTCTGGAGTCAGGAGTTGTCAATGGGCTTCACCAATCACGGTCAATTTAAAAAAAAGAATTTTAATATTAAAATTAAACACAGGTAACTTGTTTCAGGGTTGAATTGAATTATTCTACACTGCCTGGTTTTAAGCCACTGTATTATGTAACTGAGGCAATAGTGTGACAACTCAGATGGGATCATTTATAACTCACAACCCAAATGTAAAATACTCCCATCTGTCTCTGCTTTACTTCATTATTCATACTTGTACTGGCATTGGATGAGTGTCAGTGTGTGTTATGTCAAACCACTACTGTAGCCTTTGCCTGATCGTTTTCAAATATTCAACCCCCCACCTGGCTCACTGCAGGTAATGTCATTTATACGTTATGTGAAGTTGTTATTACAAGACTTAATCAAAGATACTTAGGATAGGACTTGTTTCGGTTATCCATTTGGAGAAACTGCGATTTGCTAATGTCGGAGGTCGGAATGGGTGGGAAGGTTCTTGGGGTCCCGTGTTGGGATATCTTGATTCAATTTGATCATGTTTATTTGTATTTGTATTTGTATTCGTATTCGGACTGGTTTACTGTTTAGTTACATGTGTATGATGTGTGCACTTGTGTGCTTTTGTGTCCTTGATACTTGGTCTAGATGGATTTCTTGTGCTTGTCTTGTCTATTTGTATTGCATTTATGTTTGTCTCCCCTGGATTGTGTGTGTGTGTATGTGTGCGTGAGCCTATGGGTGTGCGATTGGGTGGGGGTTGGGTATTGATTTTTGTGTGATTTGTATGCCCGTACAAAATATGCATTAATAAAAATAATATATAAAAAAATATATATACTTAGGATACAGTCGCAGCCATAGCTCACTTTCTGTTTGACTGTATAACAAAGTATGGATTGATTTATTTGCCTTGTTTGGGTCATTTTGCTCAGATAAACACAGATGAGGGCTTTAAACTAAAGTCACTGAAGGTCTAGACCTCACCAACTATTTAAATAGTATTAAATCTGTTTAGCATTGGCTAGTTAACCATTAATCTGCATTAATTACATTGCCAGAATGTATCGTCTCGTCAGAGACCTGCAGCCTATGTATGTTCTTAAAGGCTATTTTCACTCTGATGTAATGCATGGCAAGTCTGAAGCTGCGACAAATTTAGTTTCCTCACAGTGTGTCATCGTTACAAAATAAGAGACGCAAAAAGTGAGAAACAACGTTTCCTTTGTGATCAGTGTTTATGTCTCAGCAGCAAAAATCCTATTATGTTTCCTCCTTCATGCGTCGTCCTTGGCAAATAAAAGCAGCTCTGATTTTCATATCTCTGACTCACCTTATACAGTTTATCACACTGATCCAACAGGGAGATATGTCTCCAGCTATTAATGACGTTCTCTCCATTATCATGCCACCTTCTCCATGCTTCCGGGATTTAATTAAAAACATCACTTCCTCACCAGCTGGCACACGTGTAATGACATACTGGAGTTGATGGACAACCTGCACCCATCTGTGAGCAGTGGGCAACAGTGTAGGGACTGCAGCTCACAGGAGGACAAAGTGATAACCATTGGCTTACGTCAGCTCCCTCGGCAAGGGACCCCACTCGTCCCTCTCCTTCTCCCTCAGTCTATTATTTTCTGTGTTTTGCTCCATTTGCGGAGGAAGATGGTGGCCAAGCTGCTGACAGCCATGACAGATGGTAGTCTGTGTGCATGCATGTGAAGTGTTTGTTTTCTACCTCTTTTTTCCTCAAAGGACTCTCAGTCAGGTGCGATCAATACAGCGCCATTGTCCTAGCACCACATTTATTCCAATGGGAGCCATTCATTCGGAGTATGGGGTGTTTAATTCACTCATTCACATGCATCAGATGCACAGGAACAGTTAGTATGACATATGTGCAAAATGCATCATTATACCTCCATATTATCAGCATTATATATGGTGTGTCTGCAGTGTTTGTATGAGTAGTGAAGCAGGAAGCACTGGTCTAAGGTGGTAGCAGTCCTGTGAGAGTGTTCAATGGAAAAAGTAGACTCCTGTGTGGGAACCAGTTTCAGACATGTTTATATTCTGAATAAAAGAATAGCTTCAGAATATGTATGCCAGTTCTGTCCGTGACATAAGGCTGTCCTGATCTCTCCCCTGGATAAAAAATGGCTGAAATCACCATGAAGTTTGAAGCACCTTAAGCAGTTCCCCTTGAATTCTGTATTTTATGTGGCTTTTTAATCTTTTGCCAAATGTTTTACTCAAATGTCTTTGAATGCAGTACAAAAGCCAGTTTCATGTATCTACAATCATAAACAACAAATCTAAATATTGTGGCATTTTGCCACGGTTACTCCTTCTACATTAATGTGGGTCAGAAAAGCAGGTGTGTTGGCTTGGCCTGCTTTAAGATCATATTCACTGCCATACCTCATACTAGATTAAATATATTCTGTAGCTGACTAATATCTGCTCTTTCCACCATGACTTTTACAATATGTTACACAACTTTTATTACATGCTTGGCCTCTCTGCTACATTCTCCTGCTCCACGGAGACCCATAAGTTTTACATGATGAAAATTTGATTGAAACTGTCTAAAACTTTTGACCTGTCCAGCAGTCAGCCAGGACTGCGTTCCCTAAAATCACTGACAGAAGAAAATGCTCTGCTTTAAAGCTTAAGTTCCATGAATCGTGAAATTGCATCCCTTCTCATTGAACTGACCTTAGTCTTTGATGCTGCAGCCATCGTGGAGAGATCCAGATGTGTTGGGGCCTCCATAGACAGTCTATATTGATCAAAATCAACACATTTAATTTCCCAAATCATCCAGACATGATTGACATTTGAAGGCAAAACTAACAGCTCTGTGTGAAGAAATGCTGCGATGTTCAAGGACAAACCTGCCAGAGCAGACTGAAAAGGGAAATCTCCTCCGTCTGCTGAGGCTTCAGGGATCTCTATCTAGTCCCCTGTGGATTCATCAAATGCCGAATGACACGAACGTAAATCTTCACCCAGGAGGATTTGTTGATTTTTTTGTTTACATTTGGAATACAGAGAGAATGAGGCTGGCTAAATTATTCATTGCTTTGGAAGTGATGAGATAGCTGTTGGTCCTATTTACATGCATTTACAAGGTTCTGAAGACAGAGTTTGTTTTTCTTATTAATATCCATTCAGCTGACACTTCAATACCAAACTGTAATAGTGAGACAGTCATAAAATACCAAAATGCAAGATCTGAAGGGTAATGATGGGTCAAAGCCAAAGACATTCTTCAATCCCTGCCAGTGTTTGTGAGAGTATAGTCAGACTGAGTGGAGAGGTGACAGGATTCAGCTGGAGGAAGGTAACACAAGGTGCTTCTAGACAAGATGAGTTTTCAGTCTGAGATAGAAGATGGAAAATGACTTGTCTGTTCTGACTGGAGTCTGTGTGCATGTGTGTGAAAGATATTGGTAGTGGGGCGGGGACGCTTTCTAAGGGTCACGATTGAATATCTGTGAAGTGATGGAGGGGAGAAATTACTGTCAATTACACTCAAACTAGTAGGGTTTAACGTCTGCAGGGCCAATACCAGCCTCACTGCTACATTCACAAGCAGTAAGGCAGTGGCTGTTGGATCACCAGCCAATACTTTCCCTCTTTGAAGCCTAGAGAGCAATGGATGCAACCCATGAAGCTACAAAGTGTATAAATTATTTATTATTATTTATGTAGATATTTAGGTTCTACAATGAGGATAGAATACTTTAATTCTGTACGATATATATAAAATACCTGTAAATGATTAGTGTTGATATCGTTACTGAAAGCTATCATAAAAAATGTTGGCACCTACCTAAGACAGCACGATGATGAGACGACACCAGCGTCATTAAACACTGTGACTAAATCAGCATGCAGTATTTTGAAATTTTGAAAAAAGACAAGACTAAAATGGAGTTTAAAAACTAAAAACTAAAATCTTTAATCAACAAAAAGAGGAAGCAAAATATTATAGACTGCTTATTTTCTAAATTACAATCCAAATACTCTGTCCATTGGATGGCGATGCAGCAGTTTGTTTACTTGTGCTGTGCACCACCAGCCTCTCTTGCTGGCTTCGTTGGGGAGCTGGAGTGTGAGCATGTGTGATAAGAAAGATGGTGAACTTTGCCTGGGCATGGTGAAACCAGAGGAAGACCTGGTGGACGTACAAATTTGTGGTCTGACCTGGGTATAGGAGCCAAAGATTAATGGAACCATCTAGTAGCTGATCTGACCTGGGTATAGGAGCCAAAGATTAATGGAACCATCTAGTAGCTGGTCCGACCTGGGTATAGGAGTCAAACACCAATGGAACCATCTAGTAGCTGGTCCGACCTGGGTATAGGAGCCAACGACTAATGGAACCATCTAGTAGCTGGTCCGACCTGGGTATAGGAGCCAAAGACTAATGGAACCATCTAGTAGCTGGTCCGACCTGGGTATAGGAGCCAAAGGCTGATGGAACCATCTAGTAGCTGGGCCGACCTGGGTATGGGAGCCAAAGACTAATGGAACCATCTAGTAGCTGGTCCGACCTGGGTATAGGAGCCAAAGACTAATGGAACCATCTAGTAGCTGGTCCGACCTGGGTATAGGAGCCAACGACTAATGGAACCATCTAGTAGCTGGTCCGACCTGGGTATAGGAGCCAACGACTAATGGAACCATCTAGTAGCTGGTCCGACCTGGGTATATGAGCCAAAGGCTGATGGAACCATCTAGTAGCTGGGCCGACCTGGGTATAGGAGCCAAAGGCTGATGGAACCATGTAGTAGCTGGGCCGACCTGGGTATAGGAGCCAAAGGCTGATGGAACCATGTAGTAGCTGGGCCAACCTGGGTATAGGAGCCAAAGGCTGATGGAACCATCTAGTAGCTGGTACGACCTGGGTATAGGGGCCAAAGACTAATGGAACCATCTAGCAGCTGGTCCGACCTGGGTATAGGAGCCAAAGATTAATGGAACCATCTAGTAGCTGGTCTGACGGGGCTAAAGACTAATGGAACCATCTAGTATCTGGTTCCCTCTGAAGGTTCCCTCAGGATATCTGGAGCTCACAGTCTCACAGTTTTATCTAGTAAAGCCAATGATTAGAGATCTTGGCTCGCTGGCTTGGAGCTGGGCGTGGTTCAAAATAAATCAGCCAATCAGAACATGTTCCATGTCTGGATGTATTCCTCATGACATCATCAGACGAGACACTTTGTGCAAAGCTGCATTCTGAATCATTCAACCTGTTTTTATCAGATAATGATCAGATCAATCTGATGTGTTATCAGTGAAATAAGAGCAAAATTAACAAAAATATTGGTTCATCATTAGATTGACTGAAACGTTAATAATAACCTGATGTCTTAGAAAAGACTCAAATATCAACACTTTTCTTTGACTAAAATGTCCCAACTCGTAGTTGATTAAAAGTGGACACAGGACTAAGACTAAATTACAAGATATCTGACAAAAACACTGTAAATAACTTACATAACAAGAGAGCAGTCATGTGATGCAGGAAAGGTGGAATCCTTGAGCAATCAGTGTGAACAATCTGCTGCCATGGCATACTTATTGATTGAGTATGTAGTTGGTAGTATGTTAGTATGCAATTTTGAACACAGTCTGAGTCTTTGCTGTGATTTATGTTACAGAGTGTACTCTGACACAGGGATGATGGTTACTGAAGCAACAATAGATGGTCAGTGTGTGTGTCTCACAATCTAATCTATGGTCAGGAGAGTAAGACTGTATGGTTATAAGACATGAAAGAAGTACCACCTTGGAAAAACACTGCTTCTACTATTGCACAAGAGATTTTCATAGAGCCTCTGCAGTGGTGCTGCAGAACTCCTTCTTTACTGAGATCAGTGAACGAACCACCACGTGAAAAACACATTTAACTACACAGACTTGATTAGCATTAGCAACAGAAAGTTCCAGCTTATTTATTTTACCATTGCTCAGTATTAACCAATCTCCTGCTGTCAGCATGGATTTTGGTCCTGCTGAGCTCTTGGCTGAACAAAACAGTCTCCCTCTGTTAGGATTTATTTAGCTTTTGGTTTTGCTTTATACTTATATTATATTGGTATTATGATTAAACAAAGATCCTCAAAAGCAGCAGAGGTAATGGGAAATGTGATCATAAAGTTGAGAAATGGCATCCACATAATTATGAGACAGCTAATGATTTGTGGTAAATATAAGGGGTTAAATTGACATTATGTTGATGTTATATAGTCTGTCACACATACATTAGAATGTATAGTTTTTAATTGAACCTTTGTGTTCATATGTGGTAGGTAACAATTATAAAACATCTCAGAACCATATCCTTCAGCTTGCATGCTCATTTATCTCAACACCCACACACACACACACACACACACACACACACACACACACACACACACACACACACACACACACCCACACACACACACACACACACACACACACACACACACACATACTCCCTTGGTTTCTTTTGTCTCATCTGCTGCCTGGAGATAAAGATAAGCTGATTTAGCAGGCTGCATTGTGCACCAATGGTTAAATGATTTTGGCTCCTATACCGTGCTAAATTGATTTCTGTTTCTCGACATTAGCCTGTGATTGCTTGTCTGATAAGTCGCTGCTTTTTGTTTGTTTGTTTGTTTCATTTGGCTTCTCGGCACTCTGCCATGGCACTGTGTGTGTCTTTGACTTTATGCTTGTGTTAATCTCTGAAGGTGTTGTTGCTGACATTACTGCCTCTGCCATGATGGCGTCACAGGCGTCCTTTCTCACCCAACACACACACACACAGCTGATCTCACACCTCTGTCTGATACGTGTGAGACACTGCTTTTAGATGTCATTGCTTTTTACATCAAATGAAGACCAGCATTCAGAGGCCGGCATTTCAGTAGGTGTCTCATCCCACATAACTGTTGTCCTCCTCTTGTGCTTCATCATCAGCAACATTACTTAACTAAACTGAAATATCCAGCAGCAATATTACAGCAACAAACATGCAGTAAACTGTGTTATTAGCTGTATCTGCAAATGATTTAATTGTGAGTACTGGCAGGCAATGATTGTGTTCACATAAGAATGAATACACTTATAATGCTAGTGTATGAGCATGCAAACATCATTGCCTTTATATTATGAAAACAGGCTATAGTATGTACAAAAGACACATGTAAAAGTCTTTAATCTTGTTTACACTGCAATACATACTATATATAATACAACACACTGTTATTTACTTCATGTTTGTGACTAGAATACACATTTAGCAACTTATCCTCCACGACACAAATCAGAGCAGCTTTGTGGTTCTATGTCAGGCTTGTTCTGCCTCTCATCATGTGAATGTAGTGCATTCTTTTTGCCAACAGAGGGAGCTGAAGCGAGGTACCACTACGCCATGCTTTGTTTCTGTGTCCAGATCCATCACGCTGCAGGGCTCGGTGTGTGTGTGTGTGTCCATTACTGTATTAGTTTGTGTCCTGCTGACTCACTTGCAGCATTTCAGTCGTGTTGTTGCAAATTTGAAAAATGGATTCGCTTTATTTGTTGCAAGAAATAACTCAAAGAGGCATCCTTTTAAAGATGAGTTTGTGTTGCACAGTATCTGACATGTTCAGATCCTATGGCTGTTGCTGTAAGATAGTCAGGTTGGTGAGTCAGTCCTGTTTGTCTCCCTCCATCAGGTTTCATCCTGGTCGTCTCCCTCCATCAGGTTTCATCCTGGTCTTGGTTGTTATTTGCTAACATTTCTCTTATTCTAACAGTCACAATACAGCCTTTGCATTACTTCATGATTGACTCTACGTTGTCAATTGTTTTTGCATTGACATGTTTTGCATGCAGTTGCGCCCGTTATTTTCTATGGAATCTTAAAAGTTTTTTTCTGAAATACTCTTGATGAAAACATATGTAGCTGCCTTTCTCTCTCCATCTCTGACGCACCATGATGGTCTGACAGGTATTAACAAGCGAGCCTTCACAAGTTAACACACTGGAAGAAGCAGCACATTAGGAAGGTCACCCCTCCACACACACACACACACACACACACACACACACACACACACACACACACACACACACAGCAATATTTGAAGAAACCATATGTGACTTGAAGGAAGGGGTACTCAACTGATGTAGACAGCTCTCTCTCTTTAAATCATGACTGATCTTTTCAGCTGAATGACTTGCCCTTCACTCAGGAGTGCACTTGAATATGATGGCTTAGATGTCTTTTGTCCATTAGAGGCACTTTTCCCAAAGCCCTGTATAGTGAACATTTACGTAGAGTTAGGGACTGTCAGAAAGTACCACGCTGATAATGATCAGTTTTCACTGTATCATGATTCATCAAGGGTCAAAATGTATTACTTTATTTTCTCTCTCTCTCTCTGCTCCTGTCTCCATAGTACATTAGAAACAACCTTCGACACCACAGTAACCACTGAGGTCAATGGGCGGAGTCTACCAGCCCTCACCACCCGCTCCTCCCCCATGGCCTGGCGGCTGGGACAATCACAACAAACCCCACGTCTCCAGGCAGGCGATGCCCCCTCAATGCCCAGCAGCTATACTGCACCCAGGGCGAGCACAACGAGTGCTGGCACCACTACAGGGCGCTACAGCGGGCACTCAGACCCCTCCAGGTTTGTGTACAGCTCCCCCCGGTGGCGAGCAGCAGTGGCAACAGGGGCAAAGGGGGCGGAGCAGGGGGTCAAGGGAGGAGGAGGGCTGGAAGGAGGGAAGCAGATGGAGGTGGCAGGGTACATGAGTGATGGGGACATCCTAAGGAAGAACGGCCGGATGGATGATTTCAGCAGCGGGTAGGATGACTGGTGCCAAGCTTGCTAGCTTCCACTGATACACTGATGACTAACTAAAAGTTACTGCTTTGAAGGCCTAATAATTCATTTGCACAACATTAATTCTAAGTAGCCTATATGTAAACTAAACATTTGAATAATAGATGTGAAATCGGCATTTTGTGTCTCTCAGCTGACCTGTGTTAACGGTTTCCTGTGCAGTTGTCTTGTAAACTAACGAAAGTTAACTAAGTTTTCTTGCTTGCAGTCTAGTTTGTGCATTACTGTAACATTCCTTGGCATGTTACTGCCACCATCACTCAATCACAAGAACAGCATGAAAGAGAATGTAAATATAAACAAACATTTAAGATCATAGTAGCGAGCTTTAAAGGTGCGATTTGAAAAATATGGCCTGAATTAGAAACATTTTTTGTTAGCATTATCAGCAGAATATTTAGAAACAACAGTGTTGACATTATGTCATAGACGTCAGTGTATTGAGATACTAAATGTTAGTATGCTAACCAGCTAGCTCTGGTCTGTAGAGCCTGGTAGTCCTGTCACCCTCCATAGAGGGAGCTAGGAGATGTACATGAGCGACAGGTTTGCTGCATTTTACAAGCTTTATTAGTAATTCTAATCAGTAAACAAAACTACCTCAACTACAAGATGTCAAGAAATTAAATTTTGTCACATCTTTCAATATTAAAAGAATACAACCGTACATTACATACATACATACAACCGAATTCAAGCTTCTCTCTTTTTCTGAACTCAGACCTTTATTGCCTTGTTAATTCATTGTAAAACACACATCAGAGACAAAAGCAAAATGAAATTCACCCAAAAAGCATTATTTTTGGTGATTTGTATAAGTTACTGAAGATTAACTTGTATAGTCATATTTTCTATCAATGTCATTTAGACTCTTTAGTGAGTAGGTTTTGACAACCTACGTAAGACTTGGTTAAGACTGGTATTGTTTGCTTTAGACAGCTGATGCTTTAGTCTGAACCAAATGATTTGGCTAATGTTAGTGAGTAGTTCATAGTTGGGTATCATCTACCACCTGAACTCACTCACGGCTGTGGCTCAGTGGTAGAGTGGTTGTCTACTTATCAGAAGGTCGGTGGTTCGATCCCCAGCCCCCTGCAGTCTACATGTCGAAGTGTCCTTTAGCCCCAAATTGCTCCCAGTATCTGTTCCATTGGTGTCTGAGTGTTTGTGTGAATGGTTACTGCTCCTATTGAGCAGGTGGAGCCTTGCATGGTATGAATGTCACCACCGTATGAATGTTGGTGTGAATGGGTGAATGCTGGTTTTTGTTGTAAAGCTTTGAGTGGTCAGTCAGACTAGAAAGGTTCTATATAAGTTCAGTCCATTTAATTTTGGTACTGTGTTGAGTGTGAACATTCAAGTTCACCTACTCACCCCACATATCTGGATTGTAGTGGTGCTAAAAGAATGTTTTATCTTTTTAATGTAGTGACCACGTCATTTAGATACTTTAAAACGGCTCATGTTTGAAACAATTTGGAAGAACGGAAAGAAACATGGATGGATGTCAGCTTTAGTATAGACTAGCCTTCCACACCATTTACGCTGCTTAAAAAGCTACTTTGAAGGATCATTTAAATGCCCTGAAATTCCCAGTTAGCTGTGTTCATACAGTCGCCAAGGCCTTACCCATTTGTCTCTTTACATTAATACAAATAGCCTGCTGATGCCCACCAAGGCTATCATACTGTAGGTCTGTCACGCCTTGAAAGGCAAGGTTCATGATATATTTGTGTGATCCCTGGGAGGAAAACGGTTCACTGACAGATTACCTGAATGAAAAAGGATAAGTCAGTATCTCCCACTAAACATCATGGCAGTGCATGTGTGGGCTTCTGACCTTCACTCACTCAATGGCAGTAAATGCCTGGAACAAGGGGGAGGCGTGTTGAAAAAGCAACACACACACATATGAACACGTACTCCAAGTTAGCATCGATGTACTTCAGATTTCACATTAAGAGTTTTGAAGGCATGGTGAACTGTGAGGGGAAGTTGAGTGAAGAGTAATGGAGTAAAGATGTGTCAGAACAGAAAATGTTACAAGTAAGGAGAGATGGGTGATTAGCTGAATTATTAGCTTAATTAGGTCACCACTAGTAATATCCATGTCCTATCAGCCATGTCTGATAGCTTTCTGGCTGTAGCCTCCATTCCACTTATACAAACTCATTAAAAGAACTAATAAAAATCACCATACAGTCTAAATAATGCTCATTAATCAAATCAGCAGTCTCACTACTGGTTTACCTTAAATATGTTTCTTTTCATAATAAAAATGAAAATATCTACTAGACACCTGTGTCCTCTGATTGGTTCTCCTCACACAGATACCTGACAGACGGCAGCCTCCATCTATATGCGCGAAACACAGTCCGAGCCTCAGACGTGGCTTCTTCTCAAGAAATATCCCAGAGAGGGAGCAAAGAGGTGCAAGGTGACCTAGACAGGTAAGGATTGAATCTGTCAATCAAATGGTTGCCGCTTCATTTGATGATGTGTGTTTAATATGTGTCGACTGCACTCGAGTCTAGCTGAGGTTTTGTCATTTAGACATTCATGCAAGAACCACATGGGATACTGGAAAGCAAGCGTTTTTGCTTTGCAATTCAGTTTAGATTTCTTGTTTGACATATAGTGGATGTTCCTCTCCAGAGTACCATGCAGTCAGTTTGACAGCATCACTTTCAGCTAAAACCAGGTGGATTCATGTAAGGGCAAAGCCACCAGTCTGGGCAGTGCAGCCGGTGATGTGTGTGTGTGGGGAAAATGGTTAGCTGGCTAGAACGGCTCAAAGGTTGTGTCGAGTTCCCTAAGCTGAAACTGCTTTCTGATCCTCTTAGAGCCATTGAGTTGATGCATTCATCATGGGACCCCTACCTTGCTAACAACCTAGCATGCAAACAATGAGAAGTAGCATAAACTGTCGGATGGTACTTTTTGCACTCTAATATAGTACATCTACATTTGAAATTCTTATTTTTTAGTGATGCTGTATGTTTTTTGGGTTGTTTTTTTTACCAATTTTTACTTGCAAATATTGCCACCATATCCCAACATATGCATAAATGAATTTGTTGTAATATTGTTCAGTCTCTGTGAAATAAGCTTTAGAGTACTTAGGTGATGTGTTTTTATTTTCAGTTGACACAATGCTATGAGGATAGGAGGAGAAATTATTCATTATAGAAAAAGTGACATGGTTGAAAAGCTTTCAGCCTGCAACAGATAATATGCAGCCAACATACAGTACCTGCTTTACAACATGTCCAATTTGATCATGAAACCAAACATAAAGCCTCAGTAAAAAGGAGGAAAAACGTTCATGAGCTTCAGAGGTTGTCGGGGCACAGCCACACTGCAGGACGTCTACAACGAAACAAGGTGAGAATGAGAGGCGTTCTGTCGATTCAGTGCTGCCAAGCCAAGATTGTGATGACAGGGTCTCAGAGAGGATGCTGCAATCGAATGATGCCGTGACATTTCTTTAATCAGTGACAGTGTTAAAAGTGGTGGGAGGCTTGAAAAGCAATCAAATGTGGCTCTCAAGAGTTATTAGACTTTAGTTGTAATGCTTTAGATCAGTTAAGTGTTGTTGACACTCAAAGCCAACCTGAAAGCACTCAACAAATCTAAAAAGAATACATTTTGCTGTTAATGTGTTGAATGTGCATGGTTGCATGAGACAGATTTAAACAGTGTGAAATATTACTTGCAGACGTGCTGATGATGTTTTGCTTCCTGTCAAATCTGTGTTATTGTTTTTCCTACCGGTCTACAGTATATTATCCAATTTAATCACAGTCAGACGATCCTGCCGTATCTGGGTTACGTGCTTGGTCTCACAAGCATGTTCGTCACAACAGTCAGCCTGAGGCAAGTCCGATCATATCTGTGATCGGCCGTGCTTCAAAACATGCTAGACCTGACTGGAGGTTCAGAAGAGGTGATTACCATGCCCCCTGTCAGTCTCAAATGGATCTGCCTGTCAGACTTTGACACTCAGGCAAAGGGAAAGGATAAGAATAAATATGAACCCTGTGAACTGTCTCTTCCACTTGCCAAGTGTTTTGCCTGAAGTCTCTCTCACCTTGACTTGACATGAATCCAAAAAAATTAGAGCTTATCTCAGCTGAACTCTGTGTTAACGCTTAGAGAGTGATGAGGAATATTGATGCCTGCTTCCCCTTAAGATGCCTGCAGGCAACAATTCCCTGTTGGATCCAAACCTGAACTCAAACTTTGCTTTGTTCGTTTCTTCCTTCCTTCCCCCATTTCCTCTTCCAGACTACATATACACACAAAAGTAGCCTACACATAGCTGTAATGCTTCCCCCTGCCTTGCTCAGACATGATTGTCATAAGCCAAGCTGTCACTTTTTCCGCTTACATACATAAAGCTCAGGGGAAAAATTCATTTCCCGGTGTGATTTCCCTCCAGGCGTCACCCCTCTGCCAAGCTTTAGCTCCCTCCGTAGGACAGGATCTGCCTTCCATGATTGGTTCCTTTTTTATCCTAAAGCATTCATTGTCTTGTCCTCATAACCCCCTGCTTTTAAGAGAAATGAGGATGAGGTAAGGTTCAAATAACCTGTTCGCTGACTTTGAGGAACTTCTCATCTCTTCAAATGCACATGCTGGGATTCTAGAACGACAACAGCAAAGATTTTATTCTACGTAGAATGTGTAGATCCTCCTGCCCTTATGCCAACCACGTCTTTCATATTGATTATCAATGTAAAGTAATTAGACTAGGGAGTGGACACTACTGTAACAGGCAGGTACATCATAGTTATATTTCCTCTGAATGTCTGCTCCAAAAGAATTTGATGGAGGAATACAAGGAATAGCACAGTAAGTATGTGACTAAAGGGAAAAAGAACTCTTGAATAGGCTATTATTCAATTGGTGAGACTTTCTAATAGAGGCTGTAGTTAATATTTTTGTTGAATTCTTTATCAAAGGCCTCATTTAAATGTAAATGTCCTTGCTTGTCTTTTACTAATCTGCCGGGAAGTAATGAGAACCTTTTGATTTTCACATTCACAGATTTTTCTTCAAGGGTAATGCGTGACTCAAACCTCTTCAGAGGACTCAGCCTGAGCGTATCGTTGCCTCACCTTAGTCTCAGGCTGGTCTCACAAAGCTTAATTGACTATTGTTGACTATTTCTTAGATTTGCTGTAACAGTCAGACTTTAGTCAAACACCGGGTCAAACAATCAGCTCCGTTCACTCCAGCAGAACATGTTTGTATTCCAGAAGAATTCTAAACAATTCAAAGGGAAAACTCAGCCCAAACAACACTGACCACTACAAATCACTGCTATGTGCTCTGTCCTTTTCACCATTGTTACCCCCAGTAAAGCTCAACCTTTACTCAAAAGGAGGACCAACATAAAAGAGTCAGGGTTTAGTCAAAAGGAGATAACTTAAATTTATTTCAACATAGGTACATAAAATAATCAATCAACCTAAATAATCTAAACCCAAGCATCTCAAGAACAAAATGAACAAACCTGATGGGCCGGTCAAAATAAACAAAAGCAGGGCAGCCACCCAGGCCAACCCGCACATAGGGCCGTCGGACCTGGGCACTAGCCCTCTACCCTAAACAAGAACCACATTCTGACCCAACCTGGAAATGAAGCCACGAAAACAGGAATACCAGACCCACCAGAATGTAACAAACATAAGATGCAATGAAATCAAACTACATAAAGTCAGCTTCCTGACTGACTGCAGGTTCTCAAGCCAGGAGAAGGAAGAGAGAGGAAGAGGCAGGTCTCTTCCCGTCCTTTTATGGGCTGTTCCCTCCATCAGAGCAAATGAAGCTCACCTGAATAGGGGAGGAACACAGGACAATGAGAGACATGTGTGATCAGCCTCTAACCAGTAGGGAGGAGCATGTAACAACCATCAAACTGAAAATTATGGACCTTTTATTTGTCATTTGGTGCCACTGATCAGAAAATGTTGCTGACAGTTACCATGGAAACATGGCTCTTATTTCTTTGTTAACCTTGGTTTGCGTGACTAATTGGTGTTTTTGTGTGAAACTCTCTAATCTATTGGCAAAGTTAAAACTGGCCTTAAAACTAAGATGTGTTTGTCAAATCTGCCCATGGTTTTCTTTTACATTATTTCTGCCACAGTACAATTATACACTGCTCAGAAAAATTAAGTGAACACTTAAATCACACATTGGATCTTCATGAAGGAATTATTCAAGTTGAAAATCTTTACTGATGTACATTGTATAATTTTTTGAGAACAAAATGATGTAACAACGGTCAATGGAAACCAAATTCATCACCTAATGAGTTGGTGGATGGTGTCCTTGGGGATCTCCTCCCAGACCAGGATCAGGGCATCAGTGAGCTCCTGGACAGTCTGTGGCAGTATTTGGCGGCATTGGTTGCACAGATATAACGTCCCATAGGTGTTCAGTTGGATTTAGGTCAGGGGAACATGAGGACCAGTCAATGGCATCAATGCCTTCATCATCCAGGAACTGCTTACATACTCTGGTCACATGAGGGCCCACTGCACCAGGAGGAACCCAGGGCCCTCTGCACCAGGAGGAACCCAGGGCCCACTGCACCAGGAGGAACCCAGGGCCCACTGCACCAGGAGGAACCCAGGGCCCTCTGCACCAGGAGGAACCCAGGGCCCTCTGCACCAGGAGGAACCAGGAGGAACCCAGGGCCCACTGCACCAGGAAGAACCCAGGGCCCACTGCACCAGGAGGAACCAGGAGGAACCCAGGGCCCACTGCACCAGGAGGAACCCAGGGCCCACTGCACCAGGAGGAACCAGGAGGAACCCAGGGCCCACTGCACCAGGGTGGAGTGCTCATTGCTATACACTGATTTAGAACTTATTAAAGCAGAGAAGGCAGACTAGCTGGTCTTCAACAAATGATTTATTCACTGAGCAGAGCTGTGCAATTATTGTTTATCAGTGAAAGGAAAGACTTGGTGAGCTTTAAATGCCCCCTTCTCCTCTCTTCCACCGTTTGGTCTTCCTCTCAATGGTAAGCAATAATTGGGAAGCTACACACATGCAGCCACACACACCCTTTCCAATGCACTACTTCAATAAAGCATAAACACAAAGTACATCCCTCCTCTACCCTGTTCTGTAGTAGAGAGCGGGAATCGGTCTGTGTGCATCAACTGAACTCCCAGGAGGCTCATTATGCTTCATCCATGACGACTTCCCCTGCTGCCACCTGAGGAAAGTAATCTAAATGACTCATCAGATGGAGACTCAGGGCCAGCAGGTGACTGAGACCATCTGTGGTTAGAACAGGTGGTGTTAGACAGAGGTAATCTCCATTACTTGATCAGATCAGAGGAGGTGATGCATTATGTTTGTGGGGTGGTTTGCTTGGGAGGCAGAGGATAAAGATGAGAAGTCAAGATATTGTGTGATATATGTGCGGGTTTCTTTGTCGTCAATATGAGGACCGAGTCTATGCTTTTTACCACCAGTGTTCATTAAACTAAGAGCCTGTTCAAACCTGACGTGAACATCTGACATGGGCGATAGATTACACGATGCATCTGGCTACATGATGTACCTCCACATCTCTTTGGATGTCAAATTCCTCCTCTATGTGCAAATGTATTCATTTGCAGAATTTACAAAAACAATTAAGAATTTGCCATAGACAGTATTTTACAAAGTTTACATTATTTATATTTTTAAGGTAGTCTGAACCCAAGCCCAATTATTCCATTTGCATCACAGTGAACCAAATGGAAATCAGAGTGTGTGTAATCCATCATGTCTGTTGATGTGGCTTCTTGTTGTTTTGCAGACATCAGTTGAGTAGGTGGTCCTTCAGTGTTGCCCAATTTTAAAATAATGTGGTCTTGTGTGTCCAGACCTCTGAATGTGTCCTGACTGATCGAATCTCAAATGCGTCCCCAATGTGTCGCAGGTGCACTGACACCTGTTCTGATCAGATGTTATTACCAGGTTGAAACAGGCTCGGAGTTTCTTTTGGTGGTGTTTTTTTTGTTTGTGCTAAAAATAAAATAGAATTTCCTGACGCTGACCATCTGCCCAAGAGCAGATGAACAACAAAAGCTCAGATCCCTCTTCTGATCCATCCATTTTAAAACAATGGTGAACTCAGCCGGGACCGAAAGCCTCCCTCTAAAAATACACTTCTGTCATGCAACATAGATGAGCGCATGCTCGGTGCTTTACTGTCAAAAAGAGACGCCCAGGGAGAGTTTTGACACCGACAGGCATCCCTTTCTTAGCAGAGACATGAATAAGTAACAGGGCCTTTCAGGGCAGTAGCAGTCATGGTGAAGCCGAACGGCTTGTCGTTGTTGCTGTAAGCATGGAGGAGATTTGGAGGAGAAGGTTTTTGCCATCAATGACAAAGCCAGCCATTACATAAGTGTCTTTGTAGTTGGGAAGAAAAGATCCTTTTTCTCATTGCACCTGAAACTTTCAGCGCTTCTGCTTTCTAGCTTTCTGAAGTTTCCGACACTTCTCAGTCTTTCTTTCTGACTCTCAGGCATTGGTCTTTTTCAGTCTTTCCACGTTAGTGAAGAGCACAGTCACACAGACTAAACTTAGCAAACTGTGATGTAATTGGGGGAAGTTTCATTGCTGGAGTACTCAGATGTGTCTGGCTTGTGTGTGTGGGTTCTCATTTGTGCAGGTGCTTGCGTACAAGTAGCAGTGTTTCCCTTGGAATGTTTTCCAGCAGCTGTGCTGTTGTGTTGGTGTCCATGAGGATGTGACACCGGCTGTATTCATGAGTCAGAATAGCTTCAAATAAATGATCTCAGAATCACTATAGATAAGATTAGTCATGTTTGTCTTTTGTGTCTTAATGGACAGGTTTTGACATTTATGTGTAGAAATTAATATGAAAATATTAAATGTCACAACATAGAAAATTACTCACATTTAGTGAAAATTAAAAGTTAACATTGTCTTCTGCATTGAGATAAACATTTTCTCAAGATAAAATTCTCTCCTCCCTCCTCTCATAGCTCCTGACCTCCCACTACACCCTCTCTCCTCTCCTCTTTGCCTCTCTTTCCTCCCTCACCTGCTCTACCAGTCTTTTTTCCTGTGATACACTTTAGGACTAAGATATGAAGAACATGTAACCAGTATTTTATTTACTCCATTCTGTAGACATTTGTTCATTGAAATCTAAAAGAAACTTCTCATTAGTTTAAAAGGTGACTAGTTTCCATCCCTTATTATCTTTACTATCCTCAGCTCCTCCATGTCACCATCCTCCTTTCTCCTCCTAACCAACCAGTTTAATAGACTCATCTGAAAAGTGAAATAAAATTTAACTATCCGGATGTTTGTGTACAGGACAAATGTGAGTTTAGTCTAAGTTTGTGGCTGACGTTCACTTACTGGACAAGTAAATGAGGTAGTGATGTCACTAAGGTTGGGCAAACGTTACTTAATTTTCACTTAACCGACTGCGACAATGTGCTGCTGGCTGTTAGCTCAAGGTTGAGGTGGAGGAGACCGGTGCAACACATCGAACACGATACACTTGCTTATTTGTACACCATGTAGGCAAAGGTGTTTAGTTGTGCATCCTCCCTTGCATGATATAAGTTTGACACAGGTGTTGCACTGTGCTCACCCATAATTTTTCAGGGCAAAATAAACCATGACGGTGCCTGGCTTTAAGAACCCATCAAACCTGTGAGGCAGAAACTATGGAAGCTGCATACCTCCATCACGGAAACTTAAGCTTAACTTGAGTGAAATTTGTTCATGAACTGATAAGCAGAACTGAAATGAAATTTTTCATGGTTTTGATGGAATCAGAGTTTTGGAATTTGTTCCAATTTGTCGATGCCCAACCCGAGCAATCATGTATCCATTTTCTCAATTCAGCCATTCATGAACATCTTTGTCCATATTTTTGTGTGTGTGTGTGTGTGTGTGTGTGTGTGTGTGTGTGTGTGTGTGTGTGTGTGTGTGTGTGTGTGTGTGTGTGTGTGTGTGTGTGTGCGTGTGTGTGTGTGCTGGTCCAAACATGTCAGTAAATGATTTAAAATGTGTGTCTCCAGGAGAGGATCCTGAGACAAGACGCATGAAGACGGTGTCTCTTTATGTATTATTGAGAGGATTACAACCACATTCATTTTGCTATATCATCACAAAAGCTGCTCCATAGAAATTTTACTATATTTTAGAAGACAAGGTGCCTCTTGAAGCCTCTTCATTATAATTTATAGTGTAAGCCACCAGACTGAACATCTAATGATGAACAGTTTCAATGCTCAATATATTTTTTTCTATTTCACATTTTGAACATAATTTAGTACATATGGGCCAAATGCTACACTTAGAATAACATGTTTGTCATAGTGAGATTTAATTATTCTATTGTGAGTCTCTTTTCATGGAGTGACAGCTCATGGGTTGAAAAACTCTAGTTTGACATTTGGGGAAATACATTGACACGTTTTGTTGCCAAGGGTTACATGAGAATATTGATGGTGGCACTCAGTGGTACGCTATGTATGAATCTACAGCATTCATATCCTTCACAGCCACCTTAGCTTAGCTTAGCATAAAGACAGGAAACAGGTGGCTTCTGTCCAGAGGGAAGGAAAATAACCTACCAACACAGTTAATGCTCCTAAAGAAGAACTTGCATAAGATGATGAATCTTCAACTTGACATTGAAGGTGCTTGACATTGAAGGTGCTTGACATTGAAGGTGCCGCATGGGTCATCTTTTGGCTCGGTATGATGACCGAAACAGAGTTACGCACACACAGATGGTGGCAGACACACCGGGGATGTCAAAGGTCCACCGGGACTCATCAGGTTGGACCCAAGGGTGACGAGGGTGAATGGGTAATGCTGGCCGAAGTCAGATCTGCCTTTCCTCCTCTCTCTTCATAACATGTCCCATATGGTAGAGTTGTAGATCTGCTCAGCCTCAAAACCTGCCATATTTTCTTTGTTGTGTGGGTGATAAGGGGCCTGAGGGATGATTATGTGTATAAAAAAAGGCCTTCCTAGTGACATAAATATTCTCTTTGATCCTCCATTTGACCTTAAATTAAACTGCTGATCCTGAGGCCTAACATGTATAACACCAGATGTCTGACTGCCCATTATAACTAAATTACAGGATCAAATTGACAGGGAAAGGCCAACTTAAAATATAGTAAATGAAAAATAAAATCACTGCTGGATTGAGTCGGATTGAGTTTCAGTATATAGTGCTAACACAGGATAGATGTTAGGATAGATAGACTTTGTGGGACTTCAATTCATTTAGATGAAAATTTTGTGCAGCTATAACTCCATTCATCATGTGACCCGGCAAACGAGTTTGTTAAGGTCAGAATGGACAAACCTCTTATCATTGCTAATTCACTGCTGCCATAGAGCCTGACTCTGTTGTGGATTATGAAAATGTAATCTTGTTAAATGGCGAGCTTATGGCACAATTAAGGCAGTGGAACATTTATGAGGCTGCACAGAACATACTACTGTTTGTGTTTCTCATTTTTGATCTGTAAAAATAAACCTTTAACAACCCAAATAACAGACCAATTTAATCCAAATCAGCGCTGTTTTTCATAGCCTGAGATTGTCTGTCAGCTGTTAAAAAATTGTAACTTGTGGGACTCAAACAATAAAATAAGGAGGTGAAAGCCTAGATACATATAATACATGTTATTTAGAGATCAAGTGCCAGTAAAGACATTCATAAAAAATAAACGGTCAGTTAATAAGTTTGGCAACTATCAACTTAATGCCCCATAGAGAAGCAGGGTAATAAGGATAAGCTCATGGGTTGTGGAGCCATGCCTACATTAAACCTCAGCTGGGGTACATGTAGAGCTGCCGCTGTGCTCAGGTTATAATGTTTTGATCCTCCTGTGATCCAGCTCTAGATGATGCTAGGTCTGGTCGTCTATCACCCACCATCATAAGTTCAAACTCTTTGTTTGGTCTGACCAACAATCCAAAACCTAAAGATGCTCAAATTATTATCATAGACAAAGAAAATAGAAAGCAAATATTCACATTTGAGAATCTAGAAGCAGTCAGTTTAGTTATGTTTGCATTTAATCCCCTATTAAAATGTAATTGAAGTAAGCTCTGTTTTCAGGCTTATCTCCTGCATGAATTTTGATCATGTGAATGTAAGACTGTAGAAGCTTTAGTTATTCAGCTTTTTATTCTAAGAAAATAGATATTTTTGTTCTTGGTGTCTCCTCTCAGGCTGCAGGAGGAGGTTGGCGTTGGGTTGTGAGCACTATGTGGGCTGTTCATTTGCACATTTACCAGCAGTTTGTCATAATCTTGAACAAACTCCTTCCAGGTAGCATTAGCTTGTTGGAAGCCCTTGCTGCTGGATGACTGAAGATTTTGTTGTGGTCTTGCATTGCAGTAGGAAGTCTGGACTCTTTACCAGCCCAGCCAGGCAGCGCTGACGTCCTGCTGTCTGTCACTTCCAACAGACGTCCCTCCAAGGTCACTCTGTTCCTTTCTTTAATTGAGTTGTGCCAAGCTGAATTGGATTCCACAGTCAAATCAAGTCAGATGACTTTATTGGTCAGCATGCAAAATAAGTTTGTTGTCTTCCTGTGACACAGCTCCTAGAAAACAAATATTTTTTCATTTCAACAGATGCTGCCTTTTCTTTCATCACCCGTCTCATTCAATAGAAGTGATTCAACCTGAATCAAAAAGACATTTACAACACGAATAACAAAAGCTTGATTTTAATAAGAATAAGAATTAGGTGTTAAGCATTAACAGTAAGCATAACTGATGAAGAAGAGTTATGAAGTTGGTGTTACTGGAGAAATAAAGACAAACAGCTCACCATCCTTCACTTCCTGCTCTACACTCTGCCTGGTTCTGTGCTTCAGTCATGAATAACGTCCTAACATGAGTCTTGTACGGACAGACTTTTCTGAGCATCTCACGTATGATGCATTAGATCACCTCCAGTCAGAGGTGTTCAATAAAGATGAGGAACAGTCAGCTCTCATCCACTTCCTCCTTGATTTGGCTTCATTCTGCATTGTCATCCTCCTCTAATTAACCCTCGGTGGCCCGCTGCTGACGGCATGGCGGGCCCATCCTGGTGAAGAGGGGAGGGGAGATGAAGAGAGAGGAGGGGGAGCCAGCAGCAGCAGCAGGGGATGAAAGTGGAAGAGTGAGGTAGTCCTTTCTCCCTTTGTGTCTCATTCGCAGTCGTCTCTCACAGCTTCTGCACTAGTTTCTCAGCCAGGTGGGCTTTTGCTTCCTGTGGTATTGTGTGGAAACAGAACATAGCAGAACACCTCAGTGACAAGACGACAAGCAGTGTCCATCCCATAAGAGGTGAGTTGACAGCTGGAAACTCTTCTTCACACACAACCTGTGTCTGGAGCCTGTAAACAGCTGATTGATGCTTCTTTGTGCTGCATGTCCAAGATGAGTCAGATACTCTAGTTTCTTCTGATAGTTCTATGTACAGTCCGTCACAGTCGAGGAGAAAGAGTGTGATAGTCATAGTGGTTGGAAAGGGGTGTCTTTGTTGTGGTTTCTCTGTTTTCTCTTCAGAGAACTGTACCATGTGTCAAGTGAATACTACTGGACACGCTTTTATTCTAGTTGTGGACATTTTTTGTTGTGTTCTTTGACCATATGTGGTCATGATGTGGGTGTGGTAAAGTGCATTTTGAATAAAGACCTATAGTAAATGAATAGAATACAAGAGGACTTAAGTTCTCAGATGATGTCCTGATTCAAAAGGAAACAGGATTACATGACGTTTGGTTTCTTGACTGTTACAAACACAATGAATGTATTCGGCTGACTTTCATTAGACCTTGTTATGAGCTTCATTCAGAGGAAATACCTCTGTTATAAATACTTGTTCGTTTAGATTTATCATTCCACATTTTCAACCTTTCATTTACTGTCAACTAGAAAACCTCTTTCTTTGTTGTAGACAATCAAAGGGTGTGGAAACAACAATTAAGTCATACCTTTTTTTTAACTGCAGTCAGATGAAAACTGTCTTTCCTGAATTTTTATCTTGTTGCCAATCGTTTTTTAGTTTTCCTATTGATCCACAGGATTTAATCAATCATTCCTTTAGTTTGAGTTTCTGAGTCAATATTTCCATAATGATATAATCTCAATTAACTGAGCAACATAAGCCATTCAGAGTTGTTTCAATATGTTGTTATGTAAGGCGTCCTCTGAGTACATGTTGCATTTTCCCATCTTACTTAAACATGACTCCCCCCAAATATTAATATCAGTCATCATCTAAAACCCCCTCATCATCCCATTTATCTCCATGATATATCCTGATTACTGCTGTTATCCTTTGTTCATGCTGCTAATGGCATTTCTCCTGTGGACCGTTGAGGGAGATGTTTTGAATACTGCATGAGAGGATGTTTGCATGGTTGAGTGAAGCCACAGTGGTGCATTCATAGCATCACTGTGCAGAGCAATCTTTTCTGTGATCACCTCAGGAGCAGCTCTGCTCATGTTTTTGGGGGTAAGTGCCTTGCTAAAGGCTCCTCAGCAGCATCTGAGGAAGGAGAGATTAATGTCTATAGGTCCAGAGATTGGAAAAACAGGTCATACCTTTTTATAGCACGAGTGATTATACAATTTCATACCAGCCCTGCTGCACACAATGTAGGGCATTAGAGTCCAGAGTATTACAGTTGTGTTTGTCCACTGAACAGAACAATCACAGTGTGTTTTCACATCGATGTTAAGGGGGGGAGACTATGATCTGTCCATTTCCTTCCTTATAAAACATAGGAGACAAGCCAGTACCCTCCACATGAGTCTCCTCTGAAGCGCTCTGCTCTGCATATTGTTGCTCATTGTTAATTCAAGAAGTTATGACACAAAGGCCTCGCTGGAGGGTTATTGAGTTCGGCTGTGTAATTTTTAAGGATTCGTCCCCCCCTCCTCTCATTCCACGAGAAGTGGAGGCGTGCATGTGAAAGTGTGCGAGTTTGAGGGGAGGAGCTTTGTTAGCCACAGTTCTGTTATGTCGCAATCAGATCTGATCCAAGGAGTGGACCCAGAGGAGGAGGAGAGGGAGTGCTCTGTTGTTTTCTTTTGGTTTTATCAACCTTCTATCCTGAGAAAACCCACAGATCACCGATGCTCTTCCTCCCATTCATACAGACAAACCACAGTCATATTTTACTGTTTGCTGAGCAGCTCCACTGCATCGCTGAAGGCACAATAAGAGAGGTTTTCCCTGCCTTATGTGCAGGTTTATAGGGATGTTGATCAATAGCAGTAACTCAACGATTGCCCCACTGCATCTGGAGGCTTTCAGAAGTCGTCTGCTTACCCTTCTCTTGTTTGAAGTTACAGTTTTAAGGTTCTGTCTATACTCTGGAAAACATACCTGCTGCTAATAATTTACCTTCTACATTATTGGCATCTTTTTCAGATGTCTCTGCTCTCAGTATTTATTTCTTATTTTATAATATGTCTTTAAATCATAAGATTTCAGTCTTGGTTGTCCTCTCAGAGGACAGCAAACACTCATTGAGAAATCAGTCAATACTCAGCATGTTTCAGTCATACCACGAGCAACCACAGCATTATTTCACTATGCAGAACGGTCAGTTAGTTTTTTTCCCACTAGCAAATCACACTAATTTTGGAGAGTTTCAAACTGATCCTCTGTCAAAAGTTGCCCAATATGATAAATTTGCGACTGCGGTCAGCACTAACCCCAGTGACAAATACAATGCATTCCCTGTCATGCTCTGCAATCATGAATCTCTCATGAATGTGAAGTCAGTGTAAAGCCAGATTGGGTAAGGGGAACTCACCACTAAAAAGAGACAAATAGTTCAAATACATTGGTTTTCATATTTCCTCTATGATTTCATGTCTATCTATTAATAAAGGTTGGTAGATTATGTACATGATTATGATTAATACAAGAGACGACAATATCAACGTCCAGGTCTTCTACTCCGTTCATAATATGTTTATCATTTTATGTTGAATTCTTAGAGTTCTCAATAGCATCTCAGGTTGCTGTGGGAAGTGTGCTCTGCCCTCTCATTTCACCTTCACCTAAGTTTATTCATGATAAACTGTCCATTGTTTGCATTGAAGAGGTTAGTTGTACTTTTTATTGTGTTGGATTATTCCAACGCTGTCATTGTGATTTTACATAAACATTTACAGAAGTGAATGTAAGCGCTAAAGGCCATCTTTGTATGAATTACCCAAGAAATAGTTGTAATCATATTACCCAGTGTTCAGACTAATTCTCCACTAAGAAGATTTTCAGTATTGTATGAGAGAGACCACCCGAGGAGGAAAGAGTGATATGTTGCAGCCAGGGGACACTGCACATGATTATTTTCATTTTTAGAGAAGAATTAGAAGCTGATGAGCTTCTTCACAGCCATCTGCCTCTGCTTTCTCATATTATGATGACAGAGTCCAGGACTAACTATCCTCTCAGTGCTGTTTCATCATCTTTTTGTATCACCCATGTAAATGTGCAGGACTTCATGTTATCGACTTCAGTTTGGAGGAAATTATTTGTAATGTGGAATAAATGATCCTTTTTCCGCTTTAAAAGCAGCTTGACTGATATTTCAGTTTTGCAATTAAGCATAAGGACCAATCAGTACTCATAAAAGACCATCTGTGTGTTTGATTCTCTCCTAAATTTCCTCTCTTCATCTCACTCATTTTCATCTCTTTCATGCTCTCAGAAACTTTCTTTTTCCACCAAATAAATGTAAGTATACAAAGAGATAAGGCTTTCTGTATGTCTGCAGGCACAACCTGTGTTTTGGAGCACAGCCAAGTCGCTTTGAACTGATTGACTGATTGTCTGCCCCTGTTGCCTATCAAGCACTGCAGGCTGGTCTCAGAGGAAGCTGTCTCCTTCTCTGTCACTTCTGAGGCAAGACAAGCTGAGCAGAGGGCTAACTTTAAATCAGAGCGTCAAGGTGACCTGACAGCCCCTGTCATCACCCCAACCACCCAGGACCGACATCACTAATCTTGATACTCGCATATATTCCTCAATTTGTTGTTGTCCTCTCAGAAGCAGCCAGCTGCTGTCAGGTGATACAGCCCTCAGTTCAAAAGGAAGCCAGAATGGGTGAAGACAGGCATAAGTGAAGACGAGAGAAAGCAATTATAAGGGAACACGCTAGGCACGTGTGAAAGACATCAGTTTGCAGGATTTGTTTCCAAAAGCCTCCCTCTAACATTCTGTTTAGATATGTTTGATGTCAGAGCTCCACTCTCAACGCTCAACATCAGCCTGTGTCTTATTTCTGGACTGCAGTGAAGCTGTAGATACATAATAGCAAACTCAGATTGACAGCAAGGATGCCATTTATTGTTGGTATGACAAGCTACTCTGTGCTTTTGCAATAATGGCCCTGTAATAATCTCAAAATGACAGATCGTTATGATTCAATAAAGGCCTATAGCTCCTTTCTTTTCACAGTTTCTTTTCTTTTTTTCGGCCACATGACCACACTAAAGACTTTTTCTTAAACAAATTGGATGATTTATTGTATCAGCCTAAACTCCTGTATCATTTGAACATATTATATGCAGCTATAATATTCCATCCTGTAACAATGGCTGCAGTTTGAGTCATAGACCTGGTCAGATCTTGGCAGTGAAGATAAACATTGCTCATTAGTTTTTCACCCCACCGTCATGTCTGCTCTGTACTACATCATGACGAGCCTTTTCCAGGTGTCAGCTGACTATAGATCAGCTTTGCATCACCACAGAGACGGGTTTCCTAAGATTTATGATAGCCACTATATTTTACACTCAATTTAATCAAAAGATGCAGTATAGCTAATGATGGCTTGCATGGTTTTAGAATAAATCATATGGTTATTGATTTTCTCTACAAACTTTAGAAAATCAATACCACCATTATCTTCTGCACACATCCACACATCGCTGCCTCACCCGCGTTTCCCTCCTCTGAGCCTTTTTAAAAATGACTCATTGTTCCCTCATTTTCAGCCTGCCTTCGGGTTCCATGCATGTCTGCCATGAATTATAGATGGAGAGCCTGAATTGACTTGCTGAAGAAGAGTGTAATTAGCTTCTGGAAGTTCTTTCAGTTTTTTTTAATCATTTCAAATGCAAGGTGTGTTTAGGATCAGTCAGATTGAGAATTTCTAGTCCTTTTGGATATTGGTGAAGGGAATGATTGGCTGCTTTTAAAAAATCTATCACTATGACATTAAGTCACAGATTGAGGTTGTGTCATTTTGTTAGTACTTGATTGTCACCTCTCTTTCAGTGTGTCTGCTACTCTTTCATTTTTTCCTCCCAAACTTAAAACGCATGCAAAATTCTGGGTTGAGTCTCAACCAAACAGATTTGACATGTTGGCAGGGAAACCAGTTAGTATCTGAGTGTGCTGTGTGTCTACTGTAGACACAGCAGCAGTGGAGTGCAGAGGACAATGAAAGAAGCTGAGCTAATAGACTGTTATTGAAGGTGATTGATTGTGTCTGATGGCTGAAAATGGGTTTGCAGATTAGAGGAACATACTGCAGGAGTTTTCAGTTTTGTGTTGTGTGTAAATGATCACTGTTTGATCACTTAGGGGGCTCAGTGTGTGTCAGCCTTCCACAACAGAGAAATACTGGCACGCTAATGAAGATCCTTTTATTTCTTCACACACTCACTCAGAGTTAAAGAAAAGCTCAACAATCAATGACTCAGTGTCTCTATTCCTTTCTCAAAAAAGAACTCAGATACCCACAAGTCAACGGGTCCCTAAAAGGGAGCACAGCTGTTTGAGGAGGCAAATTTGTCAATTATTAATGATCTGCAAGTTTGCTAGTGAAGCTGGTGATACTGAGCAGATTAGTTTTGATCTTTACTCCAGCTGTTTTTTTTCCTGCAATCCTTCAGTGACATGTAAAATACAGTTTCAATTATAGTCTGAAGATGATGATGGCAGTAAGCTGGTTAGTACAACACAGAGCACTGTTGTGTAAGGACAGAAGAACACTATTGCTGCTGCTTTTACTGGCAGGCTACAAATCAGAAGTAGGCTAGAAGCTCACTGATTTCTATTCTTCCTTCTCTGTCCGTGTCCTTCTATAGTTGGGACGACAGCAGCTCGGTGAGCAGCGGCCTGAGTGACACATTGGACAACATCAGTACTGATGATGTAAACACCCCCGCCTACTCGGCTGTCAGCTCATCACGCAAAAGCAAGGGAGCACAGGTAAGAGCACAAGCACTCACCATTTAGTGTCCTTCCTGGTTCTGATGTCATTCATTCATTCTTAGCCATGCAGTGTTGGTCTGTAGGTCTGCTGGTCCTTTGTTCCAGACTAACTATCTCCTCTAACACTTTCATCAGGTCAATATATCAACTTCTAAAATATTTTGATTTTAAACCCAAATATCTGCAAAACTACTGACAGTCCTTTTAGCATTTGCTCTACTTTGTGTTTATTTACTGCTAATTAGCAGATCTTACCATATTAACACACTTAATTGATTTTGACCATTGAAAAAAGTCCAATACTAAACTGCTGCAGTACGGCTTTAACATAGGAAAGCAAATAATGCAAACCACTGAGAGAAACTATGATTACAATTACAAAAATGCGATTTACCAGATTTGACAAAATGTGTCATTCAAATGAGTTATAAGCATGTTGGGTTAGCATGAAATCAAGACTGGTCTGTATGTGAGCACTGAAATCACAGCTGAGGGGATTCAGTGGAGACACAGGCTATGCCTATATATATTTAGCCCCCTAAAAAATAACAATGTTTTACATTGTTATTATTTACTATTATGCTACTATGTTATTTTCAGAATGCCAAAAAAACCTTTCAGTGTCAAATTACAGTTTGATTACATGGTACTAAGTAGATACTGTGTGTGTCGTGTCCCCCCCCCTTACAGACATTAAAACATTAGGAAATTGCTGTACTGATATCTAATATCTATGTGTGCCTTCTTTGACCACCACCACCACCACCACCGTCCAAACCCAGAGAGGAAGCAGGTCCAAGCATGCAGAGCAGGAGGTGAGCAGCAGCTGGGCTGGAGCTGAGGATCTGAAGAAGGTTGAGGAGGAGCTGGATGCAAGCATGGACCCCAGCAGCAGCTCATCCCGCTGGAAGCCCTCCTCATCCTCCCCTCCCTCTCAAGCCCAGAATCAGTACGAGGAATCTGGTCCTAAGGCCGCTGCGCTGGCCCAGATGTCCCAGACGGGCTCATGGAGGAGGGGTATGACGGCCCAGGTGGGCATCACGCCACCCAGATCCAAGGGTACAACCTCTGCTGCCCTTAAAACACCAGGTAGGAGTTGCAACACATTTCACATCTTGAGCATCATGAGCAAATTAAGTACAGTCATACTCTCAGCATGAGGAGGAGTTGATTGGTCTTACAAAACATTTAAACAATGCATAAGTGAAAAAGAGTTCACACTTTGAAGGTTGGAAAAAGTGTTTTTGATATTTTTCATTGTTTGAAAGCCTCAATAAATTAGATATTTTGAGAAAATCTGTTCCAGTTGTGTTATATTATTCAGATGCAACTGTGTTTATATTGATTAGTGATAAAAACAATAGTTCAAAAGATCCACTATGCTTTTCATTCAACCATAGTGATGAAACAATACTCTTGATGTCTTAAAGTACAAACATGTTCAACTTAAATTTAAAAGGGGCATATTGTGGTGCCTTTGAGATTGCTTTCCTTTTAAATAAAATATTAGTTAAATTCAGTTAATTTATTAATTTTTTGTTCATTTATCAACATCTCATGCAGCAAGGAGCCTTCACTCTATTTAAAACTCCATCAACCACATGCATTTGACTATGTGAACACCCTTCATTACGGAGTACTTAACCCAACAACTCTTGAATGTACCTAAATAAACGTATATCCTCTATACAGACACCAGCTGATTTGTTACCTCTGTCTGAAAACTGATGATTTGATGTTTCCTTTCCTTGATATCTGTGAGACTTCACAGTTCTTCTGAAAGCTTTAGTCCACTCAGCGGGTTTAGCAGCTTTGTTGTAATAAGGATTGGTTTTCAATGCAGCTGGCTTTTGGCCAAAAGGTATCCTCATTTGAATTTTCTTATAATGAGGCACCACAGGTGATTAAAGACAACCATAGGGTAAAGAATCTGCTGAGGGTAATGTTTTTGGTCTAATAAGTGTTTATGCAAATTAACAGGCAAAACCGATGATGCCAAGGCCTCGGAGAAGGGCAAGGCACCTTCCAAGAGTTCAGCTGGTATCCAGCGTTCACCCTCGGATGCTGGGAAGAGTAGTGGAGACGAAGGTAAGAAACCTCCCTCTGGCATTGCACGCCCACCAGCCACTGGTTCTTTTGGATACAAGAAGATGCCAGGTCCCACCGGTGCCCTAATCACCTCTAGTGGTGCAACGCTCGCCAGCGGCTCAGCCACACTGGGTAAGGCGCCCAAATCCTCAACTGCTCTTGGCAAAGGCACAGGCATTGGTGGTGTGCGTAAAACCAGCCTGGATGGCTCACAGCCTCAGGATGACGGCGTTCTACTCAGCTGCAGTGGTTCCAAAGTGACCCTGCAGTATCGTTCTCTACCGAGACCGGCCAAGTCCTCCAGTGGGGTGACAGCAGGGCGCAGTGGGCATCGCTCCAGCTCCAGCAGCATCGACTCTAACGTCAGCGGCAAGTCAGCTGGAGGGGCAGCGACACAAGCCGGTGCCAAACGCAGAGACGGGAAAATGGGCTCAGATCGCTCCAGTCCCATCACCATTAACCAGACGGACAAGGAAAAAGTGGCGGTTTCAGACCAGGATGCTGCAGCAGGACTGTCCACCTCCCCCAAGTCCAGCCCCACCTCTAGTTCAGCAGGCCAGTCAGGCCTCAGACAGCCGGGGTCTAAGTACCCCGACATTGCTTCTCCTACGTTCCGCAGGTCAGACACACAAAACATGTCTCCAGCTTCTGTTCTGTCTTTGTTTCTCACCAACCGTGTTTCTACGTCAACCAAGCAACTCATCACACACTTTTTAGGGACCCTTTGTTATTAACAGTACCCTTACTCTTATTTGTTTTACAGTACAACAATGCCTTTAGGTGTAGTCTAAGTTTAGGTCTTATTTTGTACAGTGTCATCAACACATCTGTTGCAGTATTTCAGGTGTTTTCATTCATTAGGAGGAACTGATGTTCGTACTGCTGAGTAATTTTTGAGCAGCTGATGCTGGCTCTAACAGATTTATTGAAGATGTCATCTACAGTGGTAAAGGCTCACCATGGCTAAATAATACTCTGTCATTTCTATCAACTTTAGATATGTTTGGATGTGCAAAATGAATATGAGACACTTAATAAATTGCATTTCAGTGCCTTCATAGAATAACTGATTGAGTTTGCTTGGCTGCACAGCCAAGGGTGCTGTTACACAGATTGTTCCCTGGTTTAGGTGATAAGACACACATAACTTCACCCTGAAGATGAAGGTCTGAATGGCTTTTCATTCAAGTCAGGCAAATCCAGAGTAGCTTTCTTAATCAGAGCAGACAGAAGACAGGAGTTTATCAGCACACCAATCCCTGACTCATTAGAAGCATGCATTCAGCAGGCGTGTCCAAACATCCGTTCCACCATTTGTCAAGCCGACCCGTTTCATCTGCATGCTCTTGTTGTTGTTTTTTTCTCTTCGAGAGAGTGTCACCTACATATTTCATGTGATTGCGATGACAGACTAGCACAGGTGCAATATGAGTCGCAGACAGTCTAAGCATATGTCGGAGGCAAACATGGCTGAGAAGCCCAACAGATTAGGTTATTTAAAGTCACAGGGTTGAAACAGGCAAAGCTGTGAGAGCAGATGTGGTATAAATGAGTGTTTACAGTTGAAATGAGTTGGGGTTTGCAGCTCAGTGGGATGTGTGCTCAATCTTTTATCACTAGTTTAACTTGGTGTTTCATAAAAGATGTGGGGAAGCTTCCGTCACTGTTTTTCACTCTACCACACTTATCTTTGAGTTTCTTGATTAAAAGCGATTTAATTTATATAATTTAATCCACTTTCTAAATGGCGAAGTATACCAAAATCTCTCATGTTCCTGTTTGGATCTTGTAGATGCTCATCACTAGCCCTTTGAGCATTTCTAAATGACTGCACCCACCTCTCTACCCCCAGATTGTTTGGTACCAAAGCCAGCAGCAAGGCCAGCTCTCCGGCCACGCCCGACTCTGGCAAGTGCCCCTCAATACTGGGCAGCCCCCATGGCACGCTGGCGAGGCAGGCCAGTCTGGACTCACCCTCCTCTGGCACGGGGAGCCTGGGCAGCACCGGTGGCCTAAGCGGTGGCAGCAGCCCACTGTATGGTAAAACCCCAGACCTGTGCACTGACTCCCCGGCCTCCAGCCCGGCCTCTGGCCTCTCCCTGCCCTCCAACGCTCGGCCCTGGCCTGCCTGTAGCTCTTCAGCTGGCAGCAAGGACACGCTGAGCTGCCAAAGCATGACCAGTCTGCACACCAGCTCTGAGTCAATTGATCTGCCACTGGGCCACCACGGGCCCAAGGTCACACGAACCGGCAGTGTCAAGTCCACCCTGTCTGAAGGGTGAGTAACTGCGAATATGATTGGACTGAATCGTATTCATTGTTTCATTTGAGAACAGAGACAAAATGGATCTTCTTTTCCTAAGATAGACACACAATGGAGAGAAAACCCAAGTCATTACGATAAGAATAACATCCCTCGTCCAGCACACAGTTTAGATTCAAATGTATTTTTCTGGTGTGGTTTTGAAAAAACTATCTGAATTCAGTATACTGTATTTATCTAGGCCAGTTTTGTCAATGGACAAACATGAAGCATATGCAACATATAACTGATAACTATTAGTTTTCCAGCCTAACCATTTTACTAACTGACCTGAATGACCTGCTAACAAGTCAGAATTAGCTGTGGGTCCAAAGTCATGCCAGAAAAAGTACAACAAAAAGTTGAAATCATTCTCATGAGAAGTCTTTATCAGTGTGTTTCCATCATTTTGTCCACACTGTGCATGCTATTCTTTACAGACCTTAGAATAAACAAGTGCAGCTCCCCTAGTCCAGCTGTTTGTCTCCAAAATGAAACAATTCATTTAAATATTGCCTGTGTTTTAGCCTAGATTTCTTGTCTGTTGTACTGTGATGCATCAGTAATGTCTTTGTTTTCTCCATTGTGTATGTCTTTGCATATGTGAGTTTGTCAGAAGTCAAATTTGTAAAATGCGAGCAAAGTGTTTTTCTCATGTTTTCTCAGAAACATATTTTCTGGTGTTCATCTAATCCACTCATCCTCTGTGTTTTAACAGCATGCCTCTTGACAGAAACACTCTCCCCAAAAAGGGACTGAGGTACAACACATCTGCAGCCAGTTCTCATTTTCAACACACTTACATTTGCTTTAACATAATCATTATATTTCTTTTAATGTTGTTGCATGTGTTTCATGGTGTAGCACCATCTATAGCAGTGATTCCCAACCAGGGTGCCTGTTCCTCACAGGGGGACCTCTGTCATTACTTGAGAGTATGTGGAAAGATTTTGAAGAAGCCCAATAAATTTGAAAAAGAAATGAGATTGCAATTTAAATTAATTGTATATCCTCATATTTAGGAAGCTATAATTATAAGTAACTAGTCAGATAATTGTGATATATGGTTGAAATGCATATAGTTGTGCATATTAAGCATAAATGAACAGTAACAATTAAAATGCGAATGATGTAGATAAACAGTTGAATTATTTAACTAAATGTTCTGGATAAATTAGGCTAGGCAAGCTATTGCTTCAATACATAGTTATACATTTAAACAGTTAGCTTAAAATGAGAGAGTTAGCTAAAAAATGTCCAGCTCTTGATCCTTCTAGGTTTGAATGTACTCTTTTTTTGTTGCTGTGGACAAAATATCTACCAAATGAATGTGTTGTTACTGTAATGGATAAATAATTCATTTAAAGTTTAAACGCTTTTCTTGAATGATTGGATAAATGGTGATTCATCTGACAGGGCTGTGGGTGTACAACTACCAAGAGAGGTTAGGAACCACTGATCTATACATGAACATATGTGATGATCTCATGCAGCATTCACACTGCAGGACCAAATTTGCATTGAGCGAACCAGGATTATAACTTTTTTTGCATAGTGCATTACATTATGCAGAGAAGGAATAGAAAATCGTAACTTTATGTACCCATTAGTAGTTTGTGACTTCATCGAGGTGTCTTCCCAAACCCAATTTTTGAATCTATTTCCAATTGTTTTACTTCCACCAAATGCTGTAGCACATTAGTGATGAAGGCCTCAGGATTTTGTACCACCGATCCTTAAATCCAGATTACATACATGAAAAATTCTTATCAGTATGAATGAGGCCTCAGATGATCAGACAGGAATGTGCTTGTCATTTGTCTTGTCTGTTTACGTATCCTCATCTGGGTTAATCTCATGCAACAGTCACACCAGCCATGATAAAGCAGTTCTTCCTCAGCTCCCCAAAATGAACTAAACCTCCTGATAACATTCACTCTGTTAGCTAAAGGGAAGAAATAGAATGGATACTTACAACTGGGACTAAAGGGACTGAGACAGAAATACCATCATGGTTGGTTTTAAACATTTCAGTGGTACAGTAGTAGTGGTGCTAACATTGTATTTGGGCGTAAAAGCATCTGATCTTATACTTTATGCTTGTTGGATGTGATCAACAAAGACGTAAACATTCTATTAACATTTTTTTCTGACAACAAATTCTATTGGTCGTCTGCTCACATTTTAAACCAGGCACCATGTCTTTGCCTGATCCTTAGATTTCCTATGAGGCTAATAATTGCCTCCTTTAGTCATTTAAATAAGGGTTTCGGTGCATCTTATAGGCACTTTGTGAGCACTAAGTATGCTGAGTCAAAGGCAGACACTTGGATTTTTTTCAGTCTGTTCCATTTCAACTCCAGTGGGGAACAAATGCTGCTGTGTCACACCATTCAACACAGACTTAGACACCCAATCACTGGTGCAGAGAATAAGAAGCAGGCGAGGGCGACATGAGCAGGGCCAGATGTGACAAGCGTAGTAATGGGGGCGTTGGAAGGAAGACGGCGTTGAAATGGGGATGAGTGCAAACTCAATTATCATCCTCAGAGGATTAAATATGGCCGATTGTCATGCCTGCGATAAGGAGGCCTTCTGCTGCTGAGCCACTTTGGAGCTGGGGAGAGAAGAGATGAGTGGCAGTGTCAGTGTGTTGGGCAGCTTTGAGCCAAAGCAGTGTGTATAGATGACTGTATGTGTGAAGATGCATGCATTTGACATCTGTGCATGCCTGCATTTTTTTTTACCATTGTTCATGTGCTTCTGTTATGTAGCTCTGCACGCATTGCATCGCTGATTGGACTTCCACATATGTCCCTTTATGCCTTTAGTTTGCTGTGTCTTCGTTGGTTTCAGGTACCCTCCGTCCTCCCGACAGACATCCCACGAGGAAGGGAAAGAGTGGTTGAGGTCCCATTCAACAGGGGGGCTTCAGGACACAGGCAGACAGTCCCCACTCTCTCCTTCTGGAGCTCCATGCACCACCACTGGAAAATACCACTACTCCAATCTGTGTACGTTTATAGGAAAACACTCTATCATCTGCACATCTGAGTTACAGTATTGTATAGTGAATATCCAGCTTTTGTTTTTGTGAATATGACAATCTTTCACTGTAGAGCCTTGACACCAGCCATTGCTAATGCTCCACAATGATTCTGATTTTAGTCCAACTTAAATCACAACACCAACAAACAAAATGGTAAAAAAAAGAGAGTAAAAAACATCTCTGATCTGCAACTTTTAGAAAAAAAAAGATTTTGAAAATAAAGTCAAAATATTATAAGAAGAAAGTCTGTATTTTAGTCTACTGTATGGACTAGAGGGGAAATATCAGAAGAGTGTCGCCAGCGTCAAAATGAGGAACGTGGTGCATCTTGTCAAGCTGTACTTAATTATAGGTTTCACAAATGAAGAAATGCTTAATCTTTTTGGAACATCAACACCACGTTATTCTAAGTATCAGGACTTTAAAAGATTGTCGATGAAATTGTGTTTGATCCTAAGAAAGTGGTTGATGGCAGGGATATCATTGGTTGCATCAGCGTAATGTTATGACTTTATTCTTATAATACTATGATTTTTTTCTCTGAAAATTGCGACTTTATCCTGAAAAAAACTATGACTTTTTTCCTCGTAAAAGTATGACTTTATTCTTGAAATCCCAGATTTTTTTTATGTGCCCCGAACACTCTGTCATACTGCTCCTCATATTTAGTGTAAGAGCCTTAATTCAGATATCACAGACATAAGGATGTCAGCAAGGACCAAACAATACAAATACAAAATCACAGAAATCCAAATGGTCCAGATCTTAAGCCCATACAGATCTTTTTAGTGACTTGTTGCACTTGCGTGTGTTCACAAATCAGTGAGTTTGCAGTTTAGAATGAGCGCTCAGAGAGCGCAAACCTGCGCCAAGGCCCAACAATCCTCGACATAATTGTTAGGGCCTGTGTCCACCAAAGCTTTTTTTTTCCGAGGTCAGCATATTTGTTTTATTATTTGCAGTGGGAGCGCCACATATTGACAGTACAAACGGCAGTACGGTGACGAGGCGCTGAGCGTCCGCTTTGGTGGACACAGGCCCTTATTCCAGCAGTACCAGTCTCATCTGTCCCCGAATCATCACCAAATCACTTCTAGGATATGCTAGGGTCCATGTGTGGTGAAAATTTCATGCAAATCCGTCCATTAGTTTTTGTGTAATCCTGCTAACAAACAAATAAACCAAACTGATCACATAACCCCCTTGGCAGAGTAACAACGTTGGTTTTAGGTAACTGTTCCAGTCTGTTTGGATCCAAACAGGGGAAACTTGTTGTTTTAGTGTTTTCTATCAGTTTAAAGGAGCAATGCTGGAAATATTAGTGTTTTACTCTTTCTTAATTTCCTCTTTATTTTCATTCTTTTTGCACTGCCTCTTTTTATCTAATTATCTCTTGTGTCATGATGATGCTTAAGGAATAATCTACAGTTGTTTGTCTTTTTCATGACAGTTTTTCTTTAAAAAATAGTGTTTTCCTGAAAATTGTGTAAATACTGTATGTAAAACAGGATATGACAGTAGAGATATTGCCTTGGAAATAAATTGTGTCATTAGATGAAACATTTATTCATGCAATGATTGAAAGTATCTTAAAAAATTCATCACAAATCTGTAATATTGTTCGATCATATCCAGCTGTAAAGGTTCTTATTTCCTGCATGAGAGTGAGTCATCATTGATGCATTTTACACATGCAAAAAGGTAACAAGGTAAATGTACCAGTAAAATAATACAACACTGATCTTGGTGTTTTTTCCTGTGTGCAGTGAGTCCCACTAACATCAGCCAGTATAACCTGCCACCAGGCAGCAGCAGCATGAGCCGTTCCAACAGCATCCCTGCCCAGGACTCCTTCGACCTGTACGGAGAGGGTCACCCACTGGGTGGCAGCGCAAACTCCCTGGAGGAACGACCGCGGGCCATTAGCCGCTCTGGCTCCTTCAGGGACAGCACTGATGAAGGTAGGACATGCTCTGGGCTCTAAAACCTTCTAAATGAACTAATGACCTTCCTCATCAGAAGCCATCAAAATGATTATAGGGCCACATTCGCCTAAAGAAAGTCTCATCAGTCATCAAGTAATACCAGACTTAATGGGCTCTCGCTGTGTGTTCATACTGGGAGCTACTATGCTGATAGTTTGCTCTGTTCTGTTCATTTTTGTGGATGATGTTAGAGGCTGTGATTATAAAGATCAGCTTTTTAATGAACAAATCATCAAATCATTACTTTTTCTGCTGCCTTTCTCTAACTGTTCACATAATCAGTCAGCTGACTGGGAATAAATAATTAGACTTTTATATATAGTACATTTATTCACATTCGCTAATAAAACAAAGAATATTGAATATTGGTCACATATTAATTGTATCTGTTGCGTTGTTACAGTTTTTACAAACCTTTTTGTGACTTTACTCTCCATATATGCTTACAGTCCATGGCTCTTCATTGTCTCTGGTCTCCAGTACGTCTTCATTGTACTCGGCGGTAAGTAGCTGGCCAGCTTGTCTTCCTAGATTTGCAGCTCATAGCGGTACTTTCAGGTGATGTACTAATAAAAGTAGTAAATCGAACTTGTTAAAACGGATCCAATCACTATATGAATATAATGTTAATGGATCTATTACTGCAGTAACATTACACTGCACTAACATTGCAGTTCCACTCATCTCTGGAGTGTTTTAGTGTTTGCGTCTCAGTCAGTCAATCAGCCTCTCCAGATTGTCAGTGTTGTTTCCAGTCATCTGCAGGAATCTGTTTTTGTGTTGTGTTTCAACTCAGATTGATGGTGCTCTAGTTCTTTGTTCATATAAAAGTACTGCACACAAAAGAGTAAGAATTTAAGCCTGAAATCTTCCAGATTTTTTAAAACCCTCAGCTCTTTCCTGTGATGCAGAGCGGAAATACATGTCATGTACACACTGTTCAGTGTTTGTCTTCTGTTTCCCTCGAACCAAAAGATAACTCTGCATCATTTCATGCCTCCAAGTTAACTCTGGCAGATAAGACTCTGGACAAGTGTTGGGTCTCTAATGGCACAGGCTGCACGTTCACTGAGGCAGCAGATTGGTTTCAGGGAGAAAAATGGATTACCACCCACTTCCAGTTGCACTCACACCTTTCAGAGGAGTAGCCTGCATGAGTGATGTAGATAGTTTTGTTTACCCACTTTCCCCCCCCCAGTTGAAATAAATGATTTTTGTGTTTTTCTCATTTTCTTTTCTGTCTGGTTTTATCCACTTCAACACAAGTGATGTTTTCTGCCACATCTCATTATGATTAAAATCGTGTCTGATGTTCTTCATCTGTCTGTTGATCATGTTTCTTCAGTGTCATAAAAATGATTCCCCCGCTGTATCATTTGATAATTCTTTTCATGACTGTGTTTATCTTTCTTTCTTTTTCCTTACAGACGGAGGAGAAAGCCCACTCAGAGGTAAGGCTGGCTAATGTCCCATCTGTCTGTATGTTTATGTCCCTTTACCTGCTGAACATTCATACAGAGGGCGTGAAGTGCTCTCATAAGTATTTCAAAAGGAGCTCTTATTTAGTTACTATTACCAGATTATATTTTGGGATTCACGTCAACAACCTCCATGTTGTGCTGGTGACTGCTGGCTGTTTTTCTGTGTCTGTGTGTCTTAGTGTTTGTGTGTCTTCTTGTTACTCTGTGTCTTTGTCAATCAAAGCACAAGCAGTGATATTTGATTAGCTACATGTGGCCTATTATTGATGATCAGTTTGAACCTAAAAGTACATAAATACACAAAAATCTATGGTGTTAAAATAAAGTTATACAATAAGCAGTTTAACACCATGTTGCATAAAGTTTTTTTGCATTTATTTCATCTTGATCATAAATAACCACTCAAACTGTCCTTCATAGCTCATATGATTTACTCATTATGAAAACGTTTACATATCTAATGCATGTCCTGCTCTTCATTCAACAACCCTGTTCAGTTTATCACTGATTCTTCTTTGATTTTCTGATATCTGTTCATCTTCTCCTTTTTCTCCCTCCTTCTTTATTACTACTTTAAGCTCAACCTTGGATCAGACAGTAATGGCAAATACACTGTGGTGTTTGTTTTAACTCTACCAGATGGTGGAGTTTAGCACTGTGAGACAAATCACGCAGTGTGAACTGACAACCATGTGCTATATGCATTACTTGAGACATGTGTTTTTATGTTGGGACAACCGAAACTGGGCTCAGCATTGTTGGCATCGAGAATCACAAACAGCAATCAGAAGAAATCATTAACAGGACTTGAGTACAATTCTCTAAGTAAAAATCTTTAGGGAAATTTAAAAAAAATATTGTCCATATGAAATATAGTTTCATTTGTCCACTGGATTATATCCAAAAAGAGACAAACATGAATCCAAACTAAGAGAAATTAAGCATGAATGTTTTCAGTCCTCTCTCGTGCTTGTGTTGTCCACTTTGGTAAGCTGACACATCTGCCACTTATTTTGTTATATAACATAAGAATCAATATCTGGTATTACTAAATGCTGTTTGACCCAAGTCAGAAATACTGTTCATTCTCTGGCTTTGCTCCCCAAAGTTTTGCCATGAACAAATCAAATGTGGCGCGTGATAACCTCTTTCTCTTGTGCCACATCAGTATGTGCTGTTGTGATGGAGACATGCAACATAGTGTTAATTTTTACTCTTCTCTTTTCAATCAAGGGCCAAACTGTCCAAAATACCACGGTAATGCCTCACACTTTGAGTTCACACTTCACCCCAGTGTCTTTTTGTTGCAAGTTCAACGCCTCTGCATTACAATCACTCTTATTGTCTTTGTCTTCTTTCAGGATTGTGAACTTTAATTCCACTTCTGTACTTTTCTTCCCCTTCCAGCAAATCAGAAAGCTGCGTCGGGAGCTGGACGCCTCTCAGGAGAAGGTGGCGACTCTGACGTCTCAGCTGGCTGCCAATGTGAGTTTGTTTACTTGAAAAGATGCTGTCTGAACAGCTGGCTCATTTGCATGATAACCTGCTGTCATTTGACCATTTATGGGTAGTGCTGCCTATCGAAGCTCTGAAAGGAAAATAAATCTTTCAGACACCCACTAGTTCCTTTCCTCTGTGTTTGAAGCCACCATGCATGTATTTATCCTTCAACTTGTTGGAATTTCGTGGGGTGTGTGTGTTCTTCTTAGACAGGATGATTTCTAATGGTGTGTTTATGTGTTGACGGTACAGAGAGGATTTTCTCTTTGCTTTAGTCTCAGCCAGTGGGATTTCAGTGAGAACATGAGCCTCTCCGAAAACCAACCAAGCAGGGAGAATCAAATGGAGGTAGACGGGCATAGAAAGGGAACAGAGAGATGAGGATAAGTGAATCCAGACTCAAGTGTGCCAAGCGTGGGTGAAACAGTGAGATACTGAGACCTCCAGCCCCCAGACAGAGTCTAAAGGCCCAATCCCATTTCTTATTTTCACCCCCACCCCTTAGCCTTGCCTCGCCCCTTGAGACAGATTTACAAGGTAGTGGTTGAAATATTCTCCTATGAAATGGAACAACCCTACAAGACCCTGATACGTCATCAGTAGTCATAGATGGCATTAGAACAGAAGCGATGAGTTTTTTGTCTGGACAATGCCATCTTCATCTTCATCTTCATCTTCAGCTGTAGTGATTTGTCTTTGTGGGCTGTGTCTTACTCTGCCACTGTACACTGATATTAGAGGAGCAGTAACGCTGAAAGTTACCCAGTGAGCAAATCATTATCCAGATCATGTCAATAATAAAAAGGGATCATGATTCATCTTTCACACACTTCCTCTCTCTGGAGGATTCTTCTCTGTGGGTTTGGGGTTCTGCTCTGGCTTGCAGTGCGGGTGATCGCTGGTTCCATACCATTTTTTTTAATTAAAAGACGACCATTGACAATTTCAGTACAGATGGAAGATGGTTTCTTTTATTTAGTGGTACTGTTCTTCCAGTCTGTTACGAGGATGATGAAGCTGTATACACAGCTTGGATATGCTGTTCAAGGTCACACTGATAAAGTTGATATAATGTCCAAAAATAGACGTATAAAAAAACTGTCATTCTTAATTAAATGGGGACGTCCTGAAGACGTTACCAATGTCTGCAAATCATGTACTTTTGAAGTGATCTGGACAATGGTTTGCTCTCTGATAAATCATACGCCATCAAAAGGAGGAAATATGTCAAGATGCGGCCCTGAAATACACAAATCAGCCTTAAAACATTATAACTTTGTCTATTTGTCCAGAGACAGCAGACACACACACAACTAGCTATTTTTGTTATGAAGAAAATGTTGATAATACATATTTGAAATTGCAGTAAACTAATATGACCCGACAGTCATCATCATTTTTTAAGAAAGAAAATACATTTGGGGTTTTTTTTTGTTGCCTCTGAAACATTTGCCGTGATCTTGCCAATGATTCACAAGGCTGATATCTCTGACTCCTCCGTCTGAAGCGTGCTTCTGAAAACCCTCCGTTTGGAGGGTCATATAGCATCGCACTTCACCCTTCCCCTCTGGCTCAAGAAGAATCGGGATGTCCTACCCCTACGCGTGAACGCACAAAACGGAGGGGTAGAGCTAAGTGGTAGGGGTAAGGGGTGAATTGGGATTGGGCCTTTGTGTCTTTGTGTTCAGATTCAGTTAGATCAACAAACTCCAGTGTGTAACTTGCCTCAGCCCTCCCCACCCTTAATGCCAAGTGCCTGATCAAGCATGGAGGTGCATGGAGGTGCATGGAGGTGCATGGAGATGCATGGAGGTGCATGGAGGTGCATGGAGGTGCATGGCGTGTTCACTTCGATCTTTGGCTTTGATCACAAAGTTGTTCAAGCTGAAAGCCGAGCTGCAGGAAAACTTGGCAAATGGAAGATGAGGACAGGAGTTTGTATCAGAGTTATTTATGGGCAGTCAGACAACTTCATCGACTGGTATATCGACCGGTCCATCTACAGTCCAACCCTCACCTATGGTTTGGGTCGTGACCGAAAGAATTAGACTGTGGATACAAGCAGCTGAAATGAGCTTCCTCTGTAAGGTGGCTGGGCTCAGCCTTAGAGATGTGTGAGGTGCTCAGAGTAGAGCTACTGCTCCTCGACGAAAGGAGCAAGTTGAGGTGGCTCAGGCATGTCCCACTGGAAGGAGACCCCCAGGGTAGACCCAGAACTCACTGGTGTGGAAATGTCTTGGGATCCCCCAGGAGGAGCTGGAAAGTGTTGCTGAGGAGAGGAATGTTTGGAATACCTGCTTAATCTGCTGCCACCGCGACCTGATCCCGGATATACGGTGATGGATGGATGGATATGTGAAATTTGTTGTCAGTGAATCTCATGCAGAGCCTCACTTTTCCAGTATAGTCTATAGTATAGTCTCAAAGGGGATTTTACTCATGAATCTGTGTCCAGGTGTAAATAAACTGTTCACTGTTTATGTGAATATAGTTGTATTAAGACTTCCGCGGCTCCAGAAGCAGCTGTGTGAAGCCTGATAAACATCCTCAATGTTGAGGCTGAAGACTACAGGTTTGAAAATGAAAAAAAGAATTTGTTGGTGTGGAGTTAGAAAGAAGTAGGAGGAGATCTTTGTAGTCGGCTTCTCATGTTTGTTGCAGGCTAGCAGCTTGAGGCTACATCAGCAACAAGAGCACTCAGAGACCGCAACCCTCCACCATGCCCCAACAATCATCTGGATCATCACCTAAATTTAATCACCTCTAGGATATACTAGGGTCCATCTTTGGTGAAATTTTCATGCAAATCCGTCCATTAGTTTTTGTGTAATCCTGCTAACAAACAAACAAACAAACCGAACCGATCACATAACCTCCTTGGCAGAGGTAATTACAAGACTATCACACCTGAATCTCAGACTGGACCAGAGTTGCATTTAGGATAATGAAGAAGATGGAATTTGAACTGAAGTAATTTGTGATAAATAACTGATGTTGCCACAACTTGTATAGCAAGTTTTGGTCCAGCAGAATTATTTAAAAAGAAATACAACAGGACTCCAGACTTACCTTTACTCTGCTGATATCCATGATATCCATATACTTCTATTTTTTGTACAGCATTGTTAATCAATAGCATTGTTAATCAATGGCATTGCTTGCTAATGAATAGTTGTATTAATTTATGTGTGTGGCCTTCCTCTTTAGACATGCAAATATGCCACCAGTATTTTTTTTTATTAGTGCTTTAACCTCTTGTTTGAGTAAGACAATAATCGCAATACACCGTGGAGTTTGTTTCAATCCTGCCAGATGGCTGGGTGAACTTAATTAACACAGAAACATTATAATGTGCCACCAGTTTAAGGAAGTTTGTTTGTTCTCATCAAAGCCTTCCACCTAAATTGTTAATGAATAGCATTAGTGTTATCTCTGCTTCTTTATTAAATGATGTTAAATTGACTGAATGAAAGCCAAAGACATGCTGCATACATTAAAATGTGAAATGGATAATTCTATGTCTTAAAATATTTGACTGTACTCCTACCATTATCAGCATTTGCAGAAGATGAGAAACACCATCTAATGAAATCTAAGACTTAAGAAGTTTTTCAACTTGTAAAAGTGAATGAAATCTCTACTATTATATTAATAAATAGTAAAATAAAATTCATGAAATCATGCTGAAGCCAGCCTCGTGCCCTATTAAAAAAAAATTATATATATATATATATAGATATATATATATATATATATATATATAGATATATATATATACTGTATATATATATATATATATACAGTATATATAGATATAGATAGATATATATATATATATATATATATATATATATATATATATATATATACTGTATATATATATATATATATATATATATATACATAGCAACATATATATATATATATATATATATATATATATAGCAACACACTGGAATGTATAATTCTACACAGTTATTATCTATTCATTTCCCATACTTGTTGTTAGCATGGCTCTTAGCTGACCACTGGCAAACCCATAATGCATTAGATGGAGTCTGTCAACCAATCAGGTGCTGTGTCTCTTACTGAGCATGTGTAGCAGCTCTGATCTTGAACAGGGTGTGCAGTAACGTAACATGAGATTGACCCAATTCTCCTATCATTAAATCTACACAATGATGTCAGCACCCAAATAAATAATAAACAGAATGCTGTAAATGTGATCAATAATGTGTTGATTCTCTTTAGTGCATTTGGAAGTATTGTAACTGTTGCGTCTAGAAATGGAACTAGAACTAGAGCGAATGTAAAATTTCATCTGCCTTTTGAATTATTGGGTCACAGCCTTGTCTAATCCTAGAACAATGTAAAAAGACTTGTGTGGTAACATACCTGTTGTGGAAATTGACTGGGCCTTAACTGTGTCACTTAGCGGTGGCTATATGCACAGCAGAAACCAATATGTGTCTTCATCTCTCACTCCGGGGAAGCTGCTGGCACAGATGGGTAGTGGGTAGACAGTGAGGAGGTAATGAGGAGGTGTGTCTGTGTTGTACTGGAGCTGCATCACACTGTAACTACATGACTGCATGGTGGGTTGTTGCTGCTGTAAGCCTGTCTTATCCTCTCAGTGTGGAGCGTCACATTTGCATGTAGAAATACATGCATTTGTACAGGAAGCTACACATTTACAGGTAGTTGACTCAACAGATACTCTCACAGCACACATTCCTACAAATGCTCCATCTATTACACACATTCAGACTGAGATGTGCAAATAATAAGTTTCATTTTTTCACCACAGAGAAAAACTTCAACTTCTGTTTCCTTAACATACTTTTTCTACAGTATGTTATGCTGTATTTACAAAAAGGTCATTTCAGTTCAGATGTAACTTGCAGAAAGCGTCAAAATGTTTTCCACCTATACAAGAACAGCAGCTTTAAAGTTTAACCATGAAAATCACCAAAATCTAAGTCACAATGATGTCAAATATTGAATGTGTGTGTTTTCATTAGAGCCACAGAGGAAGTTCCTCAGTGACAGTTTTCATCTGATCTTGATCCCTCTCTTTGCTGGGCCATCGCATACATAATAAGCATCATCTTTTTGAAGTCAATTTGGACATTAAATGAAGTGTTACTGGTGTGTCTGTCATAGAGAACTTTAAAATCATATTTGCTGCTCCGTCATGTTGGAATAAGAGCAGTTCAGGCGTCATTTTGATTAACGCCATGTTTGTTTTTGGTTTTGTTCAAAATTGAGCAGATTTAGTAAAACCAACATCCCGTCAAAGGATTTAAGAACAAATCCTAACCAGTGACAGGGATCAGTTTTCCTGCATGGACTGACATTTAACTGGGTTTAAAAGTTCACACAGTCAGCCTTCCTCCCTTCTCGATCTCCTTCCTCTTTTTGCTCACCCTTCGCTGTCAATCTGACCTTGACTTACCCCTGTCTGCTCAGCCCTCCCTGGTCTTCTTAGTTTTCTCCCCCTCCCTCATTTTGGCTATGTTCTTCATTATCACCCCCTTCCCCTCCTCCTGTCACCCCTGTAGTGTTTAAAGAATATAGGCCAGCAGTAGGTGCTGCCTTAGACCACTAGGGATGTCTGCTTCTTTAATTCAATTTAATTTATTTCAATTTAATTTATTTGTATAGCACCAAATCACAACAAAAGTTATATCAAGGCATTTTACAAAAAGAGCAGGTCTAGACCGACTCTTCATTATAGAGAGACCCAACAATCCTCCATGAGCAGCACTTGGTGACAGTGGCGACGAAAAACTGCCTCTATTAAATAGAGGGATTATAGTTTGTAGTATTTATAATAACTACTACAATAACAACACTGATAATAATGATAATATTAATGATGATGATGATAGTAATAGTAAGAGTGATAATAATAATGGTAATGATGATGATGATGATGATGTCAGAGGGTATCAACCATGGTCCCAGCAGTAGATTGATCCATGGTGACCTGCAGGATGAGAAAGTACAAAGACTCCGGAGAAGAAGTCAAGTTAGTAACATGAGTGTGTAAAGAAGAAGGGGTAGAAGAAGAGAGAGGAGCTCAGTGCATCATGGGAAGTCCCCCAGCAGTCTAGGCCTATAGCAGCATAGCTAAAGACTAGCCTAAGCCAGCTTAATTATAAGCTTTATCAAAAAGGACAGTTTTAAGCCTCCTCTTAAATGTAGAGAGGGTGTCTGCCTCCTGGACCCAGACTGGAAGATGGTTCCACAGGAGAGGAGCCTGATAACTGAAGGCTCTGGCTCCCGTTCTACTTTTGGAGACTCTAGGGATCACAAGTAACCCTGCATCCAGGGAGCGTAATGTTCTAGATGGGTAGTAGGGTACTACGAGCTCCTGAAGGTATGTTGGTGCCTGACCATTAAGGGCTTTGTACGTGAGGAGAAGGATTTTAAATTCTATTCTGGATTTTACAGGGAGCCAATGTAGAGAGGCTAATACAGGAGAGATATGATCTCTGATACTAGTTCTGGTCAGGACATGTGCAGCAGCATTCTGGATCAGCTGGAGAGTCTTTAGAGACTTGTTGGGACAGCCTGATAATAGGGAATTACAATACAATTACAATTTAGCAGCACCAACATCGATGACTGCTCCACGTCTACTTCACTGTTTTGACCCACTGTCAACCTCTGCCCCTCTGATCCCAGGATCATGCAGTGGTCAGAAAAACTGGGCCTGTGGTGCTAAGCATGGCCACCCGAGCTGGGTCTCAGGGGCGGTACAGATGGGTCAGCCGTGGGACGCATTAGAGTTTGATCAGCACCTCCTACAGGGCGGACAGGTGGGCATGGGGGTGTTTAGTAAAGCTCACAGGTGGAGTTGGAAAGCGATCTGGAGACAGAAAGATGAGTTGGGACAGCTGGCATTTCTTAAGGTCAAGACCTTTTGCTAATTCATCCAGGGACACAGATTGGAGGAGGCAGCACAGGGATCTACCAAGTCTGGTCCTAAAGTTCTCAGAGGGTACAACGATGGGTTTGATAGAGCTGTTTTTCAGCTAGATTGCATATTTAGGAACAACTGCCAAGGTCTAATGATCCAGATGGTGTGTGTGTTTGGTCTGTCTTTGTTTGCTGCCCACCTCTCTGTGACACACCAGGCCTGACGGGTGTGTCAGGAGCTGTTGCTAAGGAGAGGAGGATGAGCTGGCAGTACACTCAAACACATTCAGAGATTCTAGAGACAAGGATGCACTACTAGGAACATAAGGCTTCACCAGGCATTAGCATGCATTCATAAAACAAACAAATCAAGACACACTCACCAGAGCAGATGGCGTGACACGGTGAAACAGTCGCCACCAGTCAGTGTCACCTCTGATGAGAGGAGAGGGAAGGCCTTTATGATCTGTGTGCCTCTGTGATATCAACTTCTTTCTGATGGTTTAGTCCAGTGAGGCGTTTCTGAAGCGTGTTCAAATGCTTATTGGCAACAGTGAAAACACTTCTAACAAATTCCATGTTCACAAAAACCATCCTGAATATATTTGATGTGAATTTGCCCTTGCAATCTGAGAGTGATTCAAAGTGAGGGAAATATGGAGATATAAAGCTTCCCATTTGCATGTTCTACCACTTTAAATGTGTTTTTTATAGTTTGCCTCAGGTAAAATAAATTGCTCTAGTGACTGAAACTGAAAACTGCATGTATGTCTCTTTGTGTCTGCAGGCTCACCTGGTGGCAGCCTTTGAGAAGAGCCTGAGTAACATGACCTGCCGCCTGCAGAGCCTCACCATGACAGCCGAACAAAAGGTACAAGAGCTTTGTCCTGAATTTGAAATAAGCTGCATACAAACTCCATGGCCAAGGGGTTTACAGGGAGGATAAATTATTAGAAGCAGGCAATGGTTTGATACGGACATATTGGACTGGAAAGTTACAATGTGGAGGTCGGTGTTGCGGATAAATGGATATTTTTATCTAACAGTTCTTGACTCTTGTGAAAGGTTTTCCTCTGAAGTTTCCATTTTGACTGAAGTTTTTCTTCTAAAAGTTTTAGCTGTTGCCTGAACTTTAATCCTAACCTTCACCAAGGTTGTTTGACTTGCTTAAACTACCTTTTTTGGCTTTGCGGAAAGAAAAGTGAACATGTTTGCACGGGCAATGTGTTTTTTAATATTTCCTTTGAAGTCAGATTTTTTTATTGAAGGGATGTTTCAAAAGTGCTTGAATGGCAGTGAAGCAGCAATATTGAAAGATATATCCCAACCACAAATTATGAATACTTCACATACAGAGAGACACAAAAACACACAGCTGCTGACGACGTGGCAGCTTTTTAATCCTCTATAAATTAAATCAGGCTGGATCTGGTGGGATGTCTTTGTAAAACAAGGCCATCCCAACTTTTAATTAAAGTAGAAACCCTATCTGCTGCCCTTTGTGAATTTACTGGCAGGGCAGAATAGTAACTCCTTTCTGATCGAGCTCCATTTTCCATGCTTGTGGTGTTTTTTGTTCGAAGCAGGTGGTGCTGGAGTAGGGGCAAATCCACAGCTACCTTCCTAACTATCTTCCTCAAAATCCCTCCCTTCTTTTGTTTCTCTCATTCCCTTCGACTGAAGCCAAGGCAGTGCCTAATTTAGGACTTTGGCTTCCAAGCTTGTACTGATTGCACATATTTGAAGTTTTTTGGCGCGTCATCCTTGAAAAACGTCTCTCTCCAGGAGTCCGAGTTGGCTGAGCTGAGGGAGACAATAGAAACGCTGAAGACCCAGAACACCGACGCCCAGACAGCTATCCAGGTGGCGCTCAATGGCCCTGACCACCTCCACAAAGGTAATGAAAAGATGTTGGACCAAACTCACATCACAATATGAGCTATTTTTTCTCCACATTCTCCACCAGTGAGAGTTGGAGGGGGTTATATGATCACCCTTGTTTGTTTATTTGTCTGTTTGTTTGTCGCCAAGATATCTTAAAAGATTGTCCGCATATTTTGATGCAATTTGGATCTTGACTGATGGAGAATTTGAATCTATTTTGAGGCTGATCCAGGTACAAATTTGGATTCTGGATCACTTTTTTCACTCTGCCCAACATCACAAGATGTGGCCTTTTTTAACATTTTGCCAGTATCAGGAAAAATTATAATAGGCCAGTCATAATAAAAATACACGAACAAGGACAACCCATGATGTACCACCAACTGGACCAATCATTCATCACTCCTCTGAGGATCCAAAGCACAACTGGATTCTGGGAGATTGTATACATATATTTGGAGGAAGATGATATGTATTGGGTCAGATCAGTAAGAGAGAAGGGTAAAAGCATGGCACTGACACAAATACTGTATGTAGCTGAGATAATGCAAACTCGAGAGGTAGGAAGTTATATCTAGAATAAATATTGATCTGGAAGTAAAAATCAGATCATGGTTGCACTTACTTTTGGGTTACTTCTTAATTGTAACAAGGTAATTTGTTTGACTTTCACTGTATTTCTAACAGTAGTGACTCAGCTGCTGTTTGCAGTAGCATTGAACTTAAATAGACTAGATAATACCACCAGGAATCAGTGTTAAGTATTTAAACTTCATGGATTATGATTTTAAAATGAATACTTTACCATTCAAGACATTTTGGTACAGGGATCAGCACTGTAGGTGTATTATATCATTGCACTAAGGAAGATATGATGTGTCATTTCCAGACCTGCGGATTAGACGGCAGCACTCGTCAGAGAGTATGTCCAGTATCAACAGCGCAGCCAGTCACTCCAGCATGGGCAGTCTGAGCAAGGATGCCGAAGACAAAAAGAAGAAGAAGAAGAGCTGGGTAGGTGGAGAAACGAAATAAAGTGCCAAATTAGAGAAGCTGCAAAGAAAGGCTGAGTCCAAAAATGGGCCAAAACACAAACTCTCACATATGAACTGTTCATCCTGCAGACAAACTGCAGGTGTCTGCCATAAATACATTGTGATGTAAATAACTGCTCAACAGTTTTACTCTGCTGCTTGGGTTGTTAAGTGTACCGACAGGTTATGTAACTCAGGTGTCTTCATTCTAAGCAGACTACCTCATCTTTATTTTTCTAGTCATTGTTTAGGAGGTGATTTTCTAGTGAAAGACTCCCACTTCAAAAGCATATGAATTATTCAGTGGTGGGTAAGTTCGTTCAAAACTTTATGCCCTAAATGAAGGCATTATGATGGCCCTGTGAAATAGAGTTTATTGTACTTTTGCCCCCACTAAAATAGCTTCAAACGCAGCTAAATGTCAAAATTAGAGTTAGAATGTGTTGAATATTTTAAATATTATAGATGAACTGTATTTGATTATGGCCAAAAGCAAAAGTAGGGTAGATCATTTCTACCCAATACCCCAGATTTAGATTTCCATTCTTCTTATTTCTTGAAGTTCCTGTGAAGTTGGTGTTAAAGTGGCTGTTTTTGTAGGTGTTTCAGCCGGAGGCAGAGCATGTTTGGTATACCATAGGTCATTTTCAAAATCCTACATCTTAAATAACAGCATCACAGTCTGCCATCCTATCCCTGTTGCTAGGTTACAGTGCTGTGATGGTGCCACCTGAGTACCATTCAGCGGTTAGCGCTTACAGAAGGTCAAGAAGAGGAGTCAGCCAGTCTGCAATTAGTGTTTGAAACGCACTTTGAATTTAATGTACAACAGCATGCATGTTAGGCTGGAAAGAAGCAATGTTGCCACTAATGTCTTGGATACTGAAGCTTAGCTTGAAACCAGAGGCTGACTCTCTTGTCAAGTGGAAAAGTTTGGGCAGAAGAGAAACACTCTCACTGCCTTCAATATCTACTTTTATATTACTTTAGATAAGGGCTCCTGTCCCTCCTTACTCAACTGGCCTTGGTCAAGTTTGAAGGTCTAAAAAGACTAGATGTATCTTTGTTTAAAAAATATTCCACAAATTCCATTTTAACATCCCTCACTTTTTAGGAAAACATTCTTTCTTTAATGGCCCAGTGTACTAAAGTGTGGAAGATGTACTAGCACCTGCTTTGGGGATGAAGTTGAGCCTCATATGTTTGCTTTAAACAGCACTAGTCTCCTATTCGATTGAGGAATGTGTCTACAAACACACACAACTCAACTATATATATATATATATATATATATATATGTGTATATTGCTCTCTCCTCTCTCTCTGTCCTTCTCTCTTCTACTTTCACTGTTCTTTGCATCACTCTGAAATAGCAGCTCAGTGTCCCAGGCCAGAGAGCTTTGAGTTTCTGCACCCCCCCTGAGTCAGGCAGATGACATATTAGAAGTTGTGTCTTTGCCAGAGAGCCCAGAGCCAGCTGTCGGTCTCTGCTGCAGTGCAAAATGGCTGCCCTTGAAATGAAATGTGCTAACATTCCAAAAGTTCACTACTGAGGGTGATATGTAAAGCAAGACCCCAAAAAATAAAGTCAAGCTCATGAATGCAAATCAGTCCCTTATTTAAGCAGCAATTACTTATTAATTTGCATATTCTGCCAAGATGTACGCATTGTTGGCGACGCAGATAGAGTTGGATTAAGGTGAGTGAAAAGTGAGCAGGAAAGCAGCAGATGATGCCAACAAGGTGGCAGCAGGATGATGAAATAATGAATAGGTTGCACATCAATAATGCTCAAATGCTCATCAATAAAGACTCTGTGCCATCTGACCTGCTGCACTAGTCTTCAGCAGGATACAGGATGTGGAAGGTGGCAAAAATGTTTCCACAGAAATTTAATCGGTGATCCATTATTCATTTTTTATGGCTGGACATCCTGCTCAGGGTAACTGGAGAGAATGGGGCCTTTTCCAGAATGTGGTCTTTTAAATTCATTTTCTTGAACTTGAATGTAGTTTTATTGTATGTATGCCTAACTAGTGTCCATAACAGTTTTTGTTTTCTTATCTTTGGAACCTAATCATAACTTTGCCTCAATGAATCCCAAATTCAGTTTTAATAATAGTAATAATAATAATAAATTATAAACTTAATTTGTATAGCACAAAGTGTTAAAGACGGAACATAAAACAGGAATAAAAATTAAATGTAGGCTTGAAAAATAATGAAGTAGGAATGTGTAAGAACAGGGACGATTATATTAATAAAAACAAGCCAAAATGAGAATAAAACCAAGCAAAAGACAACATTTTTAAAGAAGTGAAAGCAAGGCACAATGAGTTTCATGTAACCTGATGCTAAGGAAAAGCGATAGGTTTTTAGCTTCTTTTTTTTTAAATACTCAGTGAGCTGCTGCCCTGATATCTATGGTTAGTGTGTTCCAAAGTTTTGGACCGTGCTTGATAAAAGCTGCATCACCAATTTTCTTTTGACTGCAGAAAAACTCCAATAACTCAGTAACCGATGATCACAGTGTTATTGAAGGTAAATAGTGAAGTAGGGATTTAGCAATGAAGCTTTGTGCTAGCCCATTAAGAGCTTTGTATATAAGGAGGAGGACCTTGAAGTCAATTCTAGATGTAACAGGAAGCCAATGCAGGGCAGCTAAAACTGGACTAATGTGCTCTCTCTTCTTGGTTCTGGCTAAAAGTCGTTCTGCCGAGTTCTGAATTGCCTGATGTCTCAGTTGTTTTTTTAGGAGACCAGTTTTAACCCCAAACCCAAATTCTAATCTGTTGCAGAAGAACCAGCCTAAGGACCCTTGCTTTGCAAAAATGCTTTAGACCTACAATTTAAGGTTTTTGTTTTGTTTTTTCAGGAGGTGACATTGCAGGAAGGAATGTCATAAGCATGGCATTTATAAGTGATTTACACCGAACTCACATGAATATTTGCTGCCATTCAGAGCATCTAACATGTGGGACTGATTAGTGCAGCTTTGATAACCTTTAACTACTCATGTTGTGACTCTCCATCATGCCAGTTAGCATTTTGGAAAATCAGTCATCGCATTTTTTTACGTGGGGGACACTTGAAGATAAATTGATGATTAGGATGTTCTGAATGTGATCATACTAGCAGTTTTCATTCTCTTCATCCTCACAACAGCAACATCTGTTTCCCATACATTAGCAGTATTTAGTTTGAACCACACAGTGAGTTAGCTGGAGTGTGTGTTTGTGTGGCTTAATGCTGGGTGTGTTCTGCGTCTCCAGGTGGCTGATTCCATCCCGGCTCAGGTCAGTGGCTCCCTGTATGTGTGCCGTGGTTACATCCCCATTCTCCCCTCCTTCACACCTCATTCCCCCTTATTCCCCTCTCAGAACAACCTTTCTCTCCCTCTTCTGGAAACATCGGCATGGATACAGCATCCCTCCCCTGCCCCTTTGCCTCCTCCTTCTCCTCCTCTCTTGTTGTTTTCGATTGCCTGTTCAGCCGTAGGTTTTACGGTCATTAAAAAGCCTGATCCCCCCCTTCTCTCTTTTATTTCCATCTCTACTTGCTGCCTTGCTTTTTGCTTCCCTTTCTATCTAAACCAGACAGTGATCATTGCTTGGAAACAGCACGGAGTGACCTCCTGATGTGACTTCCTTATCTTAGGAACTGGCATGTTGTGATTGTAGAGATCAGTGATATTAACGTCTTTGCTCCTGTGTGTATTCGTGTCATCTGTCTTGCAGTTACGCAGCTCCTTCAAGCAGGCGTTTAGCAAGAAGAAAACCAAATCTCAGTCGGCCCACGACGAGATGGAGGAGATGACCGACTCACTACCGTCCTCACCCAAACTGCAGCACGACAACAGGCAAGGCAGCATCGCCACGCTGCACTCCTCGCCCTCCACCACAGAGTGAGTTTTATCATCCACTCTTACTCACATACATACACACAGGTAGTTCTCTCCCCCAGGTCATACTTTCTTCTATCTTTGCATTAAAATGGAAAAACATTAACAGCTGTGGTGTTCCTATTTCTTCTCCAAGTCTAAATTATTTTCACTATTATGTTTTTGCGTGTTCATCCTCACTTCATGGTTCTTTTACCTCTTTTCCTGACCCACTGTTCCTTTTCTTTGCCGTCTCTTCACCTGCTGTAGCAAGTGTGTTTGCGATAGCAAGTCTTCCCCCATTTGGACGCCAAAGAAAAAGCAAAATGGTCACATGGTCTACAAGCACAGATCTCGGTAATAGGCACTGTGTGGCATGCTCCCAGGGAGTGTGTGTGCAGTGGGGTGTGTTGGTGTGACGTTCTTCTGCATCTTAATGCCATAAACAGCTTGGCATGTTGGAGGTGAAGATCTCTCTGGTTCACAAGCTGGACCAGAACCTCTGAAGGGTCCAGTTCCTGAAAACTATCAGTACGTTGAATAAAGGGTAAAAAGGATAAGCAGTGGTTATTTTCTTCCTCATACCAGAACAAACTGGCTGAGTCACTGCCAAAGGCAGCCAGTTTTCCATCCAGTTAAGCGTGAACGTATCGTGAACATCTGCTGCGCTGCGTGGCAGCTGGTGCGATGGTTTCCTTTTCAAAAAGGTTTTTCTCGGGGACATGCATGGTGACATGTCAGTTTTTGACAGTGAGCTTCACAAGTTTGACACAATCTTGTTGTGTTTCTGAATTAGCAAAATAGCACTGCATCTAACTCTAGGTTATTAGATACCATCCTGTTTCTCATGAAAATAAGTGCATCATGAAGATGGGACTGCTACCACAGCACCTGCTGTATATATCACACTATCGGATGTAGGTCCTCAGTATAACTACAGGTTTCATACTATAGTTGTTTTGTGCCAGCAAAGCATTGTGGGAACCATAACTGCAACATGTCAGACTAAAAGAATTAAGGATAATCGTGTAAAGGAGGGTTCACTCTTCCAGATATCCCATTTCTCCATTCACCTCCATGTTGTACCTACCTGTACCTACGTGGCTCCAGCTTCCCTCTGAACTTCAGCTCTCTTGTTTCCTTTAAATGTGTGTCTCTTTCTCTCTAGATTGTGTATGTGTGTGTTTGGTATAACCCTCGAGGTGACCCCCTCCCCCTCCCTGTGTGTCATCCCGGCTGCAGGCTGTGCGAATGCACCGAAGCCGAGGCTGAAATCGTTCTCCAGCTGAAGAACGAGCTGAGGGAGAAGGAGCTCAAGTTGACAGACATCCGCCTGGAGGCGCTTAGCTCCGCCCACCACCTGGACCAGATCAGAGAGGCCATGAACCGCATGCAGGTGAGATCATACTCTCCAGATAAATGTAGATAATGTAGACTGGCTGACCAGTGGGCACCTACTTATATTTGACACAGAATGTAAAATCGCCTGTTTGGACTCAAATCTAAATGTAGATATGAAATTCAAACTGATCTTAGTTCTATTTGCCACGCATGAGAGATTCTGTCTTGCCATCAGTCATGTTAACCTTTAGCTGCATTTCCACTGTGTAGTCTCAGCTCTACTCGACTCCACTCAGCTTGTTTTTCTGCCCGTCGTTTTCCATTGTCGATGGTTCCTCCTCAGGGTAGATTGGGGCCACACGAAACTGCCGTGGCGTAGTCTTTAACACGACACACACCTCTGGATCTGGTGATCCATCAGCTGTTTAAGACAGGAACGTCTGCACCTCCTCAATATAGTAGCTTCAAGAAATAAAAGTTAGTCGCCAAAGTAGCTCCATTCTTAACAGCCTATAGTGAGTAAGTGAATTTTGTTACCTGTGGAAAGAGCCAGGCTAGCTTTTTCCACAGTTTTCAGTCTTTATGCTAAGCTAAGATAACCTGCTGCTATGTACAACTACAAATTTGTCGTCCGGTTTCATTCTCCTCAACTGTAAACAAAAAAATCTAAAATTTTCCAAAATGCTGAACTACTTATTCAAGTCTGAATTTTTTTGAAAGAGTATTAAAAGGAATTAAAAATCAAAAATCGGAGAAAGGGGTTCTGTGACTTGGAAGCTAGATTTCCAGCTCTACCAAAGTACACTGAACCTGGATGTTCATCAGTAGATGAGTCCGTTTTACAAGTGAACACGCATCGGCGAGGCAAGATGAAATTGTTTATTTGTCCATGACACTGAATAGAAAAGATGGAAAGTGAGTTTTTCTCCATGCAAATTCCGATATTTGGATTATCTATATGATTCTTATTGATGTATTGAAGTGAGACTCCACCCATCAGTTCAAAGCATAATGTTCAGAGGTGCTGCATCATTTCATTTTCTTAAAAGAAGCTCATATTCAAAGAGCGTCACTATAAATGTCTCTGTCCAGTGGATCTTTGTAGATATGGATTGCTTTTTCTGTAGAAGCAAGATCTGTGAATCATGTAAGGCTCCTTATCTGAGACTTACCCATCACTACAAGGAGAGCCTTGAAGATCAAAAAGCCACTTACAGCCAATAATACTGATTCAGAATAACAACAGTGGCCAGTCTAAATGCAGGAGAATGACCATCTGCTGTTTGAGCAGACTATTACTGAGCCTCAGCAGCGTCTCGGATGCACTTTCTGTCAGAATGAGTCTAATTTTTATTCTTTTATCAATAACAGAATGAGATTGAAGCGCTGAAAGCAGAGAACGATCGTCTCAAGTCCAGCGGTAACGCCACACCAACGGCCACGCCCATCAAGACGGCCCGACCGCCCTCTGAGACCTCCAGCACATCCTCAACCTCCTCGCGTCAGTCTTTGGGATTGTCTCTCAATAACCTCAACATCACTGACACCATCATGTCAGGTTGGTTCACGATCAGCTCTGGTGCCTTGATGCACGTGTTTGTGTAAATCTGTGTTAGCTTGCAGAGAAGGAAGTTTGGGAGTGGTGGAAGTATTAGTGTTACTGACCAGGAGTCAGTATTCAACAGCATACCCCAGAAATACTTTCTATTTTTGGTTTGACAAGTTGGTTCCTTTTGCAGAACTTTTGACAGGTGCATTCACTTCTGTATGGTATTGTACGTGCCATGTTCTTATGTCTAACTAAGCCTTAGGATGCACTTTATGGTCTGTAAAAATACTCAGGGCAGAGTTTTTCTTTCTGTGGCATCAAGTTGGATTAGCTCTCTCCATCCTTGCCTCAATAAATGTGAGAGAATTGTGTTTGCAGAGAGAAATCATCCAGAGGAGCCGCGTGAAATGATGAAATAGCTGCTCTCTCTAGAGCGAGAGCTCGCAACACAGCAGGAGTCTGCAGCACACACACACACACACACACACACACACACACTCACACACACACACACACACACACACTCACACACACACACACACACACACACTCACACACACACACACACACACACACACACACACACACACACTCACACACACACACACACACACACACACACACACACTCACACACATACACACACACACACACACACACACACACACACACACACACACACACTCACACACACACACACACACACTCACACACACACACACACACACTCACACACACACACACACACACACACACACACACACACACACACACACACACACACACACACACACACACACACACACACACACTCACACACACACACACACACACACACTCACACACACACACACACACACACACACACACACACACACACACACACACACTCACACACACACACACACACACACACACACACACACACACACTCACACACATACACACACACACACACACACACACACACACACACACACTCACACACACACACACACACACACACACTCACACACACACACACACACACTCACACTCACACACACACACACTCACACACACACACACACACTCACACACACACACTCACACACACACACACACACACACACTCACACACACACACACACACTCACACACACACACTCACACACACACACACTCACACACACACACACTCACACACACACACACACACACACACACACACTCACACACACACACACACACTCACACTCACACACACACACACTCACACACACACACACACACACACACACACACACACACACTCACACTCATACATGAACACGCTTGAAATCTCTCCAGGCCTGCTCCATTTGAAGAGTCAAAGAGTTTTGTTCCTCTCACTTGTCCTGTAATTAACATAGAAGGCACAACTCTCTCCGAGGACTCAGGCCCTTGTTAATTGATGGAGGGATGAGCCGAGAGCAGTGATGCGTGGGAAGACGAGTTGGCCAGCGGGTCGTTATCACTCCAACACAGAGCCATCAGCTAAGGGAAGCCAGCTGAATACAAAGCATCCCGCTCCAAAATGGAAGCTGGGAGAAAAGAGGATGCAGACTGGAAGTTACTATGATTGTTGTCAAAGGTCAAAGGTGGCAAGAAACTTAAAAAATATGTCAAACTTGCATGAAATAGAAACAGTTCTGTGGAAAAATTGGAGTTTACTATTGGCATAGATATGTAGATATGTACTCTCTCATTGTGACAAACCCACAGAGAACTTTAACTCTGAATCAGCCCTCAGCTCCAGAGCACTGCAGTGTCTTTCAGCTCATTTTTGCTGAATCGGTAACTTCTTCCAAGTCACTTCTAAAACCTTACCTGTTTAAAAAAGCCTTTTATTTATTTATTTTTATTCTATTCATGTCCTTTATTATTGTTCTTTACATTACTATTTACCTTCATTGTTGGGAGGGGGGCTATTCCTTTTTTTTTTTTACTGCTCTAACTACCTGATTTTACTTAACTTGTCTTAAATGTTTTTTTTCTTTGTTCTGAAAAGTGCTATATAAATAAACTTTATTATTATTATTATTATTGAAAGCTCACCATATACTGCTTGTCCAGCCCCAAATTATAGAGAGACAGTTATTGGCTTGCTAGTGGACATAGCAGAGCCTTTAGCATTAAATAGCATTAAATATAAGATATTTTTCTCATTACCTGGTTGAAAAGAAAATGGAGCTGCAGTTATATTCTCCAGGTGGCCAGAAACATGACTCCAAATGAATGATGGTGTTCCTCTGTCTCTCGGATGTGTTAATACATTACTGCGTGTGATTCACATCGACTATTAAGGTCATACATACATATAATATGTCAGTGTTTAACGTATGCCTACCTTACAGACTTTGAAAAGACTCAAGTTTTACACCCACTCACATCTAAAGACAATTTGTCATAAGTCATCACACACTATAGGATTTTATAGACTGATTTTATGAAGACAGGTCACTAATTACAAGACTACACTGAGATTCTATTGAGTGTGTGTGTCTGTGTGTGTGGTGATTTGTACTGAATCAACAGTCAAAAAGAATCAGACATGTCACCGTGGAGTTTAGACATGATGTTGGTTGAGAGAACGGGGACAGCGACATCTGTCCATTTCTTTTCCTTCTCCACTCTATTGAGGTACCAGAAGGACACATCAGACAGACGTTCACGTTCACTCCACATCTCCAGCTTCTGCTCTTTTTCCACCTGGAGGCCCTCATATCTACCCGGTTCACTGCTTCCTGTTTGGTGCTGGAGAGAACGCACCTATTGGCCATTGGCAGTGTTCACAGGATTGAACATCACTATTTGCATGAGCCAAGACTAAAGACTGATCATATTAAACACGTCTGATTTTATTGGAACGTCAAGATGAGAAAAAGGTTTTATGGCCACCTCACACCAAACGATTCCAGATAATGGGAGTTTGCCTCAACTCTGGTAAAACTATCATGATTTTATGAAGACAATGGTAAATTTGTCTGTGACAGTGAAATCTCTTGGTCATTGGGTGTAAGGTCGCATTAGATGGCAAAAGTTAAAACATGTATAGTGGTTTGGGGATAGAATGATAAAAGCTGCTGATCAAAAATGAGAATTTTGTTGCAGATTGTTCAGAAATGTGGGAAAAAAATGAAAATTTGAATCTCAACAAGCTAATCTGACTAATTTTAATATTTGAACTGATGACCAGAGACTCAACTGTGTTAACAGTCTGACTTTAGTTCTGTTGCTGTTGACAGAAGGCGTCTGATTCGGCACAACTCTATGGTTTCATGCTGCTATGTTTTACTTCTTTATACACTTCTCTTGGTTACACAGTGATTTTGTCCCCTGTCTCCTACTGAATGATTTTCCATCTTGACATATTCCCTCTGTATTTCATTTATTATCATTCTGAGCGCTCACTAGAAAACGCTGTGTATGAAAACATTAATTAAATGTAAAAGTAACTACCTGCTGAAAGAATTCCATCATCTATCCATTCATTTCCAGCTGTAGGTGGAGTGAGAGTTCGTTTATGAGTCAGATGAAGCTGGTTGTGTTTCTTACAGAAGGTTTTGTTTTCAGATATTCTGCTGGATGACAGCTACGAGGGCAATCTACGCAAAGAGAGCAGGAGTGTGCGAATAGTGGTTACCATCAGCAGTGGGCCAAAAACCACCAAGGTCAGTGGATGAAGGTGTCACATTATTTCCTGTTTGTTCTGACCACTTTTGTTTTAATGATGTTGTTTCTTTGACTCTTCAGGGTACACAAAACCAAGAGTACCTGATTGGGTCTATAGGTGTCAGCGGGAAAACCAAGTGGGATGTCCTGGATGGAGTCATCCGACGCCTCTTCAAGGTAAACAGACCATTGTTCAGAAGTTTGGGTCAGCTGTTTAATTACATCATCATTTTTTTCACTTTGACTTGTGAAAAACACAAACAAGCTAATTTGTAACTTATAACATTAAGCATGTTTCCATTCCATTAAGTGCCGCCAAGTCAAAATGTTCAGTGGTGGAAGAAGTATTCTGATACTTTACTACATTCAAAAAAGTACTCATTACACAGAGTTAGTATATTACTATTATACATGATGTCATTTTACTACTGTAGATGTCTGTACTTGTGTTCATTTTTATGACTTTACATCCTGTAGGGTAGTTCAACCTACAGAGATCACTGTCCTGAGAGCATAGTCAATACAATTTCCAGCTAATCAAAGCGTTTTTTAATTAATTATTTATCTTAAGAAATTCCAAATCACCAAATTTAGAGAAACTTGGCTTTCATTGGTTTGTTTTAAATTGACACCATCATTACCTGGTTTGGGTTTTGTTTGAGGGCTGTTACTTCGACATAAAATCAAACAGCAAAACTGGAAAATTGCTTTTGATTTATTGTGTCAGATTCTTACACACAACAAGCTATACTTTGAATATATTTTAGCAGTATTTAAGCATGATCAGTTGTCAATCTTCCTCCATCCTCTAATGCCTGACTCGCTACAGGAGTATGTGTTTCGGGTGGACCCTCTGACCAGCCTGGGTCTCGGCTCAGACAGCATTGTCTGCTACAGGATGGGCGAGGTGGTCCGCTCCCACAGCTCCGAAGTGCCTGAGCTGCTGCCCTGCGGCTACCTGGTGGGCGACAACAACGTCATCACTGTCAACCTTAAAGGTACAGCAGCACAGAAACACGGAGTTTCTATTTCAGGATTACATCTGATGTAGAAAACTAGTTGGGATTCTCAAGATAAGGGCTTTGGATTAGAGAAATATAATAACTTGAAGCTTATTTAAGAGTTTAACATGAAATATTAATTCTTTTTGTTTTATTTTATTATCTTCCTTCCCTCCCTCCTCTTCTTAGGTGTGAAGGACAGCAGTATCGACAGCCTGGTGTTTGACACGTTGATTCCAAAGGCCATCATCCAGCGGTACCTCAACCTGTTGATGGAGCATCGTCGAATCATCCTCTCAGGACCCAGCGGCACCGGCAAATCCTTCCTGGCCGCCAAACTGGCAGAGTATATCATCTCCCAGATAGGACAGGAAGTTACGGAGCACAACTTGGCCAGCTTCAACGTGGACCAGAATTCAAGCAAGGTAAGAAGAGGGATTCAAACATGGCAATCTATTATTTTCTGTGCATTGTGGCAGCATTTGTTTTGGTATCAGCCTTTATCTACAGTTCTTATGCTCCACTTTACATCTCCCAGAATGCCTTTCAGCAAACCAGAAGAGATTCTCATGATGTGTGCATGTAGAGATATTACTGTTAATACTTTTGCATGCATGATAGCTTCAGAAAAAGATAGCGACTTGATCATTCCACTCTGTAAACTATTTTGTAAACCTCCACCTCAAGTCCTTTACATTCAGAAAATGGTCTCCATATGAAAATGTGCTGTTGCTCTCCTCCCCAGGACCTGCGTCAATACCTGTCCAGCCTGGCAGAACAGTGTAACTCTGAGGGGATGGACAAAGAGCTCCCCACTGTGGTCATCCTGGACAACCTCCACCATATAGGCTCCCTCAGCGACATATTCAACGGCTTCCTCAACTGCAAGTACCACAAATGGTGAGTCTGAAATGCATGGCATTAAAAGTCAATAAAATTATAACTATAATGTTGTGTGAAAATGATGCATCTCAAATATCATAGGGACCTAACAGCTTCATTTCCTCAGTCATTTGGTTGTGACTGTTGTTGTCTCTGACTCTATCCAGCCCTTATGTTATTGGCACCATGAACCAGGGAGTTTCATCGTCTCCTAACCTTGAGCTACACCACAACTTCAGGTGTGTGACACACACATTGACCACAACAGTGAATTATATAGAAATGCCACTGTTTGAACCAGGAGGACTATAGTCATGTTGTGTATTCGAGGTAGTCATCATACTGTGCTATTCCTTCCACAAAGAAATGACCTGTAGTTTTAGGAGCTTTGCATCAGGTCACCTGTCAGATAATGTGTTTGATTTCTGTATCAACATGTTATTTCTCACAGGCTGTAAACTAAAGGTATTCTTCCACAGTGAGGCCTGTGATTACATCTGTTGGATAATTAGCCTCCTTAAATGAAAACGAATTGACTGTAATTATAATGCATGTTCTGAATGAGGATCAATTCAGCTTGGCATGTTTGACGTGCTGATGATTTGCCTAATATAAAGTCATTAGGGAAAGCTCATCATGAGCTAGACATTAATTTAATACGGCTCTATTATAAAAACGTGAAATAACCCTAAAACATGTCATTCTGATGGTAGAAAAGCCTGAAATGGTCTCATCATCTCTAATAGGATGAGAAATCTGCTTTAATTTTGAGCTCATTTATTAGCTCCACTGCTTCCGTTTCACAATTGATCATCTGTCCTGGCGTAGGTGGGTGCTGTGCACCAACCACACTGAGCCGGTTAAAGGTTTCCTGGGCCGTTTCCTGCGGCGGAAGCTGATAGAGACTGAGATCGATAAAAACATGCGCAGCAATGACCTTATTAAGATCATCGACTGGATCCCCAAGACTTGGCAGCACCTTAACAGCTTCCTGGAGGCACACAGCTCCTCCGATGTCACCATAGGTCAGTTTCACACTTTGTCTTGTGTCCAGACTGTTGCACTGATACCAAAGCCTATATGGTGTCTGACTTTGACCACCGTCTGT
>CM075204.1:3075354-3482854 GCA_037577475.1 Chaunax sp. Z400 | reverse complement strand
TTATGTTCACACTACCAGAAACACATTAGCTAACATTAACAGGTGTCAAACTCAAGGCCATGTGGCCCCCGAGAGCTTGAAAAGAATATTATTTGCTTATAATATAATTCTGTGCTGGTTTACAGAAGTACGGTGGCCATAAACTACATGTTCCACAATGCCTCTCGATTTTGTTACCTGAGCACTAAAGACGTCTAGCTGTTAGATATATACATGTTTGTGCTTAATGGAGACATTAAGCTACGAGGCAGTGGCGGTGTGCAAGGGACACAGTTTACAGTGGCACTTCAACACCAAACACGGAGCCAAGTATGCTAACATTAGCCTCAAAGAGAAGCAACAAAAAGTCCAAGAATTAAAAGGAAGCCTGCATTCTAAGCAGAATATGTTCTCAAAAGTTACAGCAGAAAATGATGCTGTAGTGAAAGTCAGCTTTATTGTGGCTCAAGAAATTCACCGATATTCAAAGTGTTTTTCAGAAGGTGTGTTTTTAAAGCAGTGTCTGCTAAAGGTATGTGAGCAGGTGTGACCAGAAACAGGCTTTTAACAACGTCATCTTTTCAAGAAACACTATCACAGACCGAGTCAGGGAGCTAGCAGGAAACCTGACGACACAGCTGGCTGAAGAAGGACGCAGTCATCTGGTGTTTTCATCAGCTGTTGATGAAAACACTGATAATAATGATACTATGCAGCTAGACACTTTTTAAGAGGCGTGGAGACAGACCTGTCAGTCAATGAGGAGCTCCTGGATGTGGCTGCCATGAACCAGACAACAACACGGAGGCACAGAAGTCTGTAAATAAAATGAAATGACCCTGGGAAAAGTTGGTGGGGCTTACTACCCATGGTGCACCTGCAATGTGTGGAGAGAAGTGGCTTGGTTGGACTGATGGAAGAGAAAATGCAAAAAAGTAACTGCCAGACACCACTAACAGCTTATCATTGCATTATCCACCAAGAAGTATAATACTATATGTGCCGTACCACACAGAGTAACGGTGGCTGAGAAGGAGCGCCATCCTCAAGAGATTTTTTTGAGCTTTGGGAAGAAATGTCTCTTTTCATGCAAAGTAAAGGAAAACCCTTGTCTGGACTGTCAGATATCAAACTAGCTGATTTAGCCACATTGTAAGAGCATTAATCAAGTTATTACTAAAACCAGTAACAATTGAATGTCATATTATAAACAGTCGATACATTTCTATAGTCTTACAGTTCCAACTGGCCCTTTGAGGGCAACCAAAATGCTGATGTAGCCCAGGATGAAATTGAGTTTGACACCCCTGAATTAGAGGATACAGGACTCCAACACTATAAATAAATACATGTCCAATAAATAAGTTACTGTGAGTCATGTGACTTTTGTGACAAGCCACAAATGAAACAACAATGCAACAAACATCAAGATCAAGTTTATTTGCAGAGCACAGTGTCACACAAGAACAATTTAAAGTGCTGCAAAATAAGTTCTAACATAGATAAAGACAGCACAATAAAAAAAGACTGGTAGATTACAAGTTGAATGACACATTCAACAACTCAGGTTTATGTGTTTCAGATGAACATGCTGCTGCGGCTGCAGGAGGCGGCTAACTACTCCAGCACGCAGAGCTGCGACAGCGACAGCACCAGTCACCACGATGAACAGCTGGACTCCTCGCTGGAGTCGGCGCTATGAGACCGAGAGCTGCGCTGGGCGACGCCCAACCCTCAGAGTGCCTCGGCGCCTTTGAACCTCCGTCACTAGCAGACGCCCCTATAATGCACAGATGTATGATATATGAAAAGTTTTATTATCTAAAATGGAATAGCCTCCATTTTAAAGGAAATGTGTATTTTTATTTAACAATGGTGCAATATTAAATCAAAGTATTTTATATTTTAAGAGCAGGAGCAAACTTGGTCCTCAGTGGTTAAAATGGTAAATAATTATCTGCTATAAGTGAAACACTATAAATGGTTAGGTCAGTTAGTCGTTTATTAATGGCTGTATAACATTTAATAATACAACTTTTCATCTATGTGTAGGTGGAACATGTCTGATTAGGCACAGCAGCTCCTCTGGAGGTTTGTGCTCAGACATGATGAGCCACAGATCACTCCAGGATTTGGACTTTGGGTGTCACTCTGACAAAGTGTCAGAAAAAAGAGAAAGCGAAGCCTTTGACACGACAAAACTGGATTTTTCTTTTCTCCTTTAAATCCCAGATATATCTTCAGATGTTTACAATGAGTGGTGATGTTCTGTTTGTCTTTCCTTGTTTACAGAGGTGCTTTTCACACGGATACACACACATACATACACTTTTACAAATGCACTCACACACAGGCAGCAGGAGAATCCTATCAGAGGTTTTAATTGGTTCAAACCCCTATGTGACCAGCAATCCTGCCTGCCAAAGTGTACTTGAGCAAGGCACACGTTACATCACCCTGGGGTCCTCAACTCTAAACCCCCATATTGAGGGAGACAAACAACAGGAGAATACTGTTGAGTGCTTTCAGGGGATGTAACGTCCTCTGGTCGTCACAGAGGCTTTCAGCAAACCGATCCATCGGATTGATTTTCTGCTTCAGTCTGACAAATCCAACAACCAGCTGTTTAACCAAACTGGCTCTTACAAGTTACTATTTTGGAGTAGCGCTAAGGGGCATTTTTTCCATCACATTCGTCTTTGCCTTTTGTGAAAATAATGGCACCAAATGTGGTTGCAAAGCCTCTACAGCCCAACTAGGATCATACGAATTACATTATGATAACACACACATGGCAGCTCACAGCCCTCCTGCTCAGTCGAGCCTCATGGTGCTGGTCTCCTGCCCTGAGCCTCCTCAGTGTCAGGCACTGCCAAGCCTCTCCTTGCTGCCCTGCATGCCAACAAGCACAACAAAGGTCCATTGTCTGTGTGTCATCCAGCCACATTACTACTGTGAAGAAAAAAAGTGCCAACGATTCCCTTGGATTTACTGCCTAACGTGCGCACACACACACACAGCCATAAACCCCCACTTTACACCACAATGCACAACTGACCACGGTTGTGAACTTAGATTAAGTTGTTCTTGAAAATCCACTCCTTAGCATCACTCCTTAGCAAGAATGCCCCATGAGAGTGCCACCCTCTGTGGGTCATCACATATGGACTGACCGTTCACTAACCCCAACACCTCCATGTCTGTCAAGCTTTTGATTTCTCATCTTAAAGCAGTGTGCATGGAGACGTAGCATAAACACAACAGTTTAATGAATAAGCATAAAATCTCATGTTAGCTGCAAGTATATGAGCAAACTCACATGCTAGCCAAACAGTTATATTTAAGGTTTGTTTACTTCCATATCTTGATCTGCATACATGATCTGGTGAGGATGCTAAATGTTGGGGACATGCAGCTTTAGTCACATTATTTCAGCATCATATCATGTATGTATGTAGTCATCTAGAACATTCTAACACATAAAAATGAGACTGCAGGAAATATTGAAAAGTCAGCCAAAAATAAGGTTTGTTAAATTACCTCTGCAGCTACATCTGATACAATCTGTCAGCCGTTGTTGTCATTTAAGCCGACATAAGTGACGACCATCAGCTTATCTTATCCTGTCTGGAATGAAGTACCTATTTTTTAATAATATGCTACAAAGAATTTTTGTGATTGGCAATCATTAAATTTTTGTCACTATATCCTGGTGTGAGAATTGAGAACTTGACAGACATAGCAGCAGTTGGCCTACTAAAGAGGGCAAGGATTAGTTTACAGTCAACCATCTGAATCCCTGTGATGTGTCGACCTGCATGGAGAACCAAGCAGGTGGGCTTTACTACGACAGGGAAACACAAAGTAAAAGGAAAGCAGCAGACTGAAAATAATATGAATCAGAGCTATGACACTGTTCCATCAATCAACAAAATGTCTATAACTGAATGATGCAAGCTGACGTGATAGTGGGATCCATGAGGTACCAAAAGTGAATCCAAAATATTTTCAAATGCACGTTAACCACATCAGCACAAGAGCTGAATAAGGGATTAATGACAATGGTGCTTTCTCGCTGCCTTAAATTTGCTAAAGGTTGGGAGGCATCCTCTGCTCCCATTGGCTGGAATGAGAAGTGATGTTGATGCTGGATAATCATGGTCTGCTTCCTGGTGTGTCAAAGAAGTTGTGGTCGTAAAAACAGCCTCTTTTGTTTTTCGTCCCTCATCCTCCAAACTGCCCTTTCTTGTTTCTGACAGTTGAAGTATTAAAGAGTTGATGCTGTATTTGAATTTTAAAACTGACCAATGTTATACAAACATTTTAAAAGTGGTGGGGTTTTTTTAGTTGCTTTTTCGCCCAGTTGAGCTGGGCTCACTTGAACTGACAGGAGCACAACCAAACTGTTTTGGGTTTTCTAGCCTGACGTGCATGTTTTGAAGCTTTTTCAAGGGGATGCATTGAGTAGAGACCTTTATTGTTATGTATGCGTGTATTGGACGGAAGCCATTTTGAATTTTGATTGTCCTCTTTGTTTAATGAGTGGGTTGGTTTTGCACACTTTGAGGTGAGGGTGGGTTGTAAATACCTTAAGTCTTGCACAATAAATCAAAGATGCATTCTACCCTGTTGATGTTACAATATGCTTAACCCGCTGAGTAAATTAGTGTACTTTAAAAACAGAGAGAAAAAAAATGATGCAAAAACTCAACATGCTGTCAGAAACAGGTGTCTGTCTTGTTGTGACTGGATATTTTGCCTATGCAGGAGGCTTTTGGTGTATAGTATGAAACTGTTTTTAACTCACTAAAATCACAGACTCAGAACAGAAAATACTCTTTTCCAGTAACCTCCATCCTGCCATAATATTCTCTGGACACTCTCCGTTGTCAGGAATGTCTGTTGTTCTTAAGAAGCATTTCCTTTCTCGATTTTTGGGCTTTCCAGCTGTCCAAGGCACCAAAGCTGACCTGACACCGTACTGTAAAAGTTTACCAAGAACCAACAGGTGCTACTGGTCAGTCAAAGCTCATCAGAGACCAAGAAGTCATGTCACAACCTCAGGACAATCCTATCCTCTACAATCTACCTGTGTTCAGCTTCACAGGTGCCTCTGCAGCCAAGCATATATCTGACCAACTTGGCAAGCCTTGTGTCTGCAAGAGTGTGTAGTTGCATCATAAGTGGGTAGTTACTATGTTACGGATACACGTAAGTTTCTGAGCATAGATCTCCCATAATTCACCCTCCCAGCCTCCTTACACTCCGGTTGTAGGCCAATAGTTCCTGAACTATGACTGTGTACACCATAGTTATGCTGATCAAATGGTAATTTTCCCCACTTGACACGTTACAGTTACATCTCATTTGGAAACCACAGCATTTGCTCTGGTTTGTTAGAGAGTTTTCTTGCTTTTGGGTGAAACATTTGTCCTTAAATGTTTTATATTTTGTACATTTGTATGTAACATATCATGTAAATAGACAGAGACAGTGATTTAACTCATCTGGAGGATTTTGTAGTCTTTGTAAAGCCCTAATAAATGGTATTTGGTGTCACACAAACAAAATTTAGAGCTTTTGTCTTAAATGTGTGTTCAGCATGTGTTTTGGCCAGTTTATGGTGTGGTGGGTAGGACTGTGTTGACAAGAATATGGGGATGTGATACGTTGCTACAATAGTTACAATTCAATATATTGAATAGTAAGTGCGATGATATATTGCAAATGTGTATTTAATTTTAGAAAAACAGTCATAAAGAACAAAAATCTGAAGAAAGTTTATCTAATCAGAACAGTAGAATCTTCAACTGATTTTATCGCAGTGCCGACAATGTGTTCTTAGTGTGTTCATTTTCTACAGCACATAGAAACTTTTAATTAAAAAGTAATGGTGTTTTTGAGAATTTGATGAAGTATCACAAAACATGATATTGTACGGAAGCATATTGCATTCACTTAAGAAAAGGAAATGGCCCTGTTTTTCTGAATTAATGAGATAATTATCTCAAAATTCTGGGAAAAGACTTGAATGTTATTGATGGCTTTTATTTTGAAGGACAACTTGTCATCTTTTGAGCTCATTTCCGGGAGAATCGCAGCTGTGACCGAAGCAAAGATGGGAGCAGGAATGACTCCTGTGACCGAGTCGGATAACTCGAAAACGTCCAAATATGAAGAAGATTCAGTGTCTCTCCCGAAACACTCCTACTGGTTTGACTTTTGGACGTTTGTGCTCTTTGACATCGTTTTTTTTCTCGTCATTTATTTCATTGTCCCGTAAAAAGGTAAGTGGGATTTAGGAAGTCTCAAGCTCAACGAGAGGCTAAGGAAGTTGCTAAACTAGTGAGCCGAACTACTCTTTACATTTAGTGAAGTGTTGAAAAATTAAATAACTCTCTTAATTTGTCATTTTCCGGGTGAGTGGTAAGGCCTCAACCAGAGATATTCCAATGGACTCGACCTAACCTCTAACTACTGTTATACATTTATAAGTGGTCGCCTGTTCAAATATTAACTTTAGATAGTTAGAGCTGAAGTCACCCTAGTGGTAATTACAATGTAAACATTCAGTTTGCCACTGTATAAGATAAAGAAAAGCAACAAACAATATTTAAGGAGAGTGTTTGGTATTTCTGCCTGGACAAAGACCAAATATTGATTTATCTGTCAGCATCTTGATAAATGAATAAAGTAGTGGCAGGAAAGGTAGACCTTTTCTAAATGGGATTTTACTATGATTTTGTTGCAGATTAGTTTTCCTCTGTTGTCATGATGTAGTTTTTGTCTAAAATGTGATGACTTCTTGTTAAAGGATTGTCCCCTGGACTCTGGAGCCTGATGACATGGAGTGCGGGTCCTTTCCTGCTGTCAGGAATGCTAACCAGCTGTGACTTAATCTACCATCACATCAAGTTTGCACAGCTTGGCCCATGGAACTGCAAATTTATACATGTGACATCCTGCTTTGACTTCAGAGATATGAACCACAGAGCTCCTTCCCATGGCAATGTGTTGCCAGTGGCTGTGGACTGTCTGCATGGATGGATTCAAGTATAAATGTCAAGTATTTCTATTAAAAAGTGGCCAAAGTGTCACCAGAACTTTTACAATATACCTATTTTAAAGGCACTAAATCTATTCAAAGTGCTATGATTGTAAATGTTACTCAGTAGAGCTGTTCTGTCAATGATTTTGGTTTTGTAATCTGATAGAATGCATTAAAATACATCTTATCTTTAAGTGGTCTAATTATATGTAAACTTTGTTATTCTGCAAAATAACTAAGCCCCCACATCTAGGAATGTATGTTTTGTCCTAATAAGCCATTTGAATAGCCAGTGTGGGAGGCTATGACAGCTGCAGAGAAACAACACTTGACTTGCACACCATGAGAAACTATTCAATGAGTGTCATTCCAGTTCACTAAACGCTTCAAAGTTTGCACATGGAAAATCATGAAAATAAAAGAGCTTTGCCTAACGAAAGGTCATCACTATTATTATATAAAACCTAATTCAGTGCATTATTAGGCTTTTATGTACACAATACACAATAACCATACTCCATAGAGCCCGATACATTTTCGGACTACCTCGCGAGCGCTTCTACATACCCGGAAGTTCAGACAGTGGCATATCTCCACTACCACTACAATATCTTCGGTGGCATATCAGCCATTCTACTGTTGAAAAATATCTCTAGTCACAATATGGCAAGAATTTAAACTACTCGGCCACTGGGGGGCAGCAGCACGCTGTTGCTGCGTCTAAACAGGCCTAATTTCATTGAAGAAGATAAATGGTTTCCAGTCTTGTGGTTTTTAAGAGACTAAAGGCGAGTTTACTTTGTCAAAATCATGGAAACTATTGACGGGTCATATGCGGAAAACACAGGTCCGTTTTATTTGACTGTTCAATCATTTTGTCGCAGCCAGCAGCATACTGTCGTTCGCTCCTAGCGCCCCAGCTAACAGTAGTGATTTTATCTAAATTATCTCAGCAAAACATGAAATAAATGCATCATTTACTGTACTGGATATGACGTAAGCGATATACTTTTTAAATAAATTCGTTAATAAAATTGTTTCATTTGCGAATAGTACAAGCCGTAAACCTTGTAAAGCCACATCTGCCACTGGCTGCACGCAGTGGCTAGCTAAGCTAAATTAGCTCAGTTATAAAGGAGTTTTTGTGTTTTCACTGTTGTCGGTTCATGATGTTTAAGAATACTTTATTACTGAAGTACATAATATATGGCCTGTAAAGTGTTAACATGGTAAGACATAGTTCAGTAAGCCTTAACTGTAAAAAACAACAACAACAAAACAGGAAACATGTAAAACATTAAGGTGGCTGAACACAAACATTGTGTGACAGAGAGTTGTAATAAATTATCACGACAGATTTTAACATTGTAGGGCGCACTGAAGCTATGGCAACATTATATTACAGGTGTCTTTTATCGGGTTGTTTGTAACTGTGTAACATCTATTGAGGGAGGTTCCCTAAAGAACAATCAATGACCTTCTTTTACCCTGCACTTTTTAAATATTTAAGTCAGATCTAACCTCAAATGTTCAGCTTGTAAAGTCATTAACCATGTGCACAATGAAATGTGTCTCTGGACATCATCACAGATTTATATAGTGAACTACAACCTCGGATAGCTGCCATTTGTATGTTTCCATCTGTAATGGTTATGTAATTTACAAACAGGCATTTGTTTTATGTTTTCCAGTTTCTTAAAATGAATTGTTACAAATCTGCTCGAAAACATTTGTGCTGAACTGTAGTTCTGTTAACTGTAACTTAACAGATAGAGCAAGACAAGCAAAAATCATTATGTTTGATGTCAACCATTTTTTGACTCACTATGTTTTATGACAAATGCATCATTAATGTTATCAGACTACTTCCCTTTTTCTTTTGTTTTTCTGTTTAACAGACGTGTAGGATTGTTCAGCCACTTCAGGGAGTGCCATACTAGTTTCATGCACAGTTTTTAAGACTTATTTATGTTTGCTATGTTACAAAAACAATGGTGCACTGGCATGTAAAAAGGATTTTGTGTGTGCATGTTTGTGCAGGTATCTTCCTGCCTTTGTCATCTTTAAGGCTGCTGACCCCTCCTCTGCGGCTGCTTTCTGCAGCGATGTGGCATGTGGCTCAGCGGAGAGAGGTTCTTGATTATGAAAAGCTTGATGAGTTTGTGACACTGGTGACCGCGACAGTTCCAGACCTGCTCAGTCCAAAGCAGCGAGGCAAACTGCTTCTTCGACTAAGGGCCAAAGTGAGTTTCATGTGAGCTCAAGTTATGGTAATCTTTTAACAATGTCATTTTTTTTCATGCATACAGTTCGTGTCTCGCTGAAGGGACACCTTAATTTCTTTCTACATTTTTTAGATTATTCTTGAGTTGTGCAGAAATGAGGAAACAGCCAATATTTTGTGCATACAGCCTCACCTGGAACGAATCCGCCCACCAGGATACACAGGAGTAAGTAAGAGCGTGTTTTCACAATTATCTCCTTACAATTTACAAAACACAGGTGACAATATGTCTGCTGACCTTGTAAACCCTGGACAGATGGTACATTGATAATGTTTGGAGATTGCCCCAATAACAGTAATTTTATCTTTCAGAGTGGAGATGCAGAGGTGGATGCAGAGGAAGCTATTTTCATGGCGCTCATCCAAACTCTGCTCAAAGACCCAGCAGAGAGGGAGCATTTTTACCAGGTAAGACAGCCTGTGTATCTGTTTTTATAACTACGTCCTGTCGTGGTTGGATGTTTGACTAACTGCTACCCTCCTTCCACAGGAGGTTTTTCCAACAGAATATGGTCTCAGCTACGACGCAGACATGCAGCTCCTCGCGTGGGAGTTTCTCTCTAAACTGGAGAAACTCCTGCCAGTACCAGACCTCAGTCAGGTAGGAGATAATGCAGCAGCTGCTACTTGAATCATATTTGAGAAAGGATTTGGTGGACGTAAACAGTGTCATTAAAATATCAATTAGAAAGCTCATCTTGCCATCTTCACCTGCCAGCCTTTCTATTTCTCATTTTAGGTATATAGAAAAGATTATAATATACACAGTTAAGATGGTTTTAAAAGAATTTCAGAACAAGAAGCACCTGGTTCTTGCTGACGAGTTTGCTTTTGTCCATGAACAGACTGTTTCATGGCTGACCTCTGCTCCCTCTGTGCTGAAGGACTGCTGGCAAGCGCTCTCCAGTCCTGATGATCTCAGGTCTCTCCTGCAACACCACAAATGCCTCGAGCACCTTGGAACACAAGGTAAACCAGATGCATCAAGACCCTGTCTCTCATCCACTTTAATCTGGACCAGTATGTTACTCTGGTCAAAATAGAAACATGTAGAAACCATGAATTAGACTTGATAAATATGAACTTGTAAAAGACACGTGCATCTTTAGTAACATGATACAGTAATTACTTTTTTCCCATCAGCAGCAGGGCGTAGATTTATGATGTCTGTATTCATATTTTCACAAGTTTGTATGATAAAGGTGCAAGACTGTAAATAGGTTATTGTACCAGTTGCATGAACACCGATACATGTCAGACAGCAGTAGAATAAGACAAAGACAAATTTTTTGTTCAGAATAGAGAGATACTAACTATTGCTGCATTTTTGTGAAGGTTTGCTGGAGAAGTATCCACCTAAATGATTAAAGCTACATTATCAAAAACAGATCAACACAAAAATGCTGTTTTCCATTTTCTTACTGAAGTGATTCCTGTAATGGCGCTCTTTATGAAAATGACTAGTGTGGACACATGCAGCCATAGATTTAAAGGCCAGAAAGCACAGTCTCAACCTGGTATCTAAAGCTACCAATGCTGTTGGTGGACTTAGACGTTTCCTGTTGCAACATAACAAACAGTTCCCGTGTTCAAGAGAAACATAAAACTGCTACTTACAGTATGCTTTCTGTATTTTGCACAGGTACCACTGTGGAGATGTCCACCCAGGTCTTTGCCTGCTCCGAGTGTCCATTCTTCCACATGCAGGAGCCCTACCTGCTGCAACATATTGAGCAGAGTCACCCTGAGCAGTACAGCAAGCTCCAGAGGGCTGCAGAGACGGCTCAGGCCCCCAAGAAAAAGGTTCAGCGTCCTGAGTTCCCAAAGCCTTTCCCCATCCATGACAGGCCTGACCCCCACATGTGCCAGGAGTGTGGCAAAACTTTCACACGTGCCTCGGACGTGACCCGTCACCAGCGGACCCACACAGGTGAGCGCCCATACACCTGCGAGGAATGTCAGAAGGGCTTCAGGAACTCCTGGGATCTGACCAGGCATCAGCGCATTCACACCGGAGAACGGCCCTTCCTCTGCTCCCATTGTGGCAAACGGTTCACACAGACGGGGTTGCTCAAGCTGCATTTTGAACGAACCGCCTGTGGCCAGACTTGTAACCCTCCCCTGGACTTAACGACAGAGGTGGTTGTAGCAGAGGAGGCGTTAGATAAAGGGGGCGGTCAGTACAAATGCCAGAAATGTGGCGAGAGCTTCAGTAGCATCCTGGAGCGGCTGAAGCACAGGCAGAGACATGTGGTGATGCGTCAGTACAAATGCTCCCTGTGTGAGAAAATATACAGCAGAGCATCAGACCTCAAGAGACACCAGATGAAACACACTGGTGAGCGGCCGTTTGCATGTGAGTGTGGGAAAAGCTTCACTCATGTGTGGCTCATGAATAAGCACAGGCAGATCCACACCAGGGAGCGTCCGTACCCCTGCACAGAGTGTGGGAAGAGCTTCACGCAGCTCCAGATCCTCAACAGGCACCTGCTGACTCACAATGGCCAGCGGCCTTTCCAGTGCTCCTTCTGCGAGAAGAGCTTCACCCAGCTGGCCAGCCTTACTCGCCATGAACGAACTCATACAGGTGAGAGGCCGTACCTGTGCACCACCTGTGACAAGGCATTCTTCACACACGGAGAGCTGGTGAGGCATCAAGGCAGCCACAGTAACTTGAAGCCTTTCAGCTGCCCACAGTGCCCCAAGAGCTTTAAAACCAAGCGAGCTCAGAGCGAGCACCTGAACACACACACAGGAGAGCGTCCATTTACATGCACCCAGTGTGGGAAAAGGTTTGCTAAGTCGACCTCGCTCATCCGGCATAAACTGACTCATACAGGGGAACGGCCCCACCAGTGCTCCCAGTGCAGAAAAACATTCCTCACTTCTGGTGAGCTCCTCCTCCACAAACGGATCCACACAGGAGAAAGGCCGTATCCCTGCTCCTACTGCGAGAGGAGGTTCAGGTGCTCCTCCGACCTCAACATGCACGTCCGAACGCACACTGGGGAGAAGCCACACAGCTGTCTCTTCTGTAAGAAGAGCTTCTCTACGTCTACAAGGCTGAAGAGACACATGCGCACCCACATGGAGAAGGGTGTCATTTTGGAATCATTTAGTCTTTGAGCTGACAGCTAATGGTGTACTTATAAGATGATGAGTTGTTTTAAAAATAAAAACTCTCTTTAACTAAATGAATAGGTTGATGTTTGTGGTGACACTATATACTATAGGTCTGCCTACATAGGGATGTGTTTTATGCTTACTGATAAGTGTAATCAGGTTATGAGCCAAACAGACATACTTGAGATTACATTACATTGCTTTTGTTTAAAGTGACATACAATAAGTTTATTCAACCTCAACCTCCATAAGAACTAGATGTCAGTGATCATCACAAAATAAGGACATATTTAGTGCCACAGCTCAAGTGCTGAATGGATGTAAAGTCAGATCTCTGTCACTGGTTGGTTTCTGGTAGAAAATGTTATTTACAATAACTATCATTTTTTTTTACAACCAGAGTAACAAAATGATCTCAGTCTGAGATTCCCAATGTTATGACCCTTAAAAGGTTAAGACTCCTCATCCATAGTTTCAGTGTCTTTGTGGAACTGACTAGATCAACTACAAAGAAAATGTTATGGGGGCATGAAAATATTATCCAGAAATACACTGAGATTTTTACAAATGTCTGTAGATTTGATAACTTAAATTTAATTTTTGTTCTGACTGGTCTGACCCACAGAGAGAGGAAGAACTAGTCGAATTATTTGAAATAAGCTAAATGAATATAGACATTTACCACAGAGCAGAGAACCAGTGAAGTAGTATGACAGCGGTGCAGGGTCGTGGCCTGTTGTTAACCACTTGGCTTTGATCATTAGTCTACAGTCTTAATGTAACTTTGTCTTAGTTAAAGGGTGCAAAGCTACAGAGGCGGGTTAAGATGGTCCCTATAAAACAATCAAGGAATTGATATTGGTTAAGAATGTAAATACTTCACTGAAACTTTATCAGTGCTTAAAATGTTAAAAACAAAACATAGGGGTAAGAGGACAGAGATGGTAGATAACAGTAAGGACATTTCCAAAGGTAAATGATCAAAGAGCAAGAAGAGGAGGTGGAGAATCTGAGGGACAGTGGCAAGAGAGGGGAGTGTGGGAAATGTGATAAAGTCAAGTCAAAAAGCAGGACAGGGCCGAGAGGAAAGTACAAGGGGAGCTCCAGGGAGAAAAACGGGACCAGAAAAGAGGCCAAACTGACTACAGAGCAACTGAAAATGAAGATTCATGGAAGTGAGGAGAGCAGAGAAGCTGAGGTGGGAAAGGAAGCCTCTGGTTTAGAGAATGAGGAAGAAAAGGAAAATACCAGCAAAGTAAAGGAAAGTAAAATACAAGTGATCAGATACAAAGCTCTGAAAAAATGGGTGAACAACATACAGAGGAAGAAGAGTGGAGAAGGGTCAAGATCAGTGAAAGAGTTAAAGATGTAAAAGATGGTAACACTGATCAACCAGTGGAATCAGAGGACTGCTCGGATATCCAAGGTTGGTTTGGGTCATTTTGCTTGTTTATTCATAACTCATCTGTAGGTGTGCTGTACAATAACTGGTGAGTGGCATTACAAGCATGCTTTGCATGCTTCTTCTCCACTGTGTGACTGATCACGGGTTTCTATGTAACCTGAATAAAAGTTGCAATTGAAGAAGACAATTATAGGAATGAGGTACAACTTCAGATTGTGTGTAATCCACTCAAGACTGATAGTTTGGTGATTGTGGTCTGATTTTAGAGCAGATTATGTTTGGCTCTAGATCAATGGCTTCCGAATATGGTATTTATAGCCTTAAGTTTTCAAAAACAAAAGCTAGTTCCTTGTAATATATGGAGTAATTCATTCACTTGAGGGAAAAAATAGACCCCAATTTTATTGTTCATGAAAACTTTTCTCCGAATTTTGAGATAATTGAGATAAATTAAGAAAACAAAAGTTTTCATGAAAAAATTTCATTCTTAAAACAAAGATCTATTTTCTGAATTAATTAGATAGTTATCTAGTTAATTCAGACAAACAGGGCAAAATTTTTCCCAAGTGACTGCATTACGCTTCCGCAACAACAATCTGCTTTTTAAATCAGTCATCCAGATAGGAAACTGTTTCCACATGGTTATCACGGGTTGAAAATCAGATTCCCTCCAAGTTTTCCGCCGGACCGCTTATCTTCAGGGACTTCCTGTCCCACCCACATTCTCGTGTCGCTTCCGGGTGCTCACACAAGACGAGACCTGCGAGACGTCGTTATCTAAACGTTGTAAACAAAAGTTACAAAAAGGTTAAACTTCCGCCACACATCGAACGAAAAGACATGCATATCAAAACAGGTAAGTTTGTACAACTTTTTTACTCATGGGACAAAAATTCAGTACTTTCAGTGGTGTTATTTTGTGTCTCGCTGACGTTGTTAGCTACGATGCTAGCGGAATCGATAGTAGCCTGTTCGCCGCTTTGAATGGGGATTACGAAACTTTGACTTCGGCTAACATGCTAGCCTGCTATTAATTTTCTAAGGTAAAAAGCAAACCTTTCCCTCGACGACAGCTTTTGTTGGTGAGACATTGTTGAACTACAATGATCATCTTGTAACGGTGGATAGAAAACTTTGTACAATTAAAATTACCTCACCACTAGGTTGCCAATTAAATTTAGCTAAAACCGGTGCTGACTCCCAGTCTTGGCTGACTTGTTAGCTGATAGCATCGCACACATAAATCATATAATGTTAAACCAAAAGAGACAAATTCTATGAGCATTTACTGTCAGCTACTTTCTCGAAAGTTCTGTCACGGTATTTAACACCGGCCTAGAAAACTTACGTTGACGTTTCCACTTCATTGTTTTAAAATGTGGCGCTTAAGAGCGGCGATTAAAGTCGATTATGTTAATTTTTAAAATCGTATAGCTTGTAGATTAATCTGTTTCCCCTCAAGTTTTTCTTTCTTTGCCCCTTTAAATATTTCCAGATGACGTGCCTTCTTTAGACATGGAACATATGTCTACTGTGTGCCAGGTGGACAGAAAATGACTGAAATAGACCTTCAATTACTTAACCGTCCCGTCAAAACGTAGTTAACCAACTATTTTTTTTTTACAAGATGAGACTTCAAGTGTCACTGCAATACTCAAGATTGTTATGCAACGTTAATGCAAGTAGTAAGGGCTAATCGAAAGGTGTAGGAGGATGCAGCCAATAAGACTCAATTGTACTAAGTTGTTCCATTTATTGTACACTTTGTTTAAATGTTAACATAAGTAAATATTGGTCTGCAACTTACAAATATTTTCATCATTGATGATGATGATGATGAATGACCTAGTGGACAGAGTAGATCTGATCTAGCCATCTTGTTCTTTTCTACACAACTTGGCAACTGCTGAACTCAGCTGGCACAGTGAAGTCATATGTCATTACTTGACAAAACCAATGCCAAGTAAAGAATCTTGGAGCGTGAACACCTGTTTGGACACATAGTGTGCTTATCACTAAATTGGTGAGAAATGAAACTAAAAAGAATGAAAAGAGCAGCACAGTGATATGATTTTTTCATCCACCACTTGTGATTGTTTCATATGACTCAAAGATATGAGTATATTTAGACAGCATATATTTTAATCAACATGTCAATACCTCTTTTTCAGGTACATGGGAAGCCAGCAACACTGTGTGTGAGTCCGATACCCTGTGTGACCCAGCGGTCCTTGTTTCAGCCACCAACTCTGAGCCACACATTCGCAACCGTCGCCTGTCCCCTGGCTCGGGCAACTGTGGAGGTGGTGGGGGTGGTGGCTGCATCTCTCGGGAAGACAGACAGCCTTCACCTGAAGGTGACCTGATCGTGCCAGGCCAAACGCACACCTTCAGCTTTCGCAGGGAAAAAGAACGCAAGGGCCAGCAGCACAAAGGCCGCAGCCTCCGCAGGGAAAGTCAAAAGGGGAACAGCCGTGTAGGCGAACGTCCACAAAAGGTCAACCAAAAGGAGAGGTGGGTGGAGGACAGTCTTTCACTGCTCAAACCCCCACCTGCCTTTCCGGTGCAAGACAGCCCGGCCAAGCTGCAGCCAGCAGTCAGCTACGCCTCCAAGGTGAAGGCGGGTGCAGCAAACGGAGCCCTGGAGGAGGACCGTCCTGCCATCGGCATGCTGCTACAGAACCAGTGGGGTCTCAGTTTCATCAGCGAGGCGAGGCCAGTCACAGAGGGCTCGGGTACTCGCCCCGCTACCAGTTCCCTTCCCGCCCAGCCCACAGACGCTGAACTCTCAGCAGACCTTCAGGTGGAGACAGTTCTCACAGTCCAGCCTCCTGAAGAAGCGCCTATTCCAATCCCTACCTCCGTCATCCCCACCACATGCCCAGAGGTGGACGAAACCAACGGGAAGCTGCTGCTTAGTTGTCGCCATCTAGTGGAGGCTTTAAACTATCACAGTCGAGGTGAGAATTGAGCTTTTAAGGCAGCGTCCTGCCAAATTGTTGTTTTAATTTAAAATATTGTCATGTCATTGGATTATCTCTTATAGTGTTTTCTTTTTTTCTCCTCAGAATGGAATGCTATCTGTAACAAACAGAAAAGAGGTAGGTTCACCCAGATAGTAAACCGGTCAGTGCTGTCATACAACTTTTTTCAAGAAAAAAAACAATGGCGATTGAAATGTTGTCGAAGAGGCAAAAAACATTTTGTGTAACACTGGATCATCCATCCAGTGTTATACAAAATATTTTTTGCAGTTATGTCAAGTTTGGAAACCACTTAAATTTTTACTTCTGTTACTCTTTGCATTGTGCAGAGTTCAGAGAGCTCTTACAGGTTAATGACCCCCTCCACGTCTGTTTAAAGACATGCATAAAATGCTCGTGTCTGACATTGGTTCTGCAAGAAAAAATAGAACTACCATATTTAAATTTGTTAAACAGTTGTTGTGTGGGTTGGTAAGCTGGACTTTTGTTATTGCTGGAGTTCACTCCTCTGCTAACTCAAGTCTTTGGGTAGGAAAGTTCACTGCACAATTGTCATTCATCTCTCTTATTAAATCATTAAATTAGATCATGCTCACAATAGCCTGTCTTTTTTTGAACGTCAATTTTATGATGACTCCGGGGTGTGTGCGCTGCAGACTGTCTTGGGGGGTTACACTGCAGCAATAATCTTATTCCGCAACATGTTGTTAGGCTTAGAACATGGATTTTCCTGAAATTTCCGATGTGCAGGTCCAGTTGCCACAATTTCATTACATAAGCATAAACTCTGAATGTACAGAGAAAAGACACTAGTAGCAATGTATGGGAAAATGCCTCAGAGTCATTCTACACAGTGAAGCTCAAAAATTCAACTGTCAAACAAGGAAACACATTTCGAATGGAGGGGGACTGGAAAAGTTTAGGCTGTGCAGTTGTGAGTTAGTTAATGAAGATCATGTATTTATATAAAATGAAACCCAGTGTTTGGCCAGTGGACAGTCCATGCAGCCAATCAGGAGTCTTGACTAAATAGGTATTTATTGTTCAGTGGTCATCAAGAACAAAAGGTGGAGTTAAAGATTGTAAACGATCAGAAGTGATCAGCTTATTTTATCTGACATATGTTGGGCATCTTCAAACTTCTATCTCTGACATTGTTTTGTTTTCTGTTTTGCAGTTCCTAAAAAGGTTGTCTGGTACAAGGACACCCAGGAGCGCCCAGCCTAGCAGTGTGACAAACCCAAAGTATATATAAACACATACACAACACACACCTACACGCACATTAAAACACATAAATATGGACACATTTTTGAGTCCCGTTCACACACACTGCACTCAGGATGATGTCTTCACGCAAAGCCACACTGAGACACTTTGGACTAACTCCTTTGAGATCTTACAGCAATGGACTTTTTAACGCCTTACAGAAAGCCTGCCTTAATTAGATGTTTTCATTTACTCATGTCCATTTTTAGCTTGTATGTGTAGGGCTTTTTTTTTTAAACTATACGTTGCTGTATTTAATTTTTCTCCCCTTAAAAGCTGCAGTTTTATCAGTTTTTTTTGTCCTCTGTAAAGCGAGCTGTCAATCAAGCACTTTGTGTAAAAAAACAAAAAACAAATCTGTAATGATCAATCCCCGCGTGTAACAAAGCCTCAAAAGTGGTTTTATTTCCCCTTCATTACATACAGAAGAATGTCTGTCCTGTACCTGCTTGAGTTTTATGCTTAATGTATACAGAGGACTTGTTTATCAGTGTCTTCAGTTTACAGAGGGGTGTCGTCAAAGGCACAGTAAAATTTGCCCTTTACCCCGTCACATCTTAATGCTGTGTTCATGTTTTTATTTGGTTTCCTGATTGAATGTTAACCAGAAATCCGCGAGTAAGAGATCTCACCATGTTTGGTATGTTGATTTTTGAAAGGAACATTTATTGAATTAAAGAATTTACACTGGAGAACATGGAGGAATGTAAGTGAACAGTATTGCTTAATAAATGAATAAAAGTGATAAGTTCTCTTAGTCATGTTTATTTTCAGTTGTGAATTGCTGCTGTGCAGGCTGATGGTTCAAAATTGCATTTCTGTTCATTTTTTCCCTCCTTGATATTTTACAAGTGCGTGAATACTGACAACAATTAGTAACATGAACAGTTGATCTAAGTTATCAAAACCTGCGCGATCAGAAATGCAGTTACAACAGCCAACCAGAGCTGATCTCACCAGCTGCTTTACCTGCCAAATTCTTTCCCTCTGTTGACCAGAGGCTGTTGTCCTATGGTTAAGTTTACCTTAAACATTATTGGGTAGCAAAATGTGAAAATCTAAATATACATCTCAGCTTCAGTATTCCAGCCACCAAAGAGGAGTTACCTTGTGCCACTTTAAAATGTGATTCAGTCAAAGACAGAAAACCTCTCAAAATTTCACTCTTTAAGCATAAGAGTAATAATTATATGCATAATTTTCCTAGAGTTGAAGTATCCAATCAGGTATTCAAGAGTTCCTAATCACCTGCCATTACTAGGGATGCACAATTTTTTTTCCAGCTGACAAGATAAACCAATAATGTCATGGTTTTTTTTTTTTAAAACCTGTAGTTCATGGTTAAGAAAGGCTAAGATGTAGTGAGCATGGATGATTTAATATTCCATAGCTATGAAATCTATAATAAGAATTGTAAATGAATTTTTTCCCTCACTGAATTATCAGTATATTTTGTGCATACCTAGTAATAACAGACCTCCAACATCTGTAGCACCAACATGTTGCTCAGTCCATCAGTCTCTCCACGTCACCTCCACCTCATCTGTTCTGTACCTACAACAGCAGAAATGGTCCTGTCAACATGGACACAAAGAATGACAACACAGCAGGGAAGCAACATTCATGTTTCTCCTATTGAAGAAGACTTGACTAAGAGCCACAGTGGAATCTATCAGCTGGGGACACTAAACAGATGGCATTCTGGGTTTGAAGCATCCAAGCAGCATGTTCTCCCTGTTTCTGCCTGGATTCCTCTCTCAGTCCAAAGACATGCAGCTTAGGTTAATAGTTGACTCAATTCTGTGATGAACTGGCGACCTGACTGTGAATGGGTCCAGCCCCCCACAAGGGCCCAAAGGATGAGCGGTTATAGATAATGCATATAGACCCTGAATGCACCTTGGATCCAATTTGTGGACCAATAAGCTACATCTTATGAAAGACCACAAGCAACCAGTTTGTATCTCTAGGGTCAAGGTTAGCAAGGAAGAGACAAAAGGAACAAGTGACTTGAAATCTACCTTTGTGTAATCCATGAGTCCTCCAGCTGCGTCACCTGACCGGACCTAAACATCTCCCAGCCGGCTTGAGCGATCATCGCTCCGTTGTCTATGCAGAATCTGTGGCACAAAGGGGACACTTATCTGGACTGAGCCTAGAACATAGTGTCCCTGACAGAGAACTCATGTCAGAGAGAGAAGATGACTGTTTGCTCTTTTCACATATTCATACAAGTGTTTGATAGAGACATTTTTCTGTTGAGGCTTCTCATAGACCAGACTGTATCTTCCTGAGTGTTTCCTCTTGTTTGGACCATTCACTACCACTTACGCACATTACTTCTGTCTTACAAAGCATAGTGTTATGCTTTTCAAATCAATATCCAATAATACCTTAATTCTAACAATACCAGATTTAATTTCTCAACAAAGTATTTCAGTGAAATTAATGAAAATCACCTGAGAGGCTAAGAAAACAAACACATGAATTGAAGTAATTACCACTTAAATGAAGATAATTTAGTTTTTCCACACAGAATTTTACTCGCATCAGACTGGAAAAGCCTTAACAACAGCATTCATGCCATCATGAGACACCCACACCATTAGTGTTAGAGTCCTGATTTGTGTTTTTGAATGTCAGTGAAAGTGATAGTGGAGCAGCTGGTTTACCGTTCATCTGTGGCAAACAGCTTGGCTCCTCTCTCCTTACACATCACCCCCATCATCTCCTGCAGACGCAGATTACCTGCAGAGAAACCAAGAGGTCACGTTCACTACAGGATGGACTCATACAAGGACAGGTCGAGTCTTCTAGTGAGGCTTTATTGATTCCTAAATTTGACTAGTTCACTTTGGATTAACCTTTCAAAGATTCAAGTTCACCCAAAACAAGAAACTTCCAAGAAAGTCACAGCCTCTGAGCTAAAAGCGTGCACCCTCACTGAGGAAGGTGCACGAGCTCAAACAGGTGTCTGTGCACCACTGGTACAGAGATTGCAAGCTGTCATTGATATCATCTTGCAGCACATGTACATGCATTGAAGCTCGTGCACCTTCTTCAGACAGAGTCTATGTTAACCTTTTTAGTTTATAAGCCACCGTGAAGAATTCTGATTAAAAAGAATGTAAATAACATGTTTTCAAATCTATTTAGATTCTCTGGGTTTTACACAGTTTAGATTACGCTGTGCGAGCTGTAAAGAGTCCATTTATGTTTGTTTTTTGACATTTTAAAACACGTCCCAAACAAATTAGACCACATTAGATTTAGCTCTTTCTTTGCTTTATTACATAAAGTGTATCAAACTCATGACCTAAATAGTCTGAAATTCTGACACTGTGTTACTTGTGCATGGCATTATAGTGAAAATAAATTATTCCCCCCTCAAGGACCCCTGAGGGTCCCCAGACCCCACTTTGAAAATCACTGTGAAGCTCCATAAATGTTTTATGGACTGAGACTTTCTATCTGCATGGGAGTTAGTAGACAATGACTTTTTTTATGACAATTTTACTCTTTAGTTGAGTGCTTCTTTGTAGAAACAGAGGGGTTTCTGGCACAACTTAACCTACTCACAAGGTGCATGGAGAAAGGAAAAGGTGAAAAAGGCTTGAAACGCATTGGGCAAGCAATAACGTTGTTTCTAATACTGCAAGTGTTGCTGGAGTTCTTGCCTTGTTTAAATGCTTCTTTCAAAGCACATTCCTGAACATCTAGCTGTCTTTGAGACATGTTGGTTCCCTAAAGCTCTGGTTTCTGGACTCATGATCTTATAGTAATGATAAAGGAGAAAAATGTGTATGAAGAATGGAACATATGAGAAAAGGAGTGTTCAGTGTAATGGTAGCATTTCCTTTCACCAAGCAAAATATGAACTCCTGAAATACAAGTGTATATTTTTTATTTTATTAGTATTCCATGACATGATCTTTTGCCTAATTTGAGTATAATATAAAAACACTCAGACATTTTCTTTGGTTTTCTACGTACAAAGACAACAGGAATCTTTAGTCCTGTTGCTACCCTCTGACATGACTGCTTCTCTGCACAGTTTGGTGATTATCACATCCAGGAATGACAATATTTGTGTTCTGGCATGAGGTATTAAACAAAAGAAAAACGTGTTCCTTCAAATAAAATGAAAAAAGCCTTGGGACTCACTTTTTCTCATTTCAATGCATTTCACAAGTGTAGAAAGTGTGTACAATTGTGTAGAGAAATAAATAGAGCATACCATCTCTGACTCCTCTGTTGTATATACAGTTAGGTCCGTAATTATTTGGACAATGACACAATTTTTATCATTTTGTCTCTATACACCACCACAATGGATTTTAATAAAAACAATCAAGATGTGACTGAAGTGTGAACTTTCAGCTTTAATTTAAGGGGTTTCACAAAAATATGGCATTTATCATTTAGGAATTACAGCCATTTTACTCAGAGTACCTCCATTATCTGGGGCTCAAAAGTATTTGGACAAACTAACATAATTATAAATATAACTGTAGTTTTTAATACTTGGATGAAAATCCTTTGCAGTCAATGACTGCCTGAAGTCTGGATCCCATGGACATCATCAAATTCTGAGTTTCCTGCCTGGAGATGCTTTGCCAGGCCTTTACTGCAGCCGCCTTCAGTTGCTGCTTGTTTGTGGGTCTTTCCTCCTTCAGTTTTGTCTTCAGTAACTGAAAAGCCTGCTCATACCTGCTGTGGTTTGCTTTGGATCATGAGCTGTTCCTTTCCTTCTCTATACTTTTCTCTTCCCATCATTCTGGTACAAGTTTATCTTGGTTCCAAAGAATCTGATTCCAGAACTGGGGAGGCTTTTTTAGATGTTTTCTGGCAAAGCCTAATCTGGCCTTCCTGTTCTTGAATGTTACCAGTGGTTTGCACCTTGTTGTAAACCCTCTGTATTTACATTCATGAAGGCGTCTCTTGATTGTAGACTTTGACAATGATATGTCGACCGCCTCCAGAGTATTCTTGACTAGTCTAGATGTTGTGAAGGGGTTTTTCTTCACAGAGGAAAGGATTCTGCAATCATCCACTTTAGTCGTCTTCTGTGGTCTTCCAGGTCTTTTGATGTTGCTGAGTTTGCCAGTGCATTCTTTCTTTTTAAGAATGTACCAAATTGTTGATTTGGCCACTCCTAAAGTTTTTGCTATCTCTCGGATAGATTTATTTTGTTTTTTCAGCCTAATGATGGCCTCCTTCACTTGCATTGATACCTCATTGGACTTCGTATTGATAGCTCCAGTCAAACAGCTACTAAATGCCAATTCAACACTTGAAATCAACTCCAGATGTTTTATCTGCATCATTTGTCTTGAAGTAATGAGGGAACAGACCACACCTGGCCATGAAACTGCTTGTCAGTCAATTGTCCAAATACTTTTGAGCCCCAGATAATGGAGGTAGTACTCTGAGTAAAATGGCTGTAATTCCTAAATGGTAAATGCCATATTTTTGTGAAACCCCTTAAATTAAAGCTGGAAGTCTGCACTTCAGTCACATCTTGATTGTTTCATTTCAAATCCATTGTGGTGGTGTATAGAGGCAAAATGCTTAAAAAAAAATGGTGTCATTGTCCAAATAATTATGGACCTAACTGTATGTCCCTGTTTAGCTATGCAATAAAAAAAGATTTCCATTACATTGTAACTGCAGTAAATATCTGGACATATGGCCACTAGATACACCAATCAACCTGACCCCGACAAACAAAGGACAACACAAAGGGTTCAAGTTTTGGATGTTCCCTTAAAGCATCCTCTGATGTACTCACAGCCAACTCCACCAACGATGAGCACCTCTTGGGAGCCGCAGTGAGCCATGGCCCTTTCCGTTATCTCCACCAGCATTGAGAACAAGGTCTCCTGCAGAGAGGTAGGTGTCAGTCCTGAGCATTACAGACAACATTTAACATCATGACCACACCTGCAACAATCTTTTTCTGTCATACATGATAGTAAGATGAATACCTTTGGGTAGTGAACTGTTTAGCCAAAAACTAGACACTGATGAAGACAGAGATGAAGATTGGGGCTAAGGGGTGTTTAACAAAATGTTGAACATATTAATTCTGATTTTATGACATTCTGTCACATTTCTGCATTAAAATTGCTGTTTGCTTATATGATCCCAAATCCTCTCAACGTTTAAACCCAGACAAGTCTGTAATTTCATTATTGAAGGTAACAATGTGTTTCATTTCATCAGATGCGGTTCAGAAACCAAGTCGCCTCACTGAAGAGTCATTTCCTGGTCTGTGTGACATGGGTTTCACCACTGCCTGCCCCTTTAGAAAACGTGCTGCAGGTCCTGAGTCTATTCATTCCACTGGGTCAACATGAACACAGATTCCCATCGGTTCTTTTACCCCAAGTCACAATTGGACCCATTTTCACAAGGTATACATCGTACGATCATCGTGATACTAAATGGCATTTTTCAGATGGACACATTAGAAGTAAATTAACTACAAGATCTAGAGATCTTCTGCAAGATATGAGATACATGCAGATCTCAACTTAAGATGTTTGAAGGACATGTTGTGTCCCTGTGGAGACTGTGCCTGTAATTTAAAACAGCTTCAACAAATGGTTCTACAGAGCTTTATTTTTATCAGTTTACAGATTCACCATGTCAGCAGCACATACTAACAGGTTAACTGATAGTTCCTAGTACCTGCAGGGAGAAACACAGGTCCTCTGTTGTACATTGATCAGAGCTCAGCATCTTAAGAGAAACTTCCTATGGAAGAAAAAACAGAAAAGAACTGCTTGGATCATGAAACTATTTTCCTTGTTAGCATCTGCTCCATGTCAAACAATAACAGAGGGAATGAAATCAATTAGTAGAGGATAGCTCTTTACTGTAGTCAAATAGTTCCACCCACCTCAATGTAGGATAAAATCCCAGAAAATGAGACGTCCATTCCTTTTACTGTATATGGCAGCTCCACATACTGACTCCCTCTAACAGTGTGGACAAGAAGCAAAGTGACTAGTGTAGAAATATTAATCCTGTAAAAACAAACACACCATACAACATGTTCAAAAACCATCCAGTAGAGCTGCTTGGTGGCTCTCACTCACTTTTTTGCCATCTGCTCTATATTGTAGCCTGGACTGGGGTCATTGGAAATCTGAGTGGAAGAACAGTTCCACACAAAATATTAACACATATCGATCACATGTGGCAAATAGTTCCTCTTATGAGGACCGTAATGGAACCACACCTTTATAACACGAGCGAACCTATCCAAACAGTTGCCAACCGCGATGTCGATGGTTTCCCCAAATATTCTGTACCGCCGCTCTGAGTATGCAATGACCTAAACAGGAAGACAAGGATAACATTGATAAGATCTGATTACATTTGTATCTAAGAAAGACATAACTTGGCCGACACATTTTCACTGACAGCTGGTCATCAGAAGCTCTGTGCCAAAGGGAAAATAACCAAACCCCAAAAACTCATTCAGACAAGTAGGTCTTCCTGGAGAACCAGTCTTACACACAGAACCCAACCTGTGTGTTCCCTCCACTGACGTAAAGCACAGTCGGATTGTTGGCTTTTGTGATGAGTCGACCCATCTCAATGTGTCCGATGCAGTGGTTGACGCCAAGGAGCGGTTTCCCCCAAAGCTGTGCGACTGTACGAGCCACCAGAGCCACTGTCACCAAGGGGGCACCCATACCAGGACCTGAGAGAGACGAAGAAGAAAAACAAGAGAGAATGTTACAGTGAAGTTCTAAAAGACATTATATCAGTCTGTGGTCAGTATGATATTACCTAACAGGGAAAGATGAAAATAAGTCATGAGGATTTACGGATAATCACATGATGGCGGGTTAATTAAACTTCTTAAAATATCAAATTAAATGATACGATCCTTTCTTTTTCTTCACTCAGTGCCCTGTGAGTGAGTGGAGCTATTCATTAATCATTCATTGATAACTAATGCAAGTGTTGCATGGTTAATAATGTAACAGCTTCATTTTCTAGTAGCTATATCTGATGTATCATGCCCAGCATTTCAAAATAAAATATATATTTATGAGTCAATATTCCAGTTATTTTATTAACACATCTGTACTGTCCCTACATGTCAAAATATCTTATGTGAGAAGGTTAACCACCTTGGGAACACTTTCTATGAAGACCACATCTATAGGGTGTTATAAGGCATACATAGTGAATGCATTATATAATACACAATGAGGGCCCCTATAATTCACTAGAGATGTGGTCTTCATAGAAAGAGTCACAATGGCCTATGTGCATCATTACAAAATAATGTCATCAAGATAAGCATTGTTCAAAACCACATAATACTGCTTTGAAATTCTGCTCCAGATCTGAAGGTTTTTAAAGATAATAAATACCAGAGGTTGACTTTAAAGAAAATGTTATAATTTTTTATTGGGATTTCTATGAAATTATGCAGTGGTTAACACATACATATGCATACACTCTATGTCATGTTGTGAAAGTGTGTAGAAATGTTCGAATAAATTCTGAAGCAGATTTAGAAACAAAAGAGAGAGAGAGAAAAAATACTTTATAGAATCAGATCCTGATGTATCATAACTTTTATCCTGGTAAAAGTATAGTGAAATCCTTGTTCTAACAAAAATAATTTTTCCACTACAAGGTGGAGAGTGAGGAACTTGTGTTACCTTTGGTGTATGCCACACAGTCGATGTCTGCAGGCTTAAGCCCTGCTTGCTCCAGCGCCTCCTTGAGGACGATGAGTATGACAGCACGGTGGTGCCTGGCGGTGTCACTAGGCATGAACCCTGATGGGTAAAATAATGTGTTGTCAAAATCACATGACAGATTGTTAGACTTTGATAAATCACCAGTAATGTGCATTTGACATTTATGGTTTAGCATTAATGTGATTTACCTTGACCAGGAGGGGTAATGTAGGTCCGTCTAGGGTTGGAAAGTACTTCACCATCCCTGATGACTCCTATGCCAATCTTATTGGCACTGCCCTCAAATCCAATTACCACAGGCATGGCAGCTAAAAACAATTTTTAGGAAAGAGAAAACAATTTCACACATTATGTGATCTAATATCAGTCATTGCTAGCATCACTGGTTCGGTTCAACGTGGGGAAAAAAGAAAAGAAACGGTCACTAGTAAGTTGGCATGGTAGGCTACACTGTGGGCTGTTGCCACTTTTTTTCATGCAAATTCTCTCAGCGTCACTGGAGGTATAATTGGTCATCAGCATGAGAATATGAAGAGATACTACATTGACAAATGTTAGTAACAGGCTATTTTTGGCATGAGAGTCATTGTTAATGCTGAGCAATATTCATTTGATGCTCTCACTGCAATGCAGTTCTTTTTTAGGAGCCTTTTGAGCCTTTATGATGACAGTTGAAGATTAAGATAGGAAAGAGGACAGAGAGAGGATGACATGCAGCTAAGAGTCACAGACTTGGAATCGAAATCGAATGACCCAGCCTTTGTGCTGAGCTTTAAAAAAGATTGGAGGATATTGGATGGAGAGATTTTTAATTATTAAGGTTTTTATTCCAATTAAAAGAAACTTGTAAGCCAGTTTCATAGATGAGCACACTTTGACATGGCAAATGATGAAGTCAAGAAGTGAAAATGACGTTTCAAGTAGTATTAGAAATTGACTTGTTATGATCCAGTGTAGACATAACTTATAACATCAATAACTGTCGTTTGTAGTTAACGAAGCAGACTTTAGCTACTAACAGACTTATCTTACACACATAATGCTACTATCCATATTTAGCAAAACCAAAATAAAGCTTCCATTGAAGCTGTGTAGCCGCTATGCTAGCTATGATAGTACACTCTCGAAATAAAAACACTAGCTTATATTAATGCTGCATTGAGTCCTAAAATATGTATATCTACCTTTTTATTCCCCTTCGGTAATTCACATAAATCCAAATCCTTGCCAGTTAAACTTTTAAGCAAATAATTATACTGCCTCGGCTAACTTTTGTAGCTCATCTCCTCCATGAAGTTCTGGGGTCCTAAATATTGGCAGCTATAGATTTAGCCTGACCAAAAAAAGCTTTGTGTAAACAATATTTTACCTCAGCATCATGTCAGGGTAATAAGTGTGATATGAGCAATTATCTTGTATTTCTATAAATCCAGAAAATGTGTAGTTTTTCCTACATATTTGTTTAAATCAGGCACGCGTTTAGATACCATGTACAGCAAGCACGTGGCCCGCCATTAGCTAGGATTTGTACGCGAGTGTGTTTGGGTGAGTGTATGTGAAGTAGTACAGACTGTTGTTTTGCATCCTGTAAAAGTGCAAGTAAGATCATTTGCATCTCTTTTGCCTGAAACCTATTGATGGCCGAAATAACGCTATGGTTATTTAACATTTGCATGTATTGATTAATGAAATAAGCCGTGTAGGAAGCTAATCAGTATTTGGCTAGTTATTCCCCATTCATTCAGTGCTCTTTGTCAGCGAGGAGAAGCTAGCCTTAGCATAGCTTGCCAGTAAGTCTGTTGTGTAACGTTGACACGTAAAAATACTGCATGTCTTGTACATGCATGCTGTTAAATTTGCATCCAGTGAGTCACACAGTCATGCGTATTTTACATTTAGTTTTTTTACTTACGTCACATGCTCCAAAAGAACGGGTTATATTAAAATAATTGTACAGCGCTCGTTTCCCTTTATCAGAAAAATTAACCTTTGTCTGACTGACAAGCACAATTTTTAAAACAATCTCATAAGCTCGAGGTATTAGGAAAACGAGGAAAGTGTGTTTAAATTTCTGTCATGGATGTTGGCATCATATTTGGATGGATTTCTGATCTTTGTCTTATAGCGGTAGTATTATTGAATGGGTTGACTGACAAATTTCAGAAATTACAGAACAGATCTACCCTCTTTGCATATCTTTGTAAATCTTAAAGGTATACTTAGGGTTTCTAAAGTGGAATTGTATGAGGTACTCCATTAGTATAAGATAGCAGTTTGCACATGGATGGATGGATGGATAGATCGATAGATATGAAACTGAGAGTTATCTGTCATACGGAGGTTTGGAGTTATTGCTTTGGGCAGGACAGATTTCCCAGCTAGATCACAGTCTCAGAGAAGAGGCTCTGCTGCCTGTCCTGTAGGTGGTGGACAGAGTGGTAAGGATTATCCATAATGGATACCAGTTTATTCATAATCCTCTTGTCCACCACCGCCTCAAAAGTGTCCAGTTTGCAGCCAAAGTCTGCCTTCTGGACTAGTTTCTTCAGTCTACATGTGTTGCCACCTCCGAAGCTGCTCTCCCCAGCAGCAGTAAAGGCTCCAGCAGACAACAGATTACAGTGTAGGAAGCTAAGCAACATGTATGCTACCCTGTATTTAGCTTTACCTTGCTGCTAGTGAGCCTTTTCAAATGGGGAACTGATGCTCTGATCTCACTCCAAATGCCACCAGACTCCATTGAGAAAAACTGATTTTCCTTCAAACATGCAGACAACACTTGCTGGTGTCCTGCTGCCATAATGGGTTTGTTTATGTTTTCAAGTGACTTCGTCAAATTCAAGCTAACCCTTTAAAACACCAAAGTACCTCAGGCCCAGTGCCAAAAGGAGGTGGTGTTCAGGCCTAGGGCGGGAAAGTCCTAGCTGGGGAGTGATGGCAGGGCAGCTGGAAGAGTCTGCTCACATCAAATACAGTTAGCAGGGGTAAGCGGTTATGTCAGCAACACATAAAATAAATGTGTCCTTGAGAAGAGATCAGGCAGAGCAGGTGAAGGATTTCATAGGAGCGCCAGAAAATAATTTCTCCATAAAATATGATCCAGATCATATTTCCTGGTAGGAGCTACTGTAACCGTGGTACAAATAACCAGAGAGACTGAGCTGATAGATGGGCGGGTCCCTGTATTTTGTGGGTGTGCTGGGCCTGGAGCAGATGACCAATGAAGAAATAAAGAAAAGTTGTCAACTTGTTCTGGAAGTTAAAAGAATGTTTGAAAATGAAAACTAGTAATCGGAGCAGTCTGAAGCCTGAGCTTTTTGTTCGTAGGGATTACTTTTGCATGCGTTTACCTCATGATATGAAACTTGGGACCAGTTTAGTATTACCATCCAACATAACATACATATTTGACAAGGTATAGTGGTCTCCTTTAAACAATTTAGTTTATAAAAAGCCTTCAGACATCTTCAAATTGCTTGTTTTTCCTGAACAGTACAAACAATGGCATATACAGGAAGAGGAACAAATCCTCACACTTGGGAAAGCCGGAAACCGCAAATGTACAATTTCCTTTAACTGTTTTCATTATTTAATCTGTTTTCTATCAAGTGAGTAATTGTTTTGACTCCTCTGGTTTTCCAGCGGCGTGTGTGCTATTGTGCGCACGTGTTGTGTGTCTGCGAGGTGTGTTTGCAGTCAGAGTGTGTTCAAATATGAAGAGAGGTAAGAAGACAGAGGAGGCGGCTGCAGATGGGGATATCGACTCCGGCTCTGGTACTATATCATACATTATTAAAATTTAAATACACACTGTTGTCTAAATATTAACAACTTCTGAAGAGGTTTTCCAAACCGGACGTGGCCTACCACTTTCATGACCTCATGTTTCTCTCACCTCACAGCTTCTGCAAAGAAAGCAAAGAAGGTGAAGGAACCGGAAGCCCCGATTCTGTATGATGATCCTCCTGACAAAATGATCAGCAAAGATGGACGCAATGCCAACATGAAGATCACCTCATGGAATGTGGACGGGCTGAGGGCCTGGGTGAAAAAGAAGGGCCTGGATGTGAGTTTGCAGTAACCCTGAGAAACTAAAGCAACACAAATTAGAGTTGTCAGACTGGTTTTAATATTTAACACTTGTTTGACCTCCCAGTGGATGCGTGAGGAGGATCCAGATGTTTTTTGCCTGCAGGAGACAAAGTGTGCAGAGAAATCACTGCCTGCTGACATCACTTCAATGCCCGAGTACCCTTACAAGTACTGGGCCGGGTCAGATGACAAGGAGGGTTACAGTGGTGTGGCCATGCTCTGCAAAACTGAACCCCTCAAAGTCACCTATGGCATTGGTGAGTTGTTTTATCATTAAAACTGAGCACTGGGCTTGTATATCAGTCTTAGAAGTTTTAACCTACACTGGTGACTTTAAATGGCACAAAGAATAGTTTTCACAAGTTGAGATTCTTGGGTGTAATTTCATGAAGAAAAGTTTGTCAGTTACAGCTTCAAATGTATTTTCAAGTTTTCATAGGTTTGGAAATTACATATAATACATTTTATTTATAAAGCGCTTCTCAAAATACTCAAAGACGCTAAAGATAGTAGTTCAAATTTCAAGAGCATAAGAGTACACATTTCATATGGTTAGTGATAAAAAAACAAACATTTTTGTGGGAAAAGAAATTGGGTTGTGTGCAGTACCATCATTAAGTCTCCACTGGTTGCTCCCACAATTCAATGTGAAACCTGTAAAACTACTAATCTTATTTCTACCTTTTTCTTTCTTTTTTTTTGCACATTGACCAAATGATATGTTAGGCAGACCTCTTTACATTTGTACAAAGCCATGCTAGCTCTTTTCCAGTCATCTGGGGACAACTGTGGGTGGCTTAGAGGGTAAGAGCGGTTGTCCACTTATCAGGTCGGTGGTTCGGTCCCCAGTTCCCCCATGCTACATGTCGAAGTATCCTTGAGCAAGACACTGAACACCAATCTGCTCCCCAGGCGCCATACTGGCTGTCCACTGCTCCTCAGGGAGGGGTCAAATTCAGAGAACCAATTTCGCAACATTGTACCATGTATAATTGTATGTGACAAAGCTGCTTCTAATGCTGAGCTGCAGTGGAAGTGCTACCTGGCCGTAGATAACTCAACAAGAAAGCTAACATGTATTAACATAACTATTGCTGCAAAGACAATTTGTCACTCATGTATAGTTTTACATTATAAATAAGAATGTTAAGTTGTAGAGCAACTTGGCCTTCCTTCTTTTACTGCCCATTTGCAATACGGACTCAATTAAACAAGAAATGGTTAAACTGCATGTCTTTGAATGTTGTTGGAGTACCTGCATTCACTTGTTAATGGTCCTTTACCAACCTTCCAGGCAAAGAAGAGCATGACAAGGAGGGTCGCGTCATCACTGCCGAGTTCCCCAACTTCTACCTGGTGACTGCCTACGTGCCAAATGCAGGCAGAGGCCTTGTGCGCCTAGATTACCGCAAAACCTGGGATGTGGATTTCCGGGCGTACCTGAGCGAGTTGGATATCCAGAAGCCCTTGGTGCTGTGTGGTGACCTTAATGTCGCTCACCAGGAAATCGACCTGAAGAACCCCAAGGGGAACAAGAAAAACCCGGGCTTCACCCCCGAAGAGCGCGAGGGCTTTGGCCAGCTGCTGGAGGCCGGGTTTCTCGACAGCTTCCGTGAGCTCTACCCTGAGCAGACCCACGCCTACTCCTTCTGGACCTACATGATGAACGCCCGTGACAAGAACGTAGGCTGGAGGCTCGATTACTTTATGCTGTCTAGCAGTCTGTTGCCAGGCCTGTGCGACAGCAAGATCCGCAACAAGGTGAAGGGAAGCGACCACTGCCCCATCACTCTGCACATAGCTGTGTAGGTCAGTCCGGTCAGCATGGCTACTGCTTTGCATAGTTTTCTGTTTCCTTAGTACTTCTTAGGCCTACCTCTCTCATCGGTGAAGCACTGCCCAAACTCCTTCACTAGCTTTACTTAGTTGTGTGGTTATCTTTTTCAGTTTTGTCATGAAACTTAGACAAAATTACCCCTCAACACTATTCATAATACCCATTTGTCTTCTTGATGTAATTAACGTTTATCAATGAACCTGGTGATGTACATCTAAATTCTGTAAAGGACCAATACTCAATACTGAGATGTATAAGCTGATTTTCAACAATGACCTGTACTGGTTGTAGAACTGAGTGTGGCTCCTGTCTGTACTCCTGCTGACCTGAGACACCACCCTCTGTGCTACAGAACCTGCAGTAATATTGGGTTACTGTCTGAAATGAAACAACTGCTGTTAAATGAAAATGTAACATGTTCTAGCACAAATGTTACACCACCTGTGTTGATTATATTGTAACACATGCCCACAATAAAGTCTGGTTTTATAGAAACCCTTCTTCTGTTTATTTGACAGGATGATAAGGTAAGAAAGTGACACGACAAAGAAAACTCATTCCTCTGCTCAGTGTGCCTAAATGGAAACACAACTTGGAAAACAAATGCATTCAATAGACTAGAGAAAGACAAGTCTGTTCTTGCATGAAGAGATTTCTATTCTAGATGCAGTTCAATGCAGCTGCAGAGAGAAAGTAATGCAACTACTGTAGGTTTTTTCCCTAGTCTAATCTATAGTCTCATTTTAAATTCAAGTGAGTTGAGGACTTGACTATGCTAACTTCATGATATGTGTTCGTTGATGCATTTTCAGATTATATGACTGCCTGAATCCCTTCCCACATTCTTTACACAGGTATGGTTTTTCCCCTGAATGTGTTCTCTGGTGCCTTTTCAAGCGGTTGGCACTGAGGAAGCTCTTGTCGCACTCTGTGCAGGAGTATGGCCGGACTCCGGTGTGGTATCGCAGGTGGATGGTCAGATAGCAGGACTGAGTGAATTTCTTGCCACAGTGGGGGCACTGGAAGGGCTTGTGACCTGTGTGGAACCGCTCATGCTTAAGAAGCTCTGCATGGGAAAAGAAGCCCTTCCCGCAGTCTGAGCAGAGGTATGGCCTCTCGCCTGAATGAGTCAACTCGTGTCTGATCAGAGTTGCCTTATAGACAAAGCTTTTGTCGCATTGTGAGCAACTGAAGACATTTTCCCTTGTGTGGCAGCGCTCGTGCTTCTTCATGCTACGTTCCCTCTTGAAGCTCTTACCACAGAAGGAACACATGAAGGGCATCTCCTCTGAGTGGATTTTCATGTGGCTCAGCAGACCCCCCTTGTAGAGGAATCCCTTCCCACACTGCATACATGTGTGCGGCCGCTCCTTTTGATGGATGCGTTGGTGTGCGGTGAGAGCTGCCCGGTAGGCAAAGCTCTTTCCACAGTTGCAGGTGTGCACTCTTTCTTCTCTGTGAGTCTGGAGGTGCTTGTTGAGGTAACTGACACAGCTGAAGCCCAGGTCACAGCGAGGGCACTTGTAAGATCGCTCCACGTAGTTGTCATCCTTGCAGTGGGTCTTCAGGTGTCTCACAAGTGCAGATTTCCAGGCAAACACCCGACCGCACTCTGAACACAAGTAGTCACCGTTCTCCATGTGGGTGCTCTTGTGCTGCCTCTGAGCCACGAGGGACTTGAAGAACTCTCCGCAGATAAGGCACTCGTACTTGCGCCCGGACTTGTGTGTCTGCTTGTGCCTCTCCAGTGACTGTTTAAAGGAGAACCTCTGTCCACACTGAGAACACAGGAAGGGCTGCTCTCCTGTATGAATGCGCTGGTGGGCCTTTAGTAAGGACTGGAACTTGAAGCTCTTCTCACAGTCTGGACAGCTAAACCGTCCCTCTTCATCTGCAAGGGGCTGAAGGGACAGCTTGACATCTTGATCCTTGACAGAGTGGACCTTGTCAATGTGCAGCTGGACCTGTTCTTCCTCTGAGTGGTAGAAGGAGCACTTAGGGCAGGAGAAAGCATCTGATGAGACCTCTGCTACGGAACCTTATGGAAAAAGAAAGCCATTAGAGACTGGAGGAAAAATTTACACTGTGCTAAGAAATGGTAGAACTACATGATTTTCATTTAGGAAATTTATCTTTTAGGAAATCTAAAGGTTGGACATGAACACTTAACCTGTAATGTGTCCATAACTACTAAAAATGAGTTTGAACTTTTGCTTGAAAGTTAAAACCAGCATCTCCAGACCTGGATTAACACAAACACTCAAAATTAAAGTCTTACTTTTCTTTTTAAAGAACATTTACAGACATTTAGCACTAAATATCTCAAAATCAATAAATTAATTGTTTTCTGTTAAATAGTCAAAATGGACAAGTCTTTTAATAAATGTTTAAAAACAAGTGTTGCAGTTGTGTTGTTTACATTAAATCTACCATTTCTAATGTTAAAATGTATGATTAACATGTGGTGGAAGATAAACTGACTTATCTTGTTTTATGACTGACCTACAAGATAAGTCTTGATACTCATCAAGCAGCAAAAAAGTTTAAGCATGACCTGTTTGAGTTTATTTGCCTTACTTGACATTGCATGTGATATTGCATGTCCTACCATGTGACTCTTGCACATGAGCACACTGGGTTGTTGATGCTGACACCACATCCTGTGTCACCCTAGCTGGAACTACACAATCTTTTTTCTTGGATGACTGACAATTTATGTCAAATATCAAAATAGTTGCAAAACGCTGTCTTTTGAGTAACTGATAAGAGTATTACATACATATAAATACTTGTATACTGTAGACTTGGAACTCAATTGAATTAAATTGAATTGGAAGCAGGGGTTAAGTGGGATTTGGCAGGTGGGGGAACCCTAAATTCCAAACCAGCTGCAAGAGTCAGACTAGGTCCAGAGAAAATATGTAATTTGATTAATAATAATACCTTTAACATTAAGACTAAACCCTAAGCCTAAAAGTAAAAAATAAAATATCATGAAATACATAAAGACCAAAAAAGGAAAAACATGCAAGTGAAATTCCATCTGAGATCATCTGCATGAGAATCGACCAGTCAACATGTGTGGCCCCTGCTCTTCATAAACCACAATCTATCTGAAAAATGATCTGGCTTGACATTATTAAGTGTGAAATTGCCAATCAGATGTATTTATTTATTAGTGAAGGTGCCAGAATGCTGATCTCATGATTCACCGAAAAACCAATCAAAGGGATTTCTCTCACCGATGGGCTCTGCTGCCGATTCAACATGCTCAATCAGCCGAACAGCCACTGACAAGGGCTGACTAGTGTCAATAGTGTGGGACAAAAGCTAGTGCCACAGACACTCACCAACAACCTGAACTCTCATCTGTATCAGGGCCCTTAGTTTACTAATTTTTCTATAAAATTTGCAATCTTAGTTAAAAATTACTTTATTTCTAGCCTGTTACTTACAGGCTACGAGCTGCTTATATTATTTCAATGGAATGTAGTGTCTGAGCTTTTGCATCTCTCTGGTTATGTAAGTGTGGTGAGAGGGATCAAAACATTTGATTTGTGAAAATGAACACTCACTTTCGTGACCGTGCTTTGATGAGACCATGGATGATCCATAAGAGTGCTCTGCACTGTTAAAGGAAGAGACAAAATAAACATAAGATGCTGTCTGTCTGATGTCCCACCAAAGCCACCATATATTCAAAATGAACAACATTTTATTCATTCTATTAGTGTAACTAAAGCTGTGATAAAACCAGGATGACAAAAACAAATAACGATAGATGGTTTTACCAATTGAAAGGCAAAGGCTTCAGCTCTGGAGTGCTCGTCTTGGTGATCTCTTTCCTTCTTTTAATCACCATGTTCTTCTGTAAATTTATCACCTGGATCTTCATGGTCGGTTTGCGTTTTCGACCACTTGTGCGGACCTTCATCGGAGACACAACTTTGCTGTCAAGTTCAGGGGCTGTAGCTTTGGCACTCTCACCACTCTGAACCTCTGCATTCTCCAGATCACCTTTATCCTCCATCTGCACCTGGCTGTCGGGTTCACCAAGCATAAGAGGAGCCTCGCTGACACTTTCATCACCTACAACGACTTGTTGCCCTTCTTTATGGCTCTCTGTAGACTTGTTTGCATTGTGATCATCAGTATGACTTTTCAGGTGTCTTGCTAGTGCCAGCTCCCAGTTGAATTTCTTCCTGCACTGATGACATATGTAAGAGCCATCTTCCATGTGTGTTTGCTTGTGCTCTGTGCGGGCTGATAAGGAGTGGAAGGTCTCTCCACAGACAATGCAGGTGTACTTGCGTCCGGTTTTATGCGTATGTCGGTGCCTGTCAAGGGACTGCCGGAAAGAGAAGCAACGACCACAGTCATTGCAGCGGTGGGGGCGTTCACCGGTGTGGATGACCTTGTGGGCGATTAGAGAAGAGGCAAACTTAAATTTCTTCTTGCAATCTGGGCAGTCATGAGGTCCCATAGAGATTTTGTGTTGGGAGGATTCACAGTCATCCTTGTTTGCTTCTGGAAGGAGAATGTTTGTCAAACCACTTGCAGGTTCTTGTGTTTGTTCGTCCCTCGCTTCAACTTCTTCCTCTCTGGTTTTCTCACCAGGAAGCACTACCAGTGAATCTTCAACAACTATGGTAGTGTCTTGTACTAGTGTCTGTCTTTTACCACAGCAGTTTTCTTCCATCACCACCTCGATGTCAGTGCTTGTGCCTAATTCAACCTCTGCATAATCTGTCACTGTGATTATTTCAACTGCTACATCATCCACAAACGATACAGTGTGTGCGTCATCACTGAAGTCTTGCAGTGGATCTGATTGGATGAGTTGTTCTGTAGTGTTTGTCACTCTGCTAGGGCAAACGGCAGAGAGGGAAGAGAGGATCCTGTCGCCCATACTAGATGGTGGGACTGCACAAAGAACAAGAATGTGATAGAGTTTTGTCTTCTACAATGAACATCAAACACAGTAGATGGGGTTATGGGAAGTGACTTACCATGCTGCTCTAAATGCCCAAGTTTTTTGTGGTGTTGGAGCAAATGTATCAGGTCTGTGGGGTCAGAAACTGAATGGACACAATAATCCAACACAGCACATTTGGCTCCAAGCCAGGAAATAGTCTGGGGGGAATGTATGAAATCATAAATCATCCCAAATCCTTTATAATTAAAAGATTTCAACTTTAAAAATAGGACACCAAGACATCACATCTGCTAATTAAATACTTTCAAGACACATTAGTACTAAGAGATGATATCCAATTACATTATGGCTAATTTGCTTTGAAGTATAACAACGATCACACTGAGTAACTATTATTACTAGAGTTGTTCGGATACCAATACCAGTATGCTGGACCAGGTATAAACAAGTACATGAGGTTATTTATAGATGCAATACCATGTATACCTGTATCCAAATTAATGTTCTACTGGCACTACACAGTCTGCTTTCCCACTGTCATGTTGACCACACTTGATTATGATATGTGGATGCTTTCTGCAACTCATAAACTGCTTATCACCTATCTTACTGGCAAATAACAATGTCGAGATACATGCCGGTAATGTGCAAATCTTGCTTTAGTGTCATATACTACTGCTTATCCACTTGCATATGGCACATGAAAACAATAACCAATGGAACAAGGGTGGCATACCATCAGTCACTTGGTGCAAAATGGCACTGTTGCAAAACTATAATGCAAAGTTAATAACAGCATCTCTTCAGCAATATGGAAGACATCCTTTTACGGTGAGAAACTGTTACCTTTTTATAAAAACCATACCAATATGACACCTCTCACCTGTTCAAGTTCAGGAACAGGCAACAGCTGAGCCAGTCGAAAGAGGAACTCAGAAAACAGCATCTGTAAATCACTGTCATACTGAGGTCCATACTCAGCAGGGAAGATGTCCTTTGAAAAAACAAAAACAGTGTGATATTAACAAGCTGCAACGCAAAACTAAAATCAGCCATCTCTGCTGTTAAAGTACACTACACATTACTTTGACATTCATTGCCTCTAAGCAAAGACAAAATTTATGACGTTTCTGCAAGGGTTTTTTATTTTAAAGATTTTTCCAAACAATTTGTGCCACCTGCCAGATTTAACAACCAACTGAAAATGTGCAACTGACAGAAACAAGCTTTATACAAATTAATCTATAATGGCACTACACTAACAGTTGGATTAGGCTCCACAGGGATACGGCCTCACCATGAAAAAGTCTCGTCTCTCTTCGGGATCTTTGAGCAGAATCTGAATCAGCTCCAGAAAGTTAAGCACTACTTCCTCTCCTGATTCTTTTGTCTGCAGTGTGGGAATGAAAAGGACACATATAAGTCCACCGTGTTTAAGTGGTTTTGATAAATGTGCGTCTCAGCCAATAATAACATATGGCAACAATATACACACACTGACCACAAATCTTGCAAAAATGGTTGGAATCTTTGAATTGCTACATGAAATGAAATCAGATAATCTAGACTTTTGACACGTACATCTACCAGAATTGGATGTGGTGGTTTAATCTTCTCCAGATGAGACAAGATGAAGTCAGGTCCCATCAGGTTTTCACTTCGGCACAGCTCAAGAATATACTGATAAGGAGAAAAACAAACATATATATCATTAGCTCTTCCATCATTGCCTCCATCTTTAAAAACAACTGGTACCCACCCTGGCTCTTAATCCCAGGATAAGTTGTGTCCTGTGCTTGTACATGAGCAGCTCTGGGACCATGTCCATCACCAAAGAGACAAACTCTGCTACATTCCAGTAGTTCATGACATCTTGTTTCTGCAGAACCTGCCACATGGAAGCTGACATAAGCTGGAGAGGTGAGACCAGGAGGCGCAACGATGCCAGAGGTAAGGAGTCACCTGAAAAATGCAAGAGTACTGACTGACTAGACCTAGAGTACAGTATCTGTCCCAGTTATCATAATAAAACTGGTACTATTTGTCAAGTTCTGTACAAATGAGGAGTCAATCCAGATCTCCTATTGACAATTATATTCTCAGTTGTTCTCTATATCAAACAGGCACTAATTTGGTAAAATAATTAGTTTTAATAGTTAATATTAATTAATTTCGATTCACAACATAAATCCTCACAACTGTTGTGATAGTGAATGTTACTAGAATAGCTTTGCTGTCCGCCTCTAATTCTAGTCCAGCAGGAGGATCTTGCTTTCAGAGTACTTATCTGTATTACATATAACAACAGCGGTGTGTTTTGAATGCAACCTTGCTGCTGCAAAAACATTTAAGTGCATGTTCAACATCAACGTTGGTCAAACAAGGTTGACTCTACTTTGATTATGTTTATAGTCCTTAAGTTATACAGATCACTCAAATTCATAAGACAATAAGCATTAAAGATAATTTGCAAATGACTATGAGCTTAGCTCTCTAACCTAATTGATAAGTAGGTGCTCAGATAAACGTCAATGTTAGCTTAACTACTGCTAAATCAAACGTTTCACACAAAGTTTATCTCAATGGTTCTTGTTTTCAAAGCGAACAAACCTTTGGAAAAAGCCGTGAAGACATCGGAATTCATCTTTTTTCACCGGTGCTGAAGATTTGATTATGCTAGCTGTGGTTAGCCTAGCTGCTGTTAGCTAGCTAGTTACCCAGCCCCAGTAAACTATCATTATCCAATAGTTACAGGATGACAAAGACGGACTGAGGTAACTATTCAACTAAAACTACAAATCGACTCCTCTAAATAAGACAAGCAGTCCAGCTAAATGCATAAATACTCCAAACAAGCAGTACTTTTACTTGCAGTACTTGTTGTCAGAAGCTTCTTCTTCTGTATTTTATTTTACCGTGAATTCCGTTGTTCTTGTTGATAGCGCCACCGGCTGGAGATTCATTGATGAGAGAATAATACGATGACGGTTTGTCCCGGTGCATTTCTACTAGCTTCAAAATAGATATTGCATTTTCTTTTGAAAAAGTCTTTCAGTATTGTTTGTTTAATTTATGACCTAAACATGACAACTATTTAATTTGTTTCTTCATACTATGTTTTTCACTTGTTTAGGTTTACATCTGGCTCAAAATAGGCCTCCAACCCTGCCTGTTAACAACTAGGCCTATTATGATAAGAATAAGCTAATATCATCAGAGCCTTTTGTCATTTTGTCACTCAGCTATTGAATGCAGAGGAGCACCTCAGGGTGTCAGTACCTGAAACAGCTGTAGACGCTGCCATCACACAGGTAACACACAGGTTACCAGGAGGTTTGGATCTTTAAACCCACAAGAACTTTAGTTTAAATCCAATCATCAAATTTATAAATCACAAGCATCCTATCTGATCAATACAAATATTACTTATCCATGGATTTTCCACAAGTGCTTACATTTAGACACACATAATAGGGAGTCTTCTATAGTTGTGCATGTCACTGAACAACATCTACCCTGCAGCTCCTCCACACCCAGTAAGATCCTGGTTAACCACACTTCTCTAAATGAGCTTCAATCTACTAAGTTTCATGGAAATCAGTTTGGTAGTTTTTACATAATTAGGGAAAATATCAAAAATGTTGTATTCTGCAGTGTTAAGAAAAGATATCAAAATGTCTTGGACCTGCACCTTGATCTGAATCCACCTAAACATGAAGTCAACTATTCCCCATTCCAAGGTCAACCTCTTTTCAAAGTTTCACTGGAATCTGTTCATTGGAATTTCTTTTTTTAGATATTCTGCAAATGTAAACTCACTGAGAGAGATCATTACAGCTCTACAAAATACTCACAGCTTTGCTGAACATGTGAACTTTGTCCTGCAACTCCATTTCAAGATTCCAAATGAAAAATGACACATTTTAAAATATTAAAATAGAAGTTGTACAGTCTTGTAGCTCGAATTCATTAGTTAGGATTTGTGAACAACTGATTAAGAAGGCTGTCTGCATCAGATGTTCAGGTGTCTCGTTCACCTTAAAGTCAGACAGGTTCATTAGATCAGTGAATCAGTAACACTGACCTGATTTTCTTTTAGTGATGTGACTGGAGGTGAAACAGGTTTGTAGCATTTTGACAAAGGTCTGTTATCCAAAAAGTTCTCAGTTATTTGGTAATAACGGTACATCTACAGGTGATAATAGGACAGCACTGTTCTGTGTGTGTTTGTGTCTCCAGTGTAACAACGTGCCGGTGGTGATGCTCCCTGAAGGAATGAGCCTCAACCTTCATCCTGTTGGATTAACGCACAAATGAAAACAGAATAAATGTTTATTTCCCAATCCAATCATTAGATGCCCACCATAACCAGAAGCTGCTTTTTGAAGACCCCGGCAGATAACTGCTACAGGAATAGTGATTTGAATTTAGTGAAAATGAGAGCGGAGCAGTAACCATACTGATATGTGTCTGAATGTAGAAGATGATAAAGATACGTCATAACCTCGGCCCAGGTGCTCCCACAATTATTTCATTATTTGATATTCTTGTATTCATGTGGACAACATGTAAAAAATATGTGATAAAAATAAATTGTAAAATAATAAGAATAGCTGAGGGAGCATCTGGGACTACTGTGTGGTGATGATGATAAGGATCCACACTAAATCATACATATTCATAAATATAAGTCAACTAAATATGATTGATTTTTTTATTGACACATGTAACGTTATCATTAATTGAGAAAATCAAGAGAATGTAATAATATGTCCTTTCTACTAATGTTAACAGAGGCCAAAAAATAATCCTTGATCTGTATCTGCCTCAGAATCTAATCATCTCTTCTTTGGCCTGAGGCACATCCCTCTACTATGATTTCACTGAAATCTGTTCATAAGACACTGAGATCAGACACCTGCCAGCCTAGAGCCAAGCTGAGCAGGGCCACTGGTTTGGAGGCCTGAGTGCCTGTTGGAAGACAAACTCAGGCTGAAGGTGAGCCGAGCTGGTTCAGCTGTCTGTGTCCTGATGGACCAGCGAGCAGCAGACAGATGCTGCTACTCCTTATAATATCTGATCACAACCAAACCTCTGTCTGGAAACTGACAATAATTTATTAATCGACTTAAACCAAATAAACAATCAGGTGTAGAGGTTTTTTTGTATAACTGCCTGGTTGTATTAAAAGCATGATAAAGACCATTTGATTTCATATAATTTTACTGTCCCTCAGTGATACCAGTTTTCCTTCCTACTTGAGTCTGAAACAAAAACAGTGAGCATATCCAGTTTTAGTTAAGAATATGGTTTTCCTATCAGTCTGTTATGTCATGCAAAGTGTTTTTACTGACAGGACAATTGTTCAGTAGTTTAACACATCCTGCTGTTAACTCTTATGCATTCACCTGCTAAACTCAACCAAAGACCGTCTAACCTCCATTATAATTAAAATGTGGTGTTATGTATAATGTTGACAGCTGTCACCACTAGAGGACACTATTGTTGAGGAGAATCTTATGATACTTTTGACTTGCAGACCAAATATTTGCCAGAATATACGCTAAAATGCCAACAGTCACAAGGTCTTTATGCTAGATTAAAAAAACAACCTATAATCAATCTTATCAAGAGGAACATTTCTTTGATTTCTTTCATTTCTGTGTCATCTTTCATTCATTTATAGAGTCTAGAGAGTTAGAGCATGATAAAGACAAAAACAAATCCAAGTTAAATGTATATATTTTTGTCCTTTGGCAGGGTTTGAACTCGGGGGTCAAGTGGCCATTGGTTTTTCCCACTGGAAGAGTCTTTCTCAGTCAGCAGCCTCCCCAGTCCGGACTGTGTTCACTCTGAAGCCTCCGCCGTCCCACCCATCAGCGAGCATCTCAAGCAGGTGTCCTGCCCGGCATCGCTGTCTGTTACCCCACTGCCCACCTTCGATGCAAGTCAGGAGATGCTCTGCGACCGCAGCACGAGTACATGGAGCGGAGTACAGTATGCATTTCAAACGTGTTTCACATAACTTATGTCCTTGCCAAAGGGGGCATATACAGTTACCCTACCCTCGTCTGTCTGTGTGTCCATATGTAGTCGGGGTATGGTCTATCCTCGTCCTTCCCCTCCGTCCACTGCTCCTCAGATGAACTGAATTCTTTGAAATTTCACACATACTTTTTAGGAGCCCTAAATGTGTGCATCTCATTATTGGTTTCTTCATTTTGCGAATTTTTCAAATTTTTAGGCACATTTGATCCGAGTAGATTTTTATGTCATTCTGCTCGTATTCTGCTGTGATCGAGGCTTTCTGAAACCCTTGACCAAAATAGTTATATATTTTGTCATTGTTTTAATAACATAATGATGAAAATGGATTTTCCCTGGAACCCCCTCAAGGACCCCTGAGGGTTATCGGACCCTCATTTGAAAACCACTGTTCAGTCAGGACCACTCTGGTCAAAAATAAGATTTATTAACATTAGATTTATAATTGCAAGTTTACGACAGTTTGATCAGGACCACTTCGGTTACTATAAAGTTTTTGCCATTAAATTATATTTGGCGAAAACTTTGGTTCTGTTTTGGGACCTCCCTGCCCTTCTATGTGCATACGTGGGAAGCCCGGAGCAGGAAGAACCCGGAGCAGGAAGAGCACACCTTCCCATGGAAAGGCTAAAGCAGGGAGAGCAGCCTGCAGAGACCCCCATTCAGAACAGATCATCATTGACAACCAAAGACATGATTAAGACAGATACAGCATGAAAAGGAGGAGTTGAGGTGGAGGTGTGTTGCAAAGCAGCATGAAGAGGAAGCAGCAAAGGTAGGCAGGCTAATGTGGCTTAAATAACACGCCCTGTATGAAATTTGCCAATTGGATGCGTAGAAGGGAATCAGCTGGGCTGTCAGCTGATTGTGGGCTGGTTTAGAGATTAGCTCCTGTCAGCTGATGTAGCAGAGAATGACAGCTGGGCTTGACCTGAACTAACGCTATACACTCCATTTTAAACTACAAGCCCTCAGTTGATTGTCAGAGAATCTCCTGGCATGAGGATAATATATAAGTGTTTAAATAGTCTGGAGGTTGAGGAAAAGAAACGACACAAACATCTCTTCTGAAGTGATTTCAGCGGAAAATTGGGAAAACAATTCTCCTCTTTTAAACTTTATTTTAATCATTAGCTGAGCCTGATACTGTGTGAGGCTTCAGAGTAACTGCATTTTGCTGGGCAGTGTGTCCTGAGCTGAGGTTTTGGGATAGTGACATGAAGTAAGAATGGTACTCAGTAAAGCTCAGAACTGGAACAATACTACACATATCTGTTTCTTGCCTGGCCCATGTCCCACACCTTCACAAAGCTTTTTGGAAATCAGTTCAGTAGATTTTGCAAAATAATATGTGAAAATGTGGGAGTACACCCTATCCTCCAATATGAAAGAAAGCAGAAAATAATTCCTGGATCTGTCCCTTTATCTGGATCTGCACCAAATTTTAAAGGCTGCCTTGTCCTTCCATCAAGTTTTGTGGAAATTCTTTTAATAGTTTTTGTGCAATCCTTCTAACAAACCAACCAAAGATGGACATGGCTGAAAACATAACCTCTTAGGTAGTAATTTGTACTAAAAAAAACTGTGTAACACAAACTACTGAAGCCTAATATTAGCTTTGGCTGAATTAAGGAATTCATCAGTCACATTCAAACTGATTTAGCAGAGGATCTCTTCAGATTACAGAGACCAATATACCTTTAATCCAATGAACAGTTATCTTAGTATTGTTTTAGGACAGACTACTGAAACTATCCTTTAATGTTTACTTGTCAGTAAGTGTGTGTGTGTCCTTGAGTGTCCCTCACAGGATCATGCTGACACTGTTGTCGGTGCCAACTGCCTTTGTTATAGCAACACTGACAAAGCCAGCCCTTTTTTTTTGATTGGCCTCTGCCAGAGCAGCTTGACATCTGATTGGCTGCCAGGGAGGGCTGATTAAGAATGCTGATGAGCAGCTCACACCTCTTCTCTCCCTCTCCTCCTCTCACTGTAAACATCTCGCTCATGCAGTTTTTTTTCTCCAGAGATCTTTGACAGCTCTTGTGAGTTTTTCTGCTGCCTGTTTTTTAGCATCTATGACAGACGCGTCAGTGTTTTCATGTCGAATCGATAGATGACGAGTCAGGAGTGAAAAGTGGGGATGCTGGTTTCCCCCGTGGGGCGTTGTGTTTGTTTATTTTCCTTAGTGAGGTCATATGCACGCTGGGGCTCGGGGGAGGGGGTGACCGCTGTGTGTGTGCAAGTGTTCATGTATGGAGAAGAGTCTTCTGGCTGTTTTGTTCTGCTGCGACTCCCGGGAAGCACCCCCCCCCTCTCCTCCCCTCTGAGGGGTGAAGCAGCCTCTCTGCCTCTCTCCACCTTCACACGGTGAGTGTTGTCAAGTTGTCCTCAAGCAAAAGCATCATGTTCTCCAGAGTGGATGTTTTTCCTCAGTGCTCTCTCATGTGTTGTCGTGTCCTACTCACACTCCTCTCTTCGCTGCTTCGCCTCTTTTACGCAGTTCCCTGTGGTGATGCAAGCATTTGACCTTCACACACACGCTCTCTGAATTTCTGTCCGAGCCGTCCCTGCTTCGCATTTCTTCATACACTCTACATCATCCTCCATAATGCATCAGTTGTAATACACAGAAATAGGTCATGCCTATATAGAGCCTATATGTGTGTGCTATGCCATGCAGGCACCAGTAGCATGATGGCTGCTGAAAAATCCCCACTGCTCGCCACTAGGGAGAACATGCAACCCTCCATCCACCCTCGGGCATGATGGGTGCATCCAAATGGAACTGTTCCTCCTCACAAGTGACTGACACCTGATCCCCTTGGCAATGCACAACACATCCCACCATCCTCCATTCTCCTTCCATTTCCCCATACAATCTTTTTGTCTCTTCCCAGTGTGAGCTGTCATCTCCAGGTGGGGTTGTGTCATGCAAGTAACCACTTGTTTTTAGTCTCGCAAATTAAAAGGGCAAATATAAGATAATACAAGATATATACAAGATATAATGGGGCGTTATTTATCAAATAATCAAATGATGAAATAATTACTAAAACCAACAATAAAATGTCCACTGTAAACTAAGATGTAATGCTCTGCTGCTTGTAAATGGACTGTACTTACATAGTGCCTTTTTTAGTCTGACTGACCACTCAAAGCTTTACAACAGCAGCCAGCTTTCACCCATTCACACCAACATTCATACGGTGGTGGCATTCGTACCGTGCAAGGAGCCACCTGCTCATTAGCAGTAACCATTCACACAAACACTCACACACCAATGGAACAGATACTGGGAGCAATTTGGTGTTCAGTATCTTGCCCAAGGACAGTTCGACATATAGACTGCAGGGGCTGGGGATCGAACCACTGACCCTCTGATAAGTGGATGACCGCTCTACCAGCAGGTGTATTGTGGTACTGCAGACCAGCTGTGAGTAATTAATACATTTGTTTTACAGAGAAATGCTAGTGATTTAGTTTCTACTTAAAGTCAGATCCTTCTGAGAAGCAGATTTTCTTTTTAAATTAAAATTGGTGCAACAAAGGTCACATCTTTAAAACCAGAGGCTTTCCTTTAAATATTTGAAGTCTGCAAATCAAAGCAGCAATAACTTTGATGATGTCATTAACAGGGGTGTGCCATATCATATTGTTTATAATAACAATATAACATTTAATGTGATAAAAAATAAAATCTTGACAATGGCTTGTTAACATAGTGATGTCCCTCTGTTAAACCGACAACAAACATGGCTGAAAGTGAAACGATTGCTCCCGGCTCCACAATGGAGGACCTGGTTCCAAAAAGGAGAATGACTTCATTGTTGTTGGGACACAGCAAAACAATGTGATGACTAAGAAATGCAAATCTACGTAATGTAACAAAGTTATCCCACCATCTCAAGCAGAAAAGAACCCGGTTGAGTCGAAAAAGACCCAAACAGCTTCTGTGAGTTTTAAATAAATGACATTTTTCAGTATTTTGTCATATCTTCAAGAATACCATTATCACAGAAATACTTTGACTAGTGACCGACAGAAAGAATGAAATAACAGATAAAGTGGCTGAAATGAGATGTTCTATAGGGTGAGGATCTTTGGATGGAACTCGTAGTAGAGCTCCTGCTCCTTTTCGAAAGGAGCCAGTTTGGACCTTTGGTTTGGTTAACTCCTTGCCACCACCTTTGCAAGGTTTTCTGGGCATGTCAAAATGAGAGGAGACCTCGGGGTAGACTCAGCACTTGCTAGAGTGATCACATATCTCATCTAACCTTGGAACGCCTCAAGATCCCACAGGTGGAGCTGGAAAATGCTGCTTGAGAGAGAAATGTCCTGCTTAGCCTGCTGCCACCAAGACTTGACCCTGGATAAGTAGGGATGGATGGATGGATGGCTACCTTGACATGCTGCAATATTGTTATTTTAGGGCCCCCCACCAACTCCATTTACACCTGGTATTAAAGTGGGATTTGTATCCTTATATCAGGAAGAAATAATCCAATCTTGACTTTGAGTGTACACCTGGTGTTTTTAGTAATTCATTATTCTCAATAAGATTCTCAATTCAATTTATTTATATAGCACCAAATCACAACAAAAGTTATATCAAGGCACTTTCCAAAAAGAGCAGGTCTAGACCGACTCTTTATTCTACAGAGACCCAACAATCCTCCATGAGAAGAACATGGAGACAGTGGAGAGAAAAACTGACTTTAACAGGAAGAAACCTGGAGCAGATCCTAGACTTAAGGTGGGCGGAGCCTCTGCTTTGACATGATGGGGTGAGAGAGAGAGAGAGAGAGAAAGATTGGGAAATAGATGGGAAGAGAGAGACAATGATGGGGAGAGAGAGACAATGATGGGGAGAGAGATGGGGATAGAGAGAGATAGGGAGGAGAGGTGGAGGGAGAGAGGGAGTGAAGAACAGGGACACAGACATGTTCAACCACAATAACAATAACAGCTATAATAATAGAGGGATTATAGTTTGTAGTATTTATAAAACTACTACAATAACAACACTGATAATAATGATAATATTAATGATGATGATGATAGTAATAGTAAGAGTGATAATAATAATGGTAATGATGATGATGATGATGTCAGAGGGTATCAACCATGGTCCCAGCAGTAGATTGATCCACGGTGACCTGCAGGATGAGAAAGCACAAAGACTCCGGAGAAGAAGTCAAGTTAGTAACATGAGTGTGTAAAGAAGAAGGGGTAGAAGAAGAGAGAGGAGCTCAGTGCATCATGGGAAGTCCCCCAGCAGTCTAGGCCTATAGCAGCATAGCTAAAGACTAGCCTAAGCCAGCTTAATTCTAAGCTTTATCAAAAAGGAAAGTTTTAAGCCTCCTCTTAAATGTAGAGAGGGTGTCTGCCTCCTGGACCCAGACTGGAAGATGGTTCCACAGGAGAGGAGCCTGATAACTGAAGGCTCTGGCTCCCGTTCTACTTTTGGAGACTCTAGGGATCACAAGTAACCCTGCATCCAGGGAGCGTAATGTTCTAGATGGGTAGTAGGGTACTACGAGCTCCTGAAGGTATGTTGGTGCCTGACCATTAAGGGCTTTGTACGTGAGGAGAAGGATTTTAAATTCTATTCTGGATTTTACAGGGAGCCAATGCTGGTCAGGACATGTGCAGCAGCATTCTGGATCATCTGGAGAGTCTTTAGAGACTTGTTGGGAAAGCCTGATAATAGGGAATTACAATAATCCAACCTGGAAGAAACAAATGCATGGATTAATTTTTCTGCATCTTTTTGAGACAGAATGATTTTTGATATATTAACAAGTGGAAGAAGGCAGCCCTAGAAATGAGTTTTATATGGGAATTAAAGGACATATCCTGATCAAACATAACTCCCAGATTCCTCACGTGGAGCTGGAGGCCAAGGTAATGCTGGAGGCCAAGGTAATATCATCCATAGTAGTTCTATCATTAGATAGAGAGTTTCTGAGATGTTTAGGGCCCAGCACAATAACCTCAGTTTGGTCAGAAATAAGTAGCAGAAAACTGGACGTCATCCAGTTTTTTATATCCGTAAGACATGCCTGAAGTTTAATTAGTTGATTAGTTTTGCCCGGTTTCATTGATAAGTATAATTGTGTGTCATCTACATAACAATGGAAATGGGGCAGCTGTGGTTTAGGTGGTAAGAGGGGTCATCCAGTTATCAGAAGGTCGGTGGTTCGATCCCCACTTCCCCCCGGTCTACATGTCGAAGTATCCTTGAGCAAGATACTGAACCCCAATTTGCTCCCCAGGCGCCGTAAAGGTAGCCCACTGCTCCTTAGGGATGTGTCAAATGCAGAGAAAGAATTTCCCCAAGGGGACAATAAAGTATAGCTTATCTTATGTTAAATGGAGTGTTTCCTCATAATATTACCTAAAGAAGGGCCTGAGCTGACTTTATTTTCTTAGGAAGCTCAGGTCCTTCAATGTTTCTTACAATATTGTGAACATTTTCTACCAGTCAGTGGTAGCCAGTGCTCTGTTTTATGCTGTAGTGTGCTGGGGAAACAGTGTGAAATCTGCTGATGCCCATAGGATTGATGAACTTCTTAAGAGGGCAGGGTCAGTCCTTGGGGTCAGCCTTGGTCCCCTGAAAGAGGTGGCTGAGAGGAGGATACTGTCCAAACTCCTGGACATCATGGACAATCACTCTCATCCTCTGTTTCAGTCTGTAAACAGCTGCAGAAGCACATTCAGTGATAGACTGATGATGCCCCGCTGTACCACTGAGAGATGTCACAGCCCGGCTCCAGGGAAGGACAAAGAGGAGAGGACAACACATGACTTTTAACTAATAGTTTATTTAGCAGAAGATAATTAACCAAAGACAATATAAATGTGTGTAGATCAGTGATATAGAATGGACAAAGCATATGAACACAAAAGAAATCTACCAAACAAACCCGATGTCCAGGTGCCCATAGAGAGAGAGAAAAACCTGCTGAAACCACCAGCTTATATAGCTGAGGAGCAGCAGGTACAGGTGAAATCAATTCCCTTCCTGTTTCCCTCCTAACAGGAAGGGCAGCCCAAACAGGAAGACAAGAGGGTTGTCACAGAGACACCTCAAATCATTCCTTCCTACAGCCATTAAACTGTTTAATACATCTCTGTCATAACCCATCAAGCATCATACACCACTGTAATGTCTGTATATATTCCTACCGCTGTACATAATTTCATAGAGCTAGTCAGCTATTTATTGTCACTTTAATATGTTGTCACTTGAACCTGTTATGCCGCTTTTGATCTGTTATGTCTTTACCTGCCTATACTTTGTTCTTTGCTGCTATATTCATACTATCATGTGTTGATGATGTGTTCTATGCTGCTGTAACGAGAGAATTTCCCCTTGCGGGATGAATAAAGTATCTTCTTATCTTATCTTATCTCTTAAAGGGAGCATGTATGGGGTGAACAATATTTGTCCAAGCACAGAACCCTGAGAGACTCATGATTAACTTTGTTATGCATGGAGGATTTGTCATTAACATGTACAAACTGAGATCGATCTAATAAATAGGATTTAAACCATCTTAATGCAGTTCCTTTAATGCCAATTAAATATTGGAGTCTTTGTTGTAGTATCTGATGATCAATGGTATCAAATGCAGCAATAAGATCTAATAAGACGAGCACAGAGACAAATCAAAATAGTGGAACTTCATCATATCATATTTCAGGTGTTGGCAAATAAGCCCAGGACTCTGTTAAGTTTGGAACACATTCTTAATTAGTGTTCATACCTGCCTAATGTCTGAAGACAATGAGTCGATTACCTCTGTGGGCAGACAGAGCAAAGTCCCATCATACATTTACTTTATAAGTGCATGGGTGTAAGGGGAATTCTTCCATGTTGGATTTTGAGAATTGCTACAGTTACAGACTCGATGTAATGAACCAGATCTCTTTAGTACATGCAGCATGTAGAGAAGACCCGAGGAGTTCTCTGCCAACTCTCAGATTCTCTCAGCTTATATACAATCAGGCACCCACAAAACGTAAATCATGCCTTCCTCAAAACAATAAAACCAACAACTGTTCTCTGATCCGAAGACCTGGCCACCTTAGGCACAGAGAATTGCCCTCATCTGAAACTTCTGATAAGAGAATTGCCCTCATCTGAAACTTCTGATAAGAGAATTGCCCTCATCTGAAACTTCTGATAAGAGAATTGCCCTCATCTCCTGATAACCCTGCATTCCAGTCGTCCCTCTTCTGAACTCCTGTGCAGACATGCAGAAATGTTCTAATTCATACACAGATTTCTTCCACAATGGGACAACATGTCTGGAGTTAATACCAGGTATGGGGTGTTCAGATAAGAAGCAATGCAAAGTTTAACCCCACATCACATTTGACCTCTGGACAGTTTGCAGTCCATGTTTATTCACCCCAGCAACAGCAATTACCAAATGTAAAGATGTAAGCAGTAAGATTAGTCTGTCTTTGTGCAGCTCAGCCTCTGACTCACCTCAGAACTCAGCAGAAACTTCAGGGGCCTCATTTATAAAACTCAGTGTAGATTCCATCCTAAAACATTTCGTACTCACAAGACCTCAGGATGTACTTATACAAGAAAATACTCAGTTCTATAAAACTGCGTGGCGCAGACCTGTACGCAGTCTTCTCTTTATGAATACCAACCTGCAGTAAATTGTGTGGGTGTGGTCTCCTCCCACTGTCGTCCCACAATCATCCATAAATGGCCAATGTTAAAAAGCTCATGAATATACTGACGTTGTTAAGGAGCCTTTGTTGGACTATCAGTGACTGTCTAGCCAATCAGAGAGCTAGAATTAGTAGCTACGGTGTCACAGTTTGAGTGATCAACAAGGTTGGTTGAGATTCTCTGGTGTTACTTGCTCAGAGCTCATGTTGATGTTGTGCAGTGTGTTAATAAAACACGGTTAAAGGACAAGTCAGCGGTGTCTCCAGCAGTTAGTCTGACAGAAGCATGTGGTGGATGGTGAACAGGGTTGGATCAAACAACCAACTGTTGCAGAGTCAAAAAGAAGGTCAGACATGAAAGTTGAAGCCAAAAAACACACAGCTGAAAAAAGATAGATGGAATGGTTCCTAAAATTCAGAACATGTTTTTATCAACCAAATATTCTGCTTCTGTCCATATTTGTTGGTTTTTAGCCTTTAAAAACAACATTTTGACTGCAGCCAGAAACTGTTTGACACACAGAGGAAAAGTCTCACCTCCTGACTGATACATAATGCTGACATTCAATTAAAGATGTAACATCAACAATCCTCAAATAATTCAACCATATCTGCATCAAACAATATAATGACATTAATTACATTTACATATTTATGTATTTAGGCTCTAACAAATAAATATAGACTATATCCACCATCAGAGGCAGGCCTATACATTATGAAATATATGTGCTGATGTGTGTTTTACATTCATCTGTGTTTTTACTTCTGACTCAACTTTATTTAGTGATTAAACCATGGAGTGTTTCTGGTTCTGACTCTACAGCAGGGTGAAAGTTTATGTAGAAATCTGAACCTCTTTCTGCTGAGAAATTCTCTATAAATACCAATGTTTGTGGTGAAAAATGTTTTTCACACATTTCACCTACGTTTACGCTACGTTTTTGTGCGCAGCAACCTTTAGAAATGAGGCCACCAGTGGCTGCTGAGTCAGTGTTTGTGGCCAACATCACCGCTCTGTATTCGGTTCTCGGGACTCTTTAGGCTCTGGGCTGGCTGAGGGTGCATGGAACACAAACCACGACACAGCTCATTGGTGTTACTGCCTGTCCTCTCATCCCTGTTTGTCTTGCTTTGTCTCTCTGTTTCACTCATGGTGGACCACGCCCTCTTTGATGAGAGATAAGTATTACTTCCAAATAAAATGTAACAGGCTAGTCTTTCAAAGATGGCTGGTTTAGGCCACATACACACTCACAAGCACAGAAATACTAATTATCTGCTGTAAGATCAAACTGCATTATTTTAAAGAAATGGTTTTTACTTAATCTTGGCACAAACCTTAAGTATAAGTGCAGACAGATATTTAGAAAAAAAGAGAGAAGAAAAAACAGAAAAAGAAGAAAAGAAAAAGAAATGAGGCCCCAGATCTATCTACTTTTCATTCTAATCTCTCTCCTGCACTGATGCCACCACTAGAATTTTCTTTGCACTCTGAACACACTATCATATTTCAGAAAGCTCCATACAGAACACATAATACAGCTGTTTCCACTGAGTAGCTTGTCCAATGAAAAATTAGTGTCCCTTTAAATCCAAATGGGATGAGCTATGTAATAAATGGCAGTAAACCAGTGCTAGAAACTGACTCCACTCTCAACAAGGTACTTGAGATGTGTAATTATATGTATTTGCTTACTGAGAAGGCAGAAACACTAACTGCAACCCGAAAACGAGACCAACAGCATAAGATATGAATATGTTGATTAAATATGTATCTGACACGTTGAAATATCAGCCTACTTACTTCTGCACACATTCATTTTTGTGAGTGACTTGTTCAAAATGCCGAAGGTCCTGATTTGAAACTACTGGGTCGATAACTTGAAATGCTTTATGATATACTGTCAATGTAGAAACAGACTACTGATATTGATGTAAGGGCATCCGCTGCATCATTTTATGATAGAGCATTTACTCTATTTGAACTTAAAATCACATGAATAAATGAATTATACAGCCATGGACTACAAACCTTTAAATTGAACTCGATATGATTTAATTTAGCAAATTATAAATTCATGGTTTCTCTGTATGCTGTTAATACTCTCTACGATGTGTCAGATGAGAAATGTAATTCCTTCAGTGAGGTCTACACCGGGGTCTCCTCACAGTCCAGAAAACCTCCACAGGGTGGTGTCGAGGAGGGATCCTATCCAGATGATCCTAACTCGCTCCTTTCAATAAGAAGGAGCAGCAGTTCTACTCCGAGTTTCCTATGGACTTCCGAACTCCTCACCTATTTCCAAGGCTCAACCTACCCACCTGTTATGACCTGGCTCAGATGGCCACAACAAACAAAGACACACACTATGTGGAAGCAGTTAACCAAATACTTTATTTAACAAACTTAAGCAAATGAGACCAAATTTAAGTATTAACTAAATTAACTATTGACTTATGGAGGTGAGACATCAGTAAGTCAGTAGTGTAAGGTGTGCATGAGTAGAGTATGTATGTGTGAGAATGTTGTGAGGTGCAAAAACATAATAAAACTTCAACGCCACATAACAAACCAAGATGGGTGGGAAGAGCCGAGGGCAGCAAGCAGAGAGGCGAAAAGCAGGGCCGAGAGCGAGAGATGACTGAAACCAGCCACCTGTAAACTGGAACCTGGGTGCCACAGGTGTTCCAGATCCCTTAATCACCTGCCCCTGCAAGAAAAGGCAGATTACTAACACACCACCCCCAAGAGGACCCAAGGGGTCATAACACCACCCTACAGAGAATCACTTCGGCCGCTTGTACATGAGATCTCATTCTTTAGTATTTCCAGTAATAAAAGTATTTTCTCCATATACTCATATTACAAAAGAGACGTCTGTAAATCTGTTGACAGAACACCTCAAAGTGCAAACGAGGTCAATGATGACTCTGTTTATTTAGCATTTTTGATAAGAAAAGCCATTTAAAAGTCTGTGGTGCCAAATGGTAACTTGTGTGCAGGGCGAGCAGGTGGCACACTATTGTGCCTATTCACTAGACCTCATACCCAGGAAGTGAACCAGGGAGCTGACATATGCAGCAGCCAGCAACTCTTGTTGCACTGATAGGCTTCGTATTGGGTTCTTTGTTCTATGACACATCTGTAGCTGTAACCATTTCATGCATTTTCCCCTTTTGTTTTTGGACGTCAGGAAATGTCAGTAATGAGAAAGTCTAACATCATCTAACATTAGCCATTGTAATTTCAGTTTGAAGGGATATTCGTCTACAGCTTGTGACCTGTGTATATTTTGTGGATTCATAGTGTCCTTTTAATTGCATAATGAGGACAATGTCATAGTTTATGAAAAACCTTAAGCTGTAATTATTGAGACCTGAACCTGGTTACACCTCTGCCTGTGTGCCGTACCATGTTACGTCTGTGGCTTGTGTTCCAGATGTACCACGGGGCTGTAAAAAGGTTGATGGATCCATTGTTTGACCAGCCACTGTCTCAGCACAGCAGCATGATGTAGGCTAATATGTAGTGTCAGTCCTCTGAGAGCCAATATTTATCATAATCACATTTCTCTGTTTTAATGAGACCAGGGTTGGTGCGCTGAGGAAACGTGTTGGTGAGCGTGTTCCATAGAAGTGAAGTAACAAGCTGTTTATCCCCATATATACTGAATCTGAATATATATCTGAATCAGGTCAGCTCTACGGCAGGGGGAAAGTATGCATAGAAATCTGAACCTTTTTCCACATAGTGTGTGGACCCCAGGAAGAATAGCTACTACCTTGGTGGCAGCTAATGGGGATCCTAATGAATAAACAATAAACAATAAACACATAGAAATTCTCTATAAATACCAACGTTTGTGGTGAAAGATGCTTACACACATTTCACCTCAGGTTACGCTACTTTTTTGTGCGCAGCAACTTTTAGATATGGATAATTTTTTCTTTTTCTTCAGTAATTATGGTGTTGAATCTATGAGTGCATAGTGCAGATCCAGGTAATAATCTGGATCTAATGGATCAAAAATAGAGACACAGTAACAAATAGGACTAGAACGATGCAACTACCAGCTGATAATGGGTTTTTGAGTTTTCTCTCACAGTTTGAGGAATATAGCCAGATGAGGATTATTGGAGGGGATCCAGACCCGGTTTGTGTAAGATGTGTAGGATGTTTGTCTTTGGTGGAGGTGTGCATAGCAGCTGTGAGCAGTTAGTTACAATTTGCTGATCTTACACATCACCATCTAAAATACTCCCATATTTGGGGGATGTTTTCTCTTAGCTGCAGCTTGTTCTCTTTGGGACTCCATGCTTTGACCTGACTCAGCTGTATTTCTTTGTGATGTGCAAGCACACTTTATGCAAACATATGTACTTCTGTAATTGATTGCGGAAATCACTGAATGCATATTTAGACTGTCCAGTTGGCATTCAACTAATGTATGAGAAAAAAGCAAAACTTGCAGTATCCTTGTGAAAGTGATCCCTGAGTGCTAAATGCTGGTCTAACACAGCCGGACATCGGCATGACCATTTTTAGGAGAAAAAAAGTCATCTAAGTCTCAAAATCTGCTGATTTCAAACAGACATTTTTAACCTACAGGCAGAATCGATCATTGATCAGTCTTTTAAAGCAATACATTTCCCTGAAATATGGAACATAGCTGCAGGCACAGGTCTTTTTGTGTGAATGGTGAACTAGAACTAGTGATCTACTCGTCAGTAAGTTTGTGTGTTGGAGGGTTTTGAAAGTCCTTTTTACAGCCCAACCACAATGCACATAATGCAATGGTCACAATATATCACTGGACTCAAGATTAAGTCCTTTACCTGTTGCTGAAATTCTTCAACTCAATGTGACCCACATCACATCCTTTCAAATAATCTTTATTTATACACTACTCTTTGTGTCTTTACTATGAAAGCAAGTAAAAGGTCATAAAAGTGACAAGAAGTACCATTTACCTTAGTTTGAAAGGCTTCACAATATGAAGAAACCAAGTGTAATAAACAGTGTAACAAAAATCTCTGTCCAATAGGTGTGAGTTCATCTCTACATGGGTCTGAACCCCAGCGGAGACCCCACCGACACAGAGTCCGGCTGCAGCCCTCAACGTCCGGCTGCCAGGCAGCGGACAGACCTCTGGCCTTCTCCTTGGGAAAGGCCGACATCATGGAGGACTCCTTAGTTGAAGCCCCGGATTCCAGCTCTAAGGATCATACACCTCCCCTCGGTGAGTCTCTCTCAAATCTCCAATTAGTTGCTAACTATTACAGCTTCCAGGTATTTTAGCTGGTCATCTTCTGTGCTAAGGACGTAGGAAGGTGCTTGCTGTTCACACTAGAATGGCCAAAGGGTCATTTTTACGATTTACATTTGTAACTTTACTAAAATAAAAACCCTTAACTCTCAGTTCTTGACTTGTCCTGGGATAGGTTATTAATCTTAATATAAAACCTAGATAAACCTAGAATCCATATTCTACTGCATATATTCTAGATTTATACCTGGAATCCACACGGGTTATTTTTATCTCATAGCAGCCGCTGTTTAATGCTGCATTTAACATTTGGCCATTGTTTAGATGTCTTCTGTTAGGCTGAGACTGTGACCCGTAAATTTCACCTGATGAGGAATCTTCATCTGAGGATGAGCAGCAGACATCCTGATGTTTGTCCTTTTCTGGTTACAAACATCTCAACTGCTTCACTTATTTATTTTCAGTTGAGAAAATAATTCATTTGAACTGTTACTTATGTTCTTCTCCTGTATTAGTAATTCACTTATTTCAATATAATGATTATGAAATGGAGAGCCCATGTCACCTTTGAAATTACTGTAGCTAGTTTATTATTATTATTGCATTTCAAAAGATATTTTATCCTTGCAATTTCAAATTAATAAACCAGAAGTGAATTTTAACTAGATATTTTGTCAAGCTGTATTTTTCATCTTTATATTTGGGGATGCTATTACAGCAGGGGGTAAAGATGATCCTCTTGGTGATTCTAGTGTTAAAGCAACTTTATCTAGTAATTGAAATTTAGTGGGATTTAGTGCCCCCACAACAACAGAAATACAAATCCCAGGTTTCTGTAACAATATGGTCAGATGTAATATAACTACAAACAAAACTGCTGCATCTTAACAATGTGATGTCGTGAAAAGGTGCACTGAAAAAAAAGGTTTGTTGCATTTATTTAATGATATTATGTCAAGTGGTTGCATGGAATACTTTCATCCCAATCTAGATACATTTTTAAATTGTTTTTAAGTTGAATGTGCTTATTTATCAATTAATGCACTGTCTTTGTCTTAGAAAGAATTATGGTCAATGGTTAGTGTCCACAGTCTGCATATGTGCAGACACTTACTGCTGGAGGTGGCAGGTTTTTTATCCTTTTTGTTCAGAAGCTGGGCAGCATGGTGGAGTGGTGGTTAGCACTGTTGCCTCAGATCAAAAAGGTTCTGGGTTTGAATCCTGTCCTGGGACCTTTCTGTGTGGAGTTTACGTGTTCTCCCTATATGTCTGTGTGGGTTCCCATGTGTGCTCCTTCCCACAGTCCACAACCATGCAATATGGGTGAATTGGTGACTCTAAATTTTGCTAATATTATTATAAAGTTAAAAATGACATTGTAGGTATAGGATTCATCATCCTATTAAAATAAATCAGATTAAAACATGCAGCATTTACAAGGGGTCAGAATCTTTGTCTCTGTCATGTTGTCCATAGATCCTGCTGGGCCACGTTCCATTCTGAATGGAATAACATCACTGAATAACATCATGTTTGACTTAGAAACCAATGCTATGATGTTTACAGAAATCTATCCTGAATGTTGGGGTAAGAGGCAGTAAATGATGAAGAGTCTGTCTCTGTAAAATAAAGATTGCTCTAGACCTGCTCTGTTTTCTAAAGTGCCATGACGTATCTTTTGTTGTCATTTGGCACTATATAAATAAAATAGACTTGATTTATCTCTGCTGGTCCCTTTAACTTGAGACACTGTATTAAAAGTATTTTCACGGTATCTCACTGTAATATTATCTCTGCTGGTCTTCCCTCCAGCTGTGAAGGAAGTGAATGTGCAGCTTGAGAGAGAGAGGTCAGAAGGCATCAGCATTCCTTCAAGAGACGACGACTCCACCCTGCTGAATCCAGGAACCCACAGCAGCATTCTTGATGAGAACACAAAAATAGATTGTGGCCTCCCAGAGGTCGGTGCTGGAACTCTAGGCTCCCTTGACATCACTTACTCATCCATGACAAACCCTGATTGAGAAGTCATTTAAAACGAGGAGCAGGCAGACTCTTCCTCTCAATGGCCAGTTACTGTTGTTCCTGATCCCCTCTCTGCTGTCTGTATGTTTTGTTAGGGAAGGAGTAAATCCTGCGGCCTTTGCTTCAGCGATGGAAAGAGTCGTATTGACTACATCTTGGTTTACCGAAAGTCCAACTCACAGTCAGAGAAAAGGGAGATATTTGAGCGGAATATCCGTGCAGAGGGACTGCAACTGGAAAAAGAGGTAAAGAAGAATTACACCAGATGTTTACTGCAAACATTCAGCTATATCATCATGTCAGTACTTGTCTTTCATTCAAATACCGTCATAGACCGTCCAGTGTCATTCAAATAAAATTTTGATATTTAATCATTTTTTAAACCATCTGATGTTATATATTTGCTTGATTAATAAATTGAGAATGTCAAATTATTATTAGCATTGTCTTTACCCTCCACCAAAGACAGGCCCGAGGCCAGTTTTAGCTACAGAGCACCACTTTCTTAGTTGATAGGGATCAAGTGTCATTCAAGGACACCTCAGCAGGCCAGAAGCTCTAATCACTATAGGCTCCACATGAAAATGTCCTTTAAAATCACATCAGGCTTCAATCTCCCTGTTGAGAAAAATTAATTTTGCTCTCGGTTGAGGGATTTTTCATTTCTGAGCAAAAATATTCACCTCTTTTAAAAACTGATGATTTGAAGTAAACAAGGAGTGAGCTAACTTCCTGTGCTGACTCCTGAGATTACTTTAGAAAACCTACAGCTGCAATCATAGTGTGAAGCATGACCAAAATCAACACAAATTTGTGTGAAGAAGCAATTTAATGCCCAGTCCTAATGTATGTAATCTCAATGGTCAGATAGATTTTAAAATGCTTTTAGTGTTTGAGCTCACTCTTATTTACTTGTGGCATTTACTGGTAAGCCACCACTCAGAGTTAAAACAAAGCTGCTCGACTATCTGCTGATGCAGTACTATCAATATCATGATTATGTGTTGAGGAAGACAATGGCTCTCCTTCACCAGCCCACTTGTATGTGTGTCATGCATCAAGTCATTTTGTTATTTTTAGGTTTCTGACTCATGCGCCTTTAGACTGACTCATCAGATAGTACAGCTGAGGAGAGGAGCTGATACTGATGTAGAATACAGGTTTATCCCGCTGTCTGCACTGAGATACTTCTTATCTTCTATCTGAAATTAAATTGTTTTGTTTGTGTGATTTCTTTACAGGCCTCTGTCACAAACAGTGATGTGATTTTCCTGAAGCTCCATGCACCATGGGATGTTCTCTGTCGCTATGCAGAGCTCATGAACATCCGCATGCCTTTTAGGTAGGCAACAAACACTCCTAAGCATTATAATGGAAAAAAATAAAACCTTATAGGTGTCCTGTGGAGTTTTCACCAAAAGTTATTTTTATAGTCTCATCAAAGGTTGAAAGAAATGTGTCCACTTCATTTCCTCTTAGACACAGTTGTAGTGAACGATGATCGGACACTTGTCAGAAGTCAGAGACCACCATGGGACCTTAAGTCACATAAAATATGTTTAACAGATACTCGCTACTGTATGTTTGGCTGATTGCTACATAATATTGACTAGAATAGAAAGCCTTTATCGTCATTATACAATGAAATTACAAGAGCAACTCCTTAAGGTGCACATGAAATACACAGGCCTATTGATGAACAACAACTTACAATTTACATACGACATACATATTCATGCATAATATACAAAGTATATCTGTGTTCATTCTCAAGGAAGGCAGGATATTCCAGACATCCCTCTCACCAGTAACACTTTCCAGTTCCTTCATTGGGATCCATTGTTATTCCCAGCTAGATAAGACATGTCATCCCTCCTGTGATTTTTGGGTCTACCCCAGGGTCTCCATCCAGGAGGCATATTAATGAGATGCCCGAACCATCTCAGCGGTCTCCTTTTGATACAAAGGAGTAGCGATCTCTGCTGACCTCCCGACTGATCTCTGAGCTGTTCACCTGATCTCTGAGTCTTTTGACTAAGCTGCCTCTTCACGGTTGAGGGTTCGATACAACGCCTGCATTACTGCTGATGCCGCATCAAACTGCATGCCAACCCATGCTCCATTTTCCCATCATTTGTGAACAAGACCCAAGGATACTCCTTAAAGTCCTTCGCTTGAGGCAGCAACTCACCCAGAAAACGGAAGGAGCAGTCCAGAGAACTACAGCCTCAGAGTTGGAGGTGCTGACTCTCATGCTGGCTGCTTCACACACGGTTCTGTTCCAGCGTTCTGAAGTTCTCAAACCGGACACTTTCCTCGCACTCTTATTCTCAACATGATGAGACTTTTCATAAAGTTACTCTAACATTGGTTGTGTTGTCAGTTGGGGTCAGTTATAGTTAACATATGTAAACTTGCCGCTGTGAGAATAGTGATTACATAACCTTGAAACAAGCCAAAGCTGCCTTAAAGTAATATCACAATATTTTAGGGTACTGCTGCAGTAGTGATATTTTTGCAATATGGCAAAGAAATATTTCTGGTTTAGAACTCATAATGGCTGTGATGCTCTCCTGGCAGGATTTTTCTCTCTCTTCCTCCTCAACCAGGTGCTTCTGCTTGAGCTGGTGAAAGTTTGCTTATTGGCTACAGTCTCCCACCATGCTTACTGTCTTCTGGCACTTCTTACATGTTACCTTGGTTCCTATTTGGAGCTGGTAGCAGCATTACTGTCTCTTTCTGCCATGCCTATTATTGTGCTTAACATGGGATGATTATGTAGAATTATAATGTCAATATAATAATTATGTCAACAAGTTGAAATGTTGTCAACTGTGTGAATTTTTCTTATATAAAAAAGATAGCAACATTATCATGCAAAAAAAATCTTTGCAAAGCTGATTTTTTCAAATATTTTAAATCTCATACTGTTTACATCCAAGTTTGCTAACTCGTCATCTTCTTCATTGAATTTGTTGCTGCATTGCTGAGCTTCTTTGCATGTTATTATCACCAAGTGTGGATCGATGGAAAAGTGTGAAACCAGAAATGTGTATTGTTTGGCCCTTTTGCTTGTGCACAATACAAATGACTAGAGGTTGAACAACTCCAATGACTACTGTACCTTTAAGGCTTGTGTTAGTGGTATTTCCATATTTATTATTAGCCACAACATTATTAATAATAAAAACACAGTAGAACTGATTCTTGTCGTAGCAATAGAAGCCTTATTTAATATTAATGGTTGCATCCTTTGTAGTACTACTAGTAGTAGTAGTAATAAAGTAGTGGTAGTAGTACTAGTAGTAGTAGTGCCATTCTTTTATACTGCAGTGCTCATTATGTTCAGTACTCGGCTGTTCTTAGTACTAAATTATTAGTAGTAGTAGTAGCAGTAGTCGTAGTAGCAGTACTAGTAGTACTAGTAGTAGTATTAGTAGTACCATTTGTTTATACTGCAGTGCTCATTATGTTCATTACTTGGCTGTTCTTAGTACTGAGTTAATAATAGTAGTAGTAGTAGCAGTAGTAGTACTAGAAGTAATAGTAGTAGTACTAATAGTAGAAGTACTAGTAGTACCATTTGTTTATACTGCAGTGCTCATTATGTTCAGTACTCGGCTGTTCTTAGTGCTAAATTAATAGTAGTAGTAGTAGCAGTAGTCGTAGTAGCAGTACTAGTAGTACTAGTAGTAGTACTACTAGTAGTACTACTAGTAGTAGTACTACTAGTAGTAGTACTAGTAGTACCATTTGTTTATGATGCAGTGCTCATTATGTTCATTACTCGGCTGTTCTTAGAACTAAGTTAGATAAGATAAGATAAGATATCCCTTTATTAGTCCCACAGTGGGGAAATTTACAAGTTAAGTTAAGTTAAAGTACAAGTTAATAGTAGTAGTAGTAGTAGTAGTAGTAGTACTAGTACCATTCGTTAATACTGCAGTGCTCATTATGTTCATTACTCAGCTGTTCTTAGGACTAAGTTAATTATACCAAATGCTTTACATATTCTAGGAGGAAAATCTTTTACATGCATCGACGTCACAAGTTCATGAGCAGGTGAGTCTTCAATCAGAGAGATCGTATGAGATTTGCTGACAAAGCAGAACTTTAACACAAACCTGAACAGAAACTTAATTTTCAGGATCGAGAAACGGATCAACAGATTTCGTGGCTGGCTTCCCCGTAAACCCATGATGTTTGACAACGACACCCATCCTGACCTCACAGAGAACGAGAGCTTTACCGCCCCTTTCAGTCGGTCAAGGATACATCAGTGAGTTTTTACAGAGCTGCCCTTTTAAAAACTCATCCCTCTGAGATATGACTTGAACTTTATCTTGCATGTCTATGTTCTCTTTTGTAATTTTCACATTATTTCTGTTTCTATTTCTGTTTTTCATATGAACTGAACACCACACACACAGAAATAATGTAATTTTTAATAACAGGCTTTTTTCCACTGTAGTTTCATCATCCACAACAAAGACACTTTTTTCAGCAACACCACCAGAAGTAGGATTGTCCACCATATCCTCCAGAGGGTCAAATATGAGGAGGGTATAACTAAGATGGGTGAGTTTTTCTTTGGGCATAATGACAAATTGAACTGTGGAAATATTTAAATTAAAGGAAAAGATGATAAAGAGGGAAGGGTTCCAAAAAGAAAATGCCAGAAATACACTACTTGACATTCACTGCTCACATCTTTCTGTTTTCCCCACTATAACTAGTGTTTTCTAGTAGTTTTTCTGTAGTACAAATGTCTTATTTGTTCTTATCCATTTGGATCCATGGTCAACTTTTTTCAACTGATTTTACCATGAAATTCTTTCAAATAATTTGAAACAGCCCATTTGGCCTAACCTTAACTATGGCGTAGAGTTGTTGTATGTTGTCCATTCCTTGTGCCACTTTCATGACATGCTTACATTACATTAAGTCAGTTACAAAGCCTTATATTACCTTCCTTCATGATTTTGCTATCTATAGTGTCACTTGACTCCTCATAGAACTTCTCATACAGTTTGGTGCCATGATTATCCATTCAGCACCACTCGCTAGTTTTCTCCAATGTCCGTTAGCAAAGAGAACAAAGACAGTGTAGTTAATTGATAAGACACTAGGATACAATGGGTCAGATGGACAATAGTTTTTAATGCATGCCTTCCACTGGATTACAGAGGATGATGCATGTTTTGAACTGACACCATCTGTTGCTCCTTTTTCATGATTCTCTTTTTTTGATTCCAGGATTTAATCGTCTTTTGAGCAATAGTTCATACGAGGCAGCTTTCCCTCTTCATGAGGTAATTTGTCTATCTTCACAAAACTCCATGAAATAATTTCTGTGTGTAGGTCATAACTCATCATGGATTTTACATCACTACATACATGGATTTATTTTCTCCGCTCTGTGTGCATGTGTGTCCTTTGACTATAACAGGGGAGATACCACAGCAAGAACTCTATCAGAACATATGGAGCAGAAAACCACCGGCACCTGCTGTACGAGTGTTGGGCCTGGTGGGGTGTTTGGTACAAGTACCAACCGCTGGACCTCATCAGGTAATTCATGCATTAAAAGAGGTTTAAATGTCACATTTAAATCAAACCATTGCGTCAGGTAGTTAAGCAGTAATATGATATTACTTTATCTAGATTTTGCTTTTTTATCATGTGAACAAGCCAACTGTGAATATAGTAACTTTGTCCACAGCTGCTCTCAGAATTGTTTGAAGGCAACCAGGTTTTACTAGATCTGGAATATTTTTACAGAAGGGTTTTTTCTCCAAAGTATCACCTCGAACTCGTTCCTCTTGGTCTCTGCTTCAGGAGGTATTTTGGGGAGAAGATCGGTTTGTACTTTGCCTGGCTCGGCTGGTACACAGGGATGCTGTTTCCTGCAGCTCTGGTTGGCCTCCTGGTATTCCTGTATGGTGTCTTCACTTTGGAGCATTGCCAGGTCAGGTAAACACACCTCTTATTTTTTATGATTAAAGATAAGTATCCCAGGGCGAGTTTAGCTCAGTGGGTAGAGCGTGCACCCCTCGTACTGAAGCTGCTAGAGGACCTTGCCAAATGTCTTCCCCCTCACTCTCTCCCCATTTTCTGTCCTGTCAAATAAAGGCAAAAAATGCCTGAAAATAAAAATAAATGATAATTGATCATTGTGTTGTATTTGAAGCTTTTACAACAACTCATAGTTCTATGGAAGAACAAGCTGCATTTTGTTTCACGCAGTTACAACTTTATAGAAAAAGTCAAGTTGAAACTCTAGTTTTTGAATGCCAAACAAATGAGATATTTCAGTTAAGTCAAGATTTTGAAATTGTGCATTGTAACATTGTAGAATGGGATGCCTGTTAAATGAAATTACATTTTTAGCTTTGTTGCTCAAAGGCACTTTAACTGTTGCTGTGCATTATATTACCAACCTTAGCTGAGTTTGATGGACAACATGTTGTTCTCCAGTAAAGAAATCTGTCAGGCGGCTGACATCATCATGTGCCCCATCTGTGACCAGTACTGCCCCTACCTGAGACTGTCAGACAGCTGCATCTATGCCAAGGTACTGTGACCGCCACAATGGGACGAAATGTTCCCAACAGCTGTTGTGCATTTCACTTTTTTACGCATAGAAATGTGCAGATTAACATTAATTTAGTCCATTTTATGCTGCTTAAAGATAAATATTGATTGTCAGCTTCAGGCTTCTTTTCCTCTTCTCAGGTCACCCATCTCTTTGACAATGGGGCTACTGTTTTCTTTGCTGTCTTCATGGCTGTATGGGGTGAGTTCAACAGTTTATATGAGAGGCCATGTAGGGCATATTTTATACTTTCTCATACTGGAATGCTCTTAATAGTTGTGACAATAGCACACACCAGAATAGATTCACATATATTGTTTATTGTTCTGCAGCTGTCCTGTTCAATGTTGGGTATTCTATTCTGGTGTGTGATACAGACACAACTGTTAAGAGCATTCCATGTAACAGATCTGAATGTGATTTTAAAGATTTTAGAAACTGGGACAGGAAATACCTTAGTAGAGTTTTACAAAACAAAAGCACCATTTATCCAACTTTTCTCTTATAACAAAAGGGCTGTTTCCCATGAAAAGTAGTGGAGGACAAGTAGAAAGTGGTATGAACAGAAAACAGGCTATAATTTACTTAGTTACATTGTGGGATGTAACTAAGTACTGAAAAAAGCAAAGGTTCCCAGTACTTGGTTTGTTTAAATCAACCAAACTCAAGTAAACTGAGTTTGACAGTTTCCTTGATGCCAAAGTAACAAAAATAAAATGAGTGTTTTTAACAAGTTGATAAAAACTGAGTTAAGTCAACTCAGTATTTCTGATTAAATTCAATCTGACATTTTACATGTAAGAGAGGATAGTAGTGTTTATGAGAGTGTGATTATTCATGTAAGAGAGGATAGTAGTGTTTATGAGAGAGTGTGATTATTCATGTAAGAGAGGATAGTAGTGTTTATGAGAGTGTGATTATTCATGTAAGAGAGGATAGTAGTGTTTATGAGAGTGTGATTATTCATGTAAGAGAGGATAGTAGTGTTTATGAGAGTGTGATTATTCATGTAAGAGAGGATAGTAGTGTTTATGAGAGTGTGATTATTCATATAAGAGAGGATAGTAGTGTTTATGAGAGAGTGTGATTATTCATGTAAGAGAGGATAGTAGTGTTTATGAGAGTGTGATTATTCATGTAAGAGAGGATAGTAGTGTTTATGAGAGTGTGATTATTCATGTAAGAGAGGATAGTAGTGTTTATGAGAGTGTGATTATTCATGTAAGAGAGGATAGTAGTGTTTATGAGAGTGTGATTATTCATGTAAGAGAGGATAGTAGTGTTTATGAGAGTGTGATTATTCATGTAAGAGAGGATAGTAGTGTTTATGAGAGTGTGATTATTCATGTAAGAGAGGATAGTAGTGTTTATGAGAGAGTGTGATTGTGTCTGTATGGAATTATGATAGAGTGAGAAAGTATCAAATATGGCCTACATGGCCTCTCATAAGTTTACATTTCTGCACAAACTTTTCTGTTGTTCTTCTTGCAAAAACACTTTACATGTACTAAAGATGGCTAACATGTTAGCAAAAAAAAGTTGTAAACGCCCAGAAAACACATAACAAGTAGAGCATACATTAGAGTAATGTCTCTGGTGTCCACTACTCACCCTTTATTTAGCTCCGTTTTGGTCTCCACCAGCTTACAATGGGTTCATCAGAGTTTTATACTGATGCGTTGTGTTGCTGAGAGTGATTCTGATAGGACTGGTGAGTCTGAAACCAAACAAGTCGTCTGCCTTGAAACAAAGACAATGAGCTGAAAGACTCCAAATACACTGCAGAACTGAGAGGATTTACTGAATTGGGTAAAAACCCTCTGTGGGTTTGACACTATATCAACACACTTCACATTACACATAGTCACTTCATCTATTGTTCCTATAAAAAACAATCAATACAGCTTTAATTTCATTTTTGTTTTCATTGGAATGATGACAGAATCTCAGAGATAAAACAAAACTATCATCAGTACATTTAAAAATTGACATACACTACCAGTCAAATGTTTGGAAACAGTTTCCCATTCAAGTGGATGGGAAACTGTGAGCCAAGTGCGCCAAACTTTTGACTGGTACTGTATATAGCAGCATTGCCTGTACTTTGTACATTGTTTAGAAAGAAATGCATTCACATGATTTTTTCTATAGATTTTCTTTTGGTTAACAGGACGATGTCAGTGCTGAACGAGGTCCCAGGGTATTGAAGGTGCAAACAGAGAGTTTGTGATGGGTCTATCTAAGGCAACAGCATCCTCATCACATGGCTGATAGTTGGCCTCTTTATACATGTCTTTGTGGAAGAATGATGTAGCTGTGGAATATAAATGAAAGGAAAATTAACCAAGAATCACTCTGCTAAAGAAAAAGATTCCAAGCAGCTACAGCTACTTGATGAATGTGCTTTTTGGCACACTTCAACTCAACAACGTCATTTTTGGTAATTTTCCCAACAGTTGCAGCTATGAATGTTGAACATTTACTGGTTCACTTATTTTATTCCATGACATCTAAGCATGTTTAATCTCAATAAAATGGACATAAAATGAGCTACAAAATCAGACCTAGAAGCGAGAAAAAATGGTGATTTGTATTTGCTATAGTAGTTATAGTTACAGTAAACTGTTTCAATATAAACACAGATATACAGATATCTTTTAGTGCCCCACGGTTATTTTGGCACATCAATCAGCGCATTTTTATATTAAATATTGGCCACTTCCTGCTTCTTACTGCAAAATCTGAAATGTACGTTAGATCGAATATCTTAAATCAACACAATATTTGCTTTGGAGGCTGACAAGATATGTTTCCTTACAGGGCATTTCACCTGTGTCAAGCTATTTTGTCCTGAATATTAGTTTTCATAATTCCCTGAGATTCATTTCTTTCTCTCAGCAAACAAATTTCATTTCTAGTAGGTGTAAGATTACATTTATTTATTTACTTACTTACTTATTTAAACACAATGTGCTGTTTTGTAATAGCATATTGTGCTTCAAATAAGTATAACCCAGGGTATATAGCCTTATTTCAATGGCAGTAGCATTGGATGCTAGATCACTTTGGTTTGCAATATCACCTCACCTCACCTCACCCACTCTCCTCCTTTTCAGCAAGGGTTAATGTCAGTGTAATTATATGCTGCATTTAATCATTTTAAGACAGAAAAGTTGATGATGATAACGCTTGAATTTAGAAGAATCATCTTGTTTAGCAGCTTTGGTTTTAAAATATTTCAATCAAATGAAGAAAGAAACGATAAAGAAGAATTTACAAACTAGTTTAGAATTTATTTGTCTTGATAAGTGTGTGGAATGAGTGTTTGACATTTGTTTCAAGAGATTAGCGATGTTAGTGGAATTATTTTACTCTGTCAAATAAATGGAGTCTGAATCTTCTCTAACCTATTATCTATTTCTTATATTTAGTTCATTTATGCAGCACAATCCATAAATCTGTGTTTCACAAAAACAACTTTCCCTTTTGCAATTGTTTGAATTAAATGATGAAAATGGAATCTTTGTCAATTTGTATAATGTGAATGCCAACCTAAAAAAGGAATAAAGCAAACTAAATACTCACCAGTGAGTTTGTTACCAATGTCTGGGTGTTTTAGAGCCTCTTGAATTCTGCTGTCTAGTCGCCAACATCTCAGCATGATGAACAGAACTAAACTCAGCTGGAGGGCAAAGGTCAACACACCCAGCACGATTATGGTGTTGTTAACTGTTGAGGGTGAAGAAGAGAAAATGCTATGATAAGGTTTTGTTGCAAACTGCAGAGGTGTTACACACTGTGCGACAATGTACTGTGCTTTGTACAAGAATATGAATTCCAGAATCTGTGTTTACATGCAATGTTACCAAAATTATCAAATCTAAGGGTGGTAGTGGGGTGTTGGTTTTGTGCTCAGCGGCAGGTGAGAGAAGATGTACAGTAGATGCAGCTCAGGTGAGTGGCGTCAGACAGATAGTGGTGATGATGACAGGTGTTTTGTGTTGGACTGATGGCTCTCTGTGATTGCAGTAGATGATGGTGACACTGGATAAGCCTGAGAGAGACTGGAGATGTGAGGGACACGTCTGGGTGGGTGAAGCTGAAAAGCTGATTGTGTAATCAGTTTATTCATTTTGTGCAATAAAGACTGTTCTAATTCATTTATTGGAGCCGTCACTGAGAGAACCCAGTGGTAGCAGAGAGAACTGTTACACTAAGGTACATGCATGTAAATCAAAGTAGGACAGTTGTTTGATTCACAGAAAGAGATGCTGTGGCTCTCTCACTACTGTATACAGACTATTCAAAGGCCTGGTTGCATTAGTGCGTGTTAATAATTCAGACACTCAGAAATATTCAGACATTGTCCTCATCACAGTGGAAACCATCACTTTCACACTTGTAAATGTTTTATGGTGAGTTGCACTTATAGTGGGACAAATATTAAGTCAATGCAAAGTAAATGGAAAAGGTAAAATGAGATGTAAAAAATCAGGAATTACTTGTAAAGGTTGCTAAAATCTTTGTTAGACAAAAATCACACAGACTATATCCTCTATAATTTAAACACAAACTGTTACCAGTGGACTTTCATTGGAAATTTTACAGTACCAGCTGATGATTGGTGTGCCGTTGACTCCCATTGGATGATTTCTGGCTGAGAGAAGCCTAGAGTCCCGGTTTGGTTCTGGAGAAATCCCATCACTCTAATTCCTCACTGCTCAGGAGCTTCTCCTGTGCAGCCGGACAGAAACATTTGCTTGGTCATGTGCTTGGTCATGACTAATAAACGAAACTCTGAAATAAAATTAATGTTTTAACACAAATGAAAATAGCTAATGTTGAGAAACGAGGCCACATGAAACAGAGGAATACAGCTACTTACTGTAGCTACATTTTTTTGCTTTGTATTTCTGCTCATATTCAATGTTGGAACTTGTCAACAATTATCTTTTGGGGGCAGCAATCGATTTTTAGAGCATACAGTTACTGAAGTGTTTTCTTAAAGGTTGGGAAATGTATTTAACTTAAACATTTAAATGACGTAAAAATATGTTTCATGTGTGTAGTGAAAAAAGATATTTAAGGTATTACAAATGTCTAGCTAGATATCATTTTAAAGATCAGATAATCGTGTAGGTGTGATATTAAAGGTTCATTCTAGAGTCAAAAGGTCAAATGTTAACTTTAATTATGAATTTATAATCCCTCTTGTCTACAAATTAACTTTAACAGTTTACAAGCACAGTGCAAAGTCATGCAGCCTATTTAAATGTAACGTTGAGAGGGATGTAGTGTTGAAAATCAGGCAAAAATCAGGCAAAAGTGTATGGCTGCATAAAAAACTAAGAGCAATTAAAGATATGAGTTTTAAAAAAAAATCAGAGCATAAAGAAGATCAAGGCCTAAAACAAGTTATATGACTATAAATGAATATAATATCAAACACATAATTACACACGCAGGTTGTTAAAACGGCTTAAACCTGAATGAAACATGCTGAACTTTAGGATAAGGAACCAGGATTCCTATGAAGAACTGGATGAAAAGTAACGTGGATGATTAAACTGTTTTCACAGCTGCACAGATCAGAGACCAGTCTCATGTCGCAAATACCTCCAAGCATTCCAGTTTACCATTACCATGTTTAAAGAAAAGTCTACTGGAAAATGAACTAATGTACTGACCTTACAATCACTTTCTCTCTGTGCTGGAAGCTGCTGTCCAAATGAATGTATTCAGCGAATCAGTTCAAATCCCTTCATTAAGGTTCCTCAGAAGTTTGCTCCCCCGCCGGCTTCACTTGGGAAGCGATGGCTCAGACAGCTGAGCCCTCACATTCAAAAGGGATAAAGATAATAAACACTATTTGTAATTATTTGTTTAAAAGTTTCTGATCAGGTGAGCAGAGCCTCGACAGAAATGGAGCTTCAGTTTTCAGTGGAGAGGCTGGTAAACGTTCAATGAGTAAACTATCCTAGGACTTTGTTCTGCCCTCAGTGGCTGAACTCTATGTCTGCGAAGGAGCTCTCCATGAGGTACTTATTAACGTCATTATGCATGTAAACACTGGAGTCAGACACACTTATAGCACAGTTTGATTGTCCTGACATCAAACATGAGAGGTTCACGACTCATTCAGGATTGAGCCACCTGGAAGGAGCATAGGGCGCGGTTCTTCACACATGGATAATGAGTTATTCAGATTAGAGTGTTGATGTTTTCATATGAGTTTGTATTTTTTTTCTTCATTTTTTTGGTTCTTCAAGCTGCTATGAAATTATTTCAAATTATTCCAAACTTAGATTCGTGCTAATCACAGCTGGATCATGACCAAGACATTTTGGGGGGGACCTCATAAACTTCACATTTGCACTAAGTTAAATTTGGTGGTGTGGCTGTGTTCTGGGACCTCCCTGTCCTCTCTACCTCCTGTCCTATCTCCATGGAAAGGCTAAGGCAGAAGGGCAGCAGCTAACCCCAACCATCAGAGCACAGAAAAGAGCCTTCTTGTTATGGAGCCCCCTTGGAGTCAGCTGAGAAAAAACTGACCCATTTATTAAATATAATTATTTACTTTTTTTGTGATCCAATTTGTATTAGAATTTCAAATAAAATTCAAACAGAATGTGTGTAGACATACTGTCAGCCATCCAGTGGCTAGAAGAACAGCCTTAACAGAACACTGTACATATAAAACATAGAATGAAAAAGAAAAAAACAATTAGCAAAACTGGTTAGCCAAATGCAGCAATAAAGTGATCAATTCACCAGAATCATGCATACAAGGCATGTAAGTCACTGTAATAAAACTACTAAATATATAAAAGTGCCTACATTCATCATGGTATGCTTTACATGTGACTTTACATGAATACACCTAAATCCAGCACATCCTAGCCTGTCCTAAAAGTAAAGTTGACAGTTGACGAAGGTTCACACATTCCTACATTGTTACCTACAATGGAGCTTCAAATCTACTTGCTGCAAAGAATAAGAGATGGCAACCAACCCATATCAAGAGATGCACTGACATACACAGCTTGATTATAATGTAAATAGAATTGTATTTAAAATGGAGCTCTATTATTGTGTGACAGTATACAAACATATACAGTATGACTGTGTGTGTTTTGTCATTGAATGTGATGGACAAAATTGTATTACGTTTTGCTCATGTATTAAAATTAATATTGTGAAAGAGATGATGGACATGATTTAAGGATCAGTGGATATGTTTTATAAACCCAGTGCACAGATTTATTTTTGCTCTGGTGTTAATTTTATTCACAAACTAACTATGATGAAAAATGTTCTCTGACGGCCTTTTCTTTCCATGACTAAGAGGAGTTGATGATGAGGCGACTCCGATGCTATTAAACACTAGCTGAGACTAAATCAACATGCAACATTGTTGACGATAAATGACGAGACTAAAATGTAGTTTTATCAAATAAAAAACAACAACGAGGAGAAAAATATTATAGAATGTTTTTTGTTGTAAGTTTCAATCCAAATATTCTGTTCATCGGATAGTGTGGGCAGCAGTTTGGTTTCCTGTGCTTATGTATGATCTGGGCTTCTTGGGGTCAGGGGCACCATCGGCCTGTCATGCAAATCAGTTCTGACCTGGGTAAAGGGGCAAAAGACTGATGGAACCATCAAGTAGCTGGTTCCCCTCAGGATAGCTGGTACTCAGGGTCTCACAGTTTTATCTGGTAAAGCCATTGAATAGAGGTCTTGGGGCTGTAATGAAATGGCAGATAGACAAAGTTAACAATGAGCTAAGTAGCTAGCTGATGCAAAACACTACTAATAATAATTCTTCAGCTTCCTCCACTCCTACAAATAGGCCAACAGAAATCAATTAATAAAGCTTTCAATAAATAATACAACAAGAAATATGAGGAGCAATAAGAGGAAAAGAATATAAATATGAAAACTGTTCAAAAAAGGGAAAAATACAATATAAAATGATAATATAATATGTGTCTGAACTCAGGACAGCAGCTATTCAAATGATGGAATATCAGACCTTTTAAAAGACATGATGATCATTACTGTTTCAGACTGACACATGTGGTTACCTGACTGTCACGTCTTCTTCATGTCTTCCAGCTACTGTCTTCCTGGAGTTCTGGAAAAGGCGCAGAGCTGTTCTCGCATATGACTGGGACCTCATTGACTGGGAGGAAGAGGAGGTGAAGTTTTTCTCCATTTCAGATAGAATGACTGTCATCATGAGTACAATATTAAATAGGGAAAATACAAATAATTCTAAATATAAGAGTTGTGTTTGTGGTTTGGATCACAAAGTATTTATAACGAAATAAATGCATAAGACATTATGAAATACGCTGTCATATGAATAAAGTCAAAGTCAAAGTCAAGACATCTCTTTTATTTATTTAACTTAATTTATTATTGCAGAACACTACCAGTAATTAGCAGCTGCTAGACACTCGCTGGTTGCATTGCACAAAGTCATGTTAAGTTTCCTGTCCTGTTCTTTGTATTTCAGGATGAAATAGGCCCCCAGTTTGAAGCCAAATACTCCAAGAAGCAGAGGATGAACCCCATATCGGGAAAACCTGAGCCTTACCAGGCCTTCTCTGACAAATACAGTCACCTCGTCGTCTCAGCATCTGGGATCTTCTTCACGGTGAGTTTCTGGGGTAAACAAATGTCAACAACAATGTTTGGAGATGGCAAACCTCCGCTAAAGCTAGGCATTCACCTCAAAGGGTCCCTTCTCCCCACTAGGTACATTCCTATTAATATGCAACACCTGTATTTTGATTCTTGCCCCATGAAAACATGCACCTAGAACTTGTATTCATCCATAATTCTTCTCATAGAGAAAACATCTGTTCTAGAAGAGGCAGCAATTTCTGCTCCACTGAGCAAATTCTTCCCTAAATATAATCACCTGCTCCCATCCCCCATCTGTGATAAACGTTTCATACAAATCTGTGTATAACTTTGTGAGCTAAATGGCTGCCTTCAGGGTTATTGTGCTTTTAATGAAGATGCCCACTGGTCCATCCATTAATTGACATAAATAATCAAAGAAGTGTTATCTTTTTGTGTCACTATGATGTCACAGATCCTGGTGGTGATTGCTGCTGTATTCGGCATCGTCATTTACCGTGTGATCACCATCACCTTCGCCACATTCGGCTGGGCTCTCATAAGGAACAATTCTCAGGTGGCGACCACAGGAACGGCAGTGTGCATCAACTTCTGCATCATCCTGCTCCTCAACGTGGTGAGTACCTGCCACCAATCAGCAACAGTGTTTCAGACATGAAGTAGTGATAATCATAAATCATCTTATGTGAGATACAAAAATAAAAGATGCTTTTTTACATTTGAAGACTTCATCATTGATTTTCATTGGCTGCTGTGAATCAACATGAAATTGGACACTCACTAATGACACATATTGTATTTTTTCTAGATCTATGAAAAAGTTGCTCTTCTTCTCACTAATTTAGGTAAGTTTTCTCCAGCAGATCTGATGATCTTGAAGCTTAAAGGTGTTTTCATGCAGACAATGTTTGTCTATGTTCCACCACAGAGCAGCCGAGGACAGAGTCAGAGTGGGAGAACAGCTTCACCCTCAAGTTGTTCCTCTTTCAGTTTGTCAACATCAACAGTTCAACTTTCTACACTGCCTTCTTTTTGGGGAGGTCAGAGAAAACATGCAAAAGTCCCAAATACAGTACAGCATGTGTCATTGCAGAAGGGACAGTATCTTGTTTTAGTGTTTCATGCATATCTAAGTGATACTAAGCAAAACATAAAAGATACACAAACATTAGGAAAATGGTTAATGCTGTAAAACTAACACAAAAGATACAGCAGAAAAAGTCAAAGTAAATTGGAAAAGTTGTCGAAAGACGGCACAGCAGTTTATAACACCCTGAAACAGGAACACACAACAATCAACAACACACATGTACGCATGTAGACGCTTCAGGGGTGACAGACGTCATATAATAATATCATGTTATTGTGGTTGGAGTCCTGTTTTTGTTTTTAACACAAATGTAATTGAAATACTGTTTGGTGAGAGAAATGATGCAACATTTACTGTTTAAATGGCTGAACTCTGCTTAAAAAGTAAACTTGATTACAAAGGTTACTGATGTCACCTGGTTTCAAACAGAAATCTGTGTGCCATCTGAGTAACCATGGAGACAGACAGTCACCATATATTTTAAACAGGCACACCGTCTTCAAAGCATTCACACAAGTAGAACCTCTCAATATGGGGACTTCTATATTATACAGTTTCATGGCTTCCATGAACAGGAAATTGAGCATTAAGTCCAGTCAAACATATTTACAGCTTTGAGCATGGCTGATCTGGGTAGATGTGTTTTTAAAGTTTTCTGCTGTCTCATTTATTTATTATTTACCAGTGTAATCACAGACACACATCTCAATCACTATTGCAAAGCCTGCAGATGTTGAATGATATTAAAGCTGTTACTTCATGTCAGAAAAACTGAACTCGTGAAAAAAGGTGCTGTTTTTTCCTTGATTGACAGATTCACTGGCCGGCCTGGTGCATATCTACGCCTCATCAATCGCTGGAAACTGGAAGAAGTGAGTCATTACTTTGTTTCCTCATGGGGGAATAACAGCAAAGCATTATGGATCTAAATATTTCTAAATTGGACACGAAGCTATTACTGTATGCACAAACACCTGGGATTTAACCCCCACCAGCAGTAAGCGTTGCTGCCAGCTGTACTTATCCATTTAGGGAAATAACCCACACTGGAACAGTCGAAGGGGATAAAAACCCTCAGCTGGCACTTGTAGGTGCTGAACTAATCTGCTCCCACTTGTTCCAATGACTGCTGAAATGGAAATGGAAAATTCTCTCTAATGTGACATGTTCTGTACAAGAGCAGCATCAGTCAGCCTTTTATGGCCATGTAATGTAGCTCTGTGCTGTACAACAAGGCTATTAATGTAATAATGAAGAGATCACAACACATTAAATAAAGAAACCTAAGATACTCATTAAATTCTACCAATGGAATAGAAAAAGATGGAATATATTACCAGCAAATTGACACATAGTCAAAAAGTGGGTGTGCAAGCTAAAAGCACTTCATTTTGGAGTGTATTGTGTTGTTTTAAGGTATTTTCCCACAATGCAATGCACAACGGAAATGGAGAAGCTGACCTCATCTCACACATGTGCAGACTGAGCTTGTTTTGTTTTTTTATCCGTGTTTTATCTGAGAGTTTAACCATCCATGGTTTTAAATTATAATGATTGTTATTACCTCCGCTAAGGAGGTTATGTTTTAAAGCTTTTCTTTTTGGTTGGTTGGTTAGCTGGTTGGTTAGTTGTTGGTTAGCTGGTTAGCAGGATTTCTCGAAAAGATACAAACCACATTTGACCAGATTCTAAGGGGGGTTTGTGCTGGGTAAGGAGATAAACCCAGTACATTTAGCTGTGGATCCAGAGAAGGATCAGGACATTTTTATAGTTTTCTTCTGCATTAAAAGATTTTAGACATTTTCTGTAATTTCTCAGGAAATAATCCATAAATCATGATGTAAGAAATCACGTGTGTACGAGTGTGCATAGTGTGGTGCAGATCCACATCTAAAATAAATATGTATTTCTAGGGTGTGAGCTTTATTTAACCGCTATAGTAACAAATAAAGCTGGAGACACACAACTCCCAGCTGAGATAATGGTGTTTGAGTTCTACAGTTTTAAAAATATGTCCAGATGAGTGTGATTTATTCTGTTTTTTGGTGGGGCTTCAGATCTGGTGGATGTAAGACATGTAGGATTGTTTGACCTTGGTGGAGTAATGAGCTTTACTGAGTGCCATTCCAGTTTTGCATGAGTGGGACAACTGGAAAACAGGAAAACAACACAGGAAATTCTGATGAAATGATGTCGAGTCTTTCTACTTTTGCTTCCAATTTAAATTGCCATCATTAGCAAAGGCCACAGTGTGACTGGATTCTCTCTCTCTTTCTCTCCCTGTTGCTGCAGTGCCACCCCAGTGGCTGCCTCGTTGACCTCTGTATGCAGATGGGGATCATCATGGTGCTAAAACAGACCTGGAACAATTTCATGGAGCTCGGTTACCTGTTAGTTCCTTGTTTTTAATCAACAATCGACTTATAAACACTACATAACACGCAAATGTTTCTGACCAAACTGCAAATAATTAACAATAATAAATGTCAGTATTGATGTAAATAATCATAGGTATCCTCAGTCAGAGATAAAGTACCAGTTGACTTAATTGCTGACTGCAGAGTAATTGCAGATGGAATTAGATCCGTGTGTTTCCATGCAGTCGGTCTTTACTCTCATCTTCTGTTGTTGGATGTTCTGTTGTTGTTTGCCAGGCTGATCCAGAACTGGTGGACATGGCAGAGGCTGAGGAGAGAGCATGGGCAGAGAGCCAAAGCCAGCTTCCCACAGTGGGAGAGGGATTACAACCTGCAGCCAATGAACGCCTCCAGACTCTTTGATGAATACTTACAAATCAGTATGAAGTGGCAAACATACTTTACATGTTTAGCACATGTAGCTCCAGTAATGGTGGAAACCTGACCCCAGTGTGTGTCTTAATCTTATATCATATTGAAGGTCAGCCCAAAAAATGCATTGCACAGTTTAAACTTCTATAAAACATTTTTTTTATTTGATGACCCAGCAGTTATGTAACTGTGAGCCTGATTTTCTGCAGACTGAATGTTGCACTGGGAGCTTGTCCAAAGGTTCACATCCTTTGTGTTGCCATCCACAGTCCTAGCAAATAAATTATCAATTAAATAAAGAATGTAACTAGAAGGGCTCTCAGCAGAGTGCATACTTCCACCAAGAGAATTTAATTAAATCCTAAAACAAATTCTAGTTGTTAACATAAAATAGCAAGTTTCATGAAAATCAGTCAAATAGTTTATGTGTAATTAATTAAAATGCTTCAAATGTTCCAAAAAGGGAAAAATAATGCTGGATCTGTCCCGTTATCCGGATCCAGTCCAAAACTTTATGGGTTCTTCTTTGCTACACGCCCAAACCTCCCATTAAGGTTCATGAAAATCTGTCAAATAGTTTTTGTGTAATCATGCTAACAGTCAGACAAACAAAATGATCACTTAACCTCCTTTGTGGAGGTAATAATGATTCTACTATGCACCATTTTAGCTTTATCTTTTTGTGTTTTTATTTTCACTTATTTACTGTTTTGGTTTGCTATCACTGCTATCATCTGAGTTATTCTCAGACACTGATGCATAAGACCCAGCCTTCAGTGAAAAGACTGTACAGGCCCACATCCCACCAACAGCAGATAGACGACCCTATAGTGGAGCATGTAGCAGCTAATAAGTCAGATTGTTCCTTCAGGAATCAGTGGAGTCTAAAATAGAGCTCAAAGTATATTGAATATTGTACTTCTATTTACCCAGTGTACAGAAACATGACTAAATGAACCACACTGTTGCCCCTTATCTGTTGGATATGTAGAGCTAACATGATGAACATGTCCAGGGACAATGGGACCTGAAGGCTCATGGTTTTTTGTTTGTTCCAGTTTTACAGTTTGGCTTCACGACCATCTTTGTGGCAGCTTTCCCCCTGGCCCCCCTCTTAGCTCTGCTCAACAACATCATTGAGATCCGTTTAGATGCCTACAAGTTTGTCACACAGTGGCGACGACCTCTGCCTTCACAAGCCAAAGACATAGGTAAAGTAAAGATGTTATCTTTTTTCTTAGACAGAAGAAATGTTGGAAGTGTTGGCAGCTGCCTCCTTGTTTTAGGGATAATGTGACGTCTGATTGTATTCAGGGATTTGGTATGGCATTCTGGAGGGCATCGGCATCTTGTCCGTCATCACCAATGCCTTTGTCATCGCTGTTACCTCAGACTTCATCCCTCGTCTCGTTTACGCCTACAAGTATGGACCATGTGCTGGTCAAGGCCGAGCAGGGGAGGGGTCAGTGATCGTTATAGTTCATTTGTTTCAGCTCATAAGCAGGACTCTTCATCCTGTTAGTTCCTTTGTTTATTTTACTTACATAACTGTAGCAGTGGCTTTTTTTGGTCCTATTGTAGATCATGGAAGTGTCACATATGTTCCTCAGGTGTATGATGGGCTATGTCAACGCCAGTCTCTCAGTATTCCGGGTGTCTGACTTTGAGAAGAGACCACAGCCCACAACTACTGGCTCCGAGCTGATTGGAGAACCTGTAAAGTATTGCAGGTAGTTTGTGTGTGTCACCACCAGATCACAATTATAGTAGCAGACAATGCAGATAATCCACGGATCGGGTGGCAAAATAGAATTAACATTTTGATTTACAGCAGATGGGTTGTGGGCAGGTTTTTGTCAGCAGAAATGATAAATGTGATTGATGAGAGATGATGTCAGAGCTGATCTGAGCATCACTAGACTTCACTGACAGCTTCTTGTGCTTATCAAGCATATGATTTTAATAACATTCAGTGAATTCCCATGGTATGTTTTTTCTCCGACCAAACTACAATTAAGGTTTTCCCGTCTGTTGAACTAAAATTAAAGCTACACTTGTCACCATTGTATGATTTTTAACAGGATTTGGCTGCAAACGTGCAAAAACAGGGAGGATTGTTTAACCTACTGTATGTTGTGTGTATTAATCCACTCCCCCATTATCAATGATCCCTATTACCCAATACACACCCCCACTGTGCTCCATATAAAGCATACATCATTAAATATTTAGTGGTTACCAGAGTATGAGATCTAATTCAGAAAACAGCTCCAGGTCATTTAAACAAAGGTTTTCTCATCATAAAAAAACAGTTTCATAAGAATTTTTACATCTCTGGTGAATTTGTTGATCCTCTTTTAATCACTGACATGAGCAGATATGACCAGAGCTTCGTTGTTGACCTTTGAAATCATGTGTTTGCTCACCAGGTATCGTGACTACAGGGAGCCCCCAGAGTCGGCTGAGCCGTACTCGTACACCGTACAGTTCTGGCATGTCCTCGCTGCCCGGCTGGCTTTCATCATTGTTTTTGAGGTTAGTGTTTTAATCTTTGACAAGTGACCCCAGAGAGCAAACAAAGACGTCTGTTTGTCATTCCATAAACCACATTAATTTGATTCATTTCATCTTTTTCTTTTTAACTTGATTAAGTCAACCAAACTTTGACTTCCTCTTGTCAAATATTATTATACTGTCTGTGGCTGTTTAGGTCATTTGAAACCTTGACATTATGGAATTAGTTTCTCCTGATTTCATGTCATGTTAACTGACAGAAATCTTTTTATCAGTATATCCGTCCGTCCGTGTGTCTTTTCATATTTTGAACATTTTACTTTTCAAAGATAAGGTTGTTATTACTCAAACTTTTGTTGCTCTAGTGATATTTAGGGAATTTGAATAAATATGTTTTTTTAATTCTTTTAAAATAATTTCGAGATGGTCTGAAATAATAACAGGTTTACTTTATGAGGCATAGTTGAACATAAAGTAATAAAACAGAACATTTGGGGACCAAAAGTAACAACATGGAGTATTTTCTATTTCATGGACCATCGGAAAAATTAGTTTGTGCATTTTTGCTCAATAGATGGAAATCTGCTCAAACTGTGTTCGTATATACTTTTAAGTAAATCAGACTTATAAAGCTGATACTTTGAATAAACTGTCTCCAGTGATAAATATCCTGTGTCTCCTACTTTACTGGCTTAGAACATTTTGGTTTGTTTGTATTTTGGAGGTTTGGCTCTGCTATTTGTGATAACCGACTCTCTTTTTGCAGCATATGGTCTTTGCCATCAAGACCTTGATCGCATACCTGATCCCTGACCTTCCCAAGGACCTGCGAGACAGAATGCGCAGGGAGAAATACCTGATCCAGGAGATGATGTACGAGGCTGAGTTGGAGAGGCTGCAGAAGGAGAAAAACAAGGAGAAGAAGAAGAGGGACAGAGCCCATCACAAGGAATGGCCCTGAAGTGTTACAGGCAGAGATTCGGGAACAGTTGGTACAAGAGATAATTCTGTTCATGACGTGAATATGGGACTAGACAGTGACATTGGATTTTGGCATTGACAATAAAATATGGATTTGAAACATTAATATTTGAGAAAGTTGTATTGGCAAAACAAATATTTGTCATTGAATAATAAAACAAAGACATTACTTTATTTAATTCAGATTTTTTTGTGTTTCTCAAAGACAATTTTAGAATTTTTCTTCTCCTCTTTTACAGTCAGTATTATTTTGATGTGGAGAGGAGGCTTTGAGGAAACGGCAAAAGAGTGACTGATTTGCATATCTGCAACAAAAAAAAGGAAGAAAACAGACTCTATTCTCATAATATTATGACTTTTCTTAATTATGACTTTATTCCCATAATATTTACACTTTATTCTTGAAATCTCTGATTATTTTTCTCAATCAGAGTTTGTCGTCCCATCTGAAAGTTGATGGTCAACTACTGAAATCAATGACTCATTCTTTGAAATGATATCAGGTCTTTCAGGTGTTGTATCACTGTTATCATTGCATATTGCATTATGTGCCTTACAAGTAGCAACAGTAACTAAGCTCTTATAATGTGTATAAACATATCAGAGTTGCTGCATCTCCAGACCTCAGCTGTGTGAAAATAGAAATGATAAGTATGACCTTTTGTTTCTGAATGCTAACAGGCCTCTTTTCTTATTCCCAGGTTCATTCGGTGTTTTCATTGCACAGTGGAGCAAAGAGGAGCCGGTTTCCTGCATGATCCTGGACAATTATACCTTCCTCCTGCCATGTCAGACCAGCGGTTTATGAACTTGTGGTGGAAATCTGAAATAATGACCGTAGTCCAACATTGTCTTTTGAGAGTTTTATTACAAAAGCGATAAAAGTAATGTATTTGCAAAGGGACCAGCACACAGAGTGACATAGAGTCAGTCTCTGAATGACCAGGGGCCTCATTTATGGAACTCAGTGTAGATTCCATCCTAAAACATTTTGTACTCACAGACCTCAGAATGTTCTAGAAAATATTCAGATCTATAAAACCGTGCAGGGCAGACATGAACACAGTCTTCTCTTCATAAATACCCACCTGTGGTGAACTGTGCGAGTATAGTCTCCTCCCAGTGTCGTCCCATTACTCTTCCCAGTGTCCTCCCATTACTCCTCCCAGTGTCCTCCCACTACTCCTCCCAGTGTCGTCCCATTACTCTTCCCAGTGTCCTCCCATTACTCCTCCCAGTGTCGTCCCACTACTCCTCCCAGTGTCTTCTCACTACTCCTCCCAGTGTCGTCCCACTACTCCTCCCAGTGTCCTGCCACTAGTCCTCCCAGTGTCGTCCCACTACTCCTCCCAGTGTCCTCCCACTACTCCTCCCAGTGTCGTCGCACCACTCCTCCCAGTGTCGTCCCGCCACTCCTCCCAGTGTCGTCCCGCCACTCCTCCCAGTGTCGTCCCGCCACTCCTCCCAGTGTCGTCGCGCCACTCCTCCCAGTGTCGTCCCGCCACTCCTCCCAGTGTCGTCCCGCCACTCCTCCCAGTGTCGTCGCGCCACTCCTCCCAGTGTCGTCCCGCCACTCCTCCCAGTGTCGTCGCGCCACTCCTCCCAGTGTCGTCCCACAATCATCCATAAATGGCCAATGTTAAAAAGCTCATGAATATACTGACGTTGTTAAGGAGCCTTTGTTGGACTATCAGTGACTGTCCAGCCAATCAGAGAGCTAGAATTAGTAGCTATGGTGTCACAGTTTGAGTGATCAACAAGGTTGGTTGAGATTCTCTGGTGTTACTTGCTCAGAGCTCATGTTGATGTTGTGCAGTGTGTTAATAAAACACGGTTAAAGGACAAGTCAGCGGTGTCTCCAGCAGTTTGTCTGACAGAAGCATGTGGTGGATGGTGAACAGGGTTGGATCAAACAACCAACTGTTGCAGAGTCAAAAAGAAGGTCAGACATGAAAGTTGAAGCCAAAAAACACACAGCTGAAAAAAGATAGATGGAATGGTTCCTAAAATTCAGAACATGTTTTTTTATCAACCAAATATTCTGCTTCTGTCCATATTTGTTGGTTTTTAGCCTTTAAAAACAACATTTTGACTGCAGCCAGAAACTGTTTGACACACAGAGGAAAAGTCTCACCTCCTGACTGATACATAATGCTGACATTCAATTAAAGATGTAACATCAACAATCCTCAAATAATTCAACCATATCTGCATCAAACAATATAATGACATTAATTACATTTACATATTTTGTATTTAGGCTCTAACAAATAAATATAGACTATATCCACCATCAGAGGCAGGCCTATACATTATGAAATATATATGTGCTGATGTGTGTTTTACATTCATCTGTGTTTTTACTTCTGACTCAACTTTATTTAGTGATAAAACCATGGAGTGTTTCTGGTTCTGACTCTACAGCAGGGTGAAAGTTTATGTAGAAATCTGAACCTTTTTCTGCTGAGAAATTCTCTATAAATACCAATGTGAAAGATGTTTACACACATTTCACCTGTTTACGCTACTTTTTTGTGTGCAGCAACCTTTAGAAATGAGGCCCCTGGTGAAGAGTAGAAACATTGTGTCTTTATAGTGAGGTTAGGAGGCAAATCAATGATGTGTACTCCCATTTCTAGTGTTGGCATAGAAAGTGAAAAACCAACTGTGTATAGGATGACCTTCAGAATCTGATAAGACTATCTGTGTGTTTGACTCCCTGAAGTTCATTAAAACTGAGTCTGTGGCCCCTCATTATTTGGCCACTCTGGTCAGTCAGGCCTTAACTTAGCAGTTCAAAAGAGTTCAGTAAGTTAGCATAGCATAGCATAGCATAGCATAGCATAGCATAGCATAGCATAGCATAGCATAGCATGTGTATAAGTAAGCATGTGTCTAAGGCAGATTTAAGTGATATGCTGTAAGTGATTCCCATCACAAACTGTATCCAGCAGGACACGGATGTGTCTGAATTTAGATTTCAATCAAGACACTACACTTGTACAGATTTCTTGTTTTGGAAAGGGAAATTTATTTTATTTTATTTTATTTGTTTATTTAACAGGGACAGCGCACAGCTTCTTAGCTGTGCCAGTGTTAGCTATAAGCTAATTTATATCTGTATAACGCTTAACTCTTCTGAGCTTACTGAATGAAAAGCCTTGTTTACATTTCTCCTTGTTTGAGGAGTTAATATTCTGCTTTATTGTAAATAAAGATATTTAAATGAATTTCAGGCCATGTGCTCTGCTGAAGTACAGTATAGTGCAATAAAAACTAGAGGATATAACATACAACTGATGTTGAGCTTTGTTGTTTCATGTATCGCTGGGCGCTACACTGTACAGTGTGAGAAGCTAAGCTGAACTGTACTGGTTCATACACAGAAGGGAGCTGGGCAACTTCGCTTCATGGATGTCTGGGAGCTAAGCTGCACTGCTGTCTTAACTTTATATTGTTTATTCATAGTTGGAATCCTCAAAAAGGTTTAAAGGGTGAATTAATATTAAATTAATTAAAAAGCAATGAAAGGTGTTTAACTTCGAGTTATAAAGTAGTGACTTTAACTGTGCTGCAAAGAGTCAATTAATCTTTTTCATGTAATTTAAATACTCAAGTGCTTTATATGAGAATTAATAGTACTTTCTGTGGGACAATTTGTTGAACTCTGATCATTTTTTTAAGTCTTCAAATCTCTTGTGAAAACAGATTTCATCTGTATCTGTGTACCTGTGTGGGTGTGTGACTCTTTCATTTAATTTCATACAACTTTATTAATCCCACCAGGGGCAATTTGTTGTTTGAACAGTTTGTACATATAAGTAAAAAAAACCTAAACAACACAGAAACATTTCAAATAAGCCAAGGAGCTAAGAGGAATAATACAATCAATAACTTCAATAGTGCCTAGTGTCAAAAAATGTCAAATGTAAAAAACTTTTTTAAAAAACTAACAAAAAGCAAACAAACAAACACCTGCAGAGCTTTTAAAAGACACATTGCAGAAGGTATGAAAGATTTTCCTCGGTCAGAGTGGTCAGACAATTACCTGAGAGGAAGGAAAGAGGTTGAAATAACAGCTATAAATGTTGCTAAATAGCACCTATATTTATCATCAAGGAAACTCATTGACATGATCAGAAACAGTGAACTGTGTGTTCATATTGTCAACAATAACCTAAAAATGCTAGTTTTTCTGTTTTTCTAATGAGGTAGTTGGATGCTTCTGTTGCTTTGACACACAAAGAATAACATGTGTAAGATAACTATGCTGGTTAAGTGAATTTGTTCTTTCAGATGAGTAAAAGCAATTTCAAGATACATTTTTAATAGATGAATAAAAATATAGAAAGAAGAGTTGAACAGCTAATTTCAAATATTCTGTCCAAAAATGTAAAAAGGAAACTCCATGTTTCTTAGTCCACAAAACATTTTTTATTTTGTCACTGCATGCTATCGCTTTTAACTTAGAAGCTACAATGAAGATAAACAAGCTCCTTTCAAATCAATTGGAGGTCCTCTGGGGAATACGACCTGTTTGGAGATAATTGATGTTTTCAGTTTCCAGTGTTTTTATGTTTTAAAACTAGTCCTCATTTTCTTCAGTTGTTTAGGAGAGCACTGCAATACTGTTTTACTGTGAAGCTCCAAAAATGTTTAATGGATTAGAAACACACACCTTCCATCATCATGGGGCTGAGATGATGACTGAAGTTTCATTTTATGGCGAGCTGTTCCTTTAAGGTGGATCAACCTAACCAGAAGTTCTCTTTCACACCAGCAGAGAGTGTCAGAGGACTGAATTACGCTACAGCAACAGCAGACGTTCTCACAGATTTATCATTATTTTATCATAACGATATCTGTTTTGAACATATGTATTAAATTAAACAGAATTTTTTTTCTTTTAGGAGACCAGAGAAGAACTGAAAGAAGAAACACGTGTGTTGAACATCCTTCAGCTTCCTCACATCTTTGTGTTAAAATAATCATCACACACTGTTCACTGTTCAAGGCTAACCAGCTCCTTATCCCTCTCATGCAGATAAGACTTTTATAATCATCCTTATCATCCTGTAAATTATGCTGGAACAACACGACCCTCAGAAAATGCAGTTTAGAGAGAAGCATCAGTGCTGCTTTTAGAACCAGAGTGTGAGCTTAATATTTCAGCGTGTGAATTAATTTAATCACCTTCTGGCTCTTGATTTTGACATCCCTGCAGATGCATTTTGATGCCCAAACACATCTGTTTATCCAACTCCAATAACTATCGAGGCATTTTGAACATGCAGATAATCACAGATTAGAGAGCAGAGGCTCCTCCTGCAGCATGGATTACTCCATTATGGTTATTAAAAGCAAGGGACAGAGGAGGCAAACTGTGTTTTGTTTCCTATTAAGGTGACTCTGCTCCTCTCTAAGAAGATTAGCACTGACACACGCTCAGGAGTTATGTAAGACTGTCAGAGGATAATATATGACATTTCCTCATATCCCACGTTCTGGAGGCCCAGAACTCTGGTGTAGTGAGGTGAGGTAATATCTTTACTAGAACAGACAGACCTCTTCTTATTTGTGTATTTTTCATTTTTGAGCTGCATAAGTGTTGACGTTCAAGAAAAAGGATCAGATGTATGTTAATTCTTCACTCTGGATCTTTGATTTGTCCTTTTCTTGGCAATTTCCACCAAGGGGAATTAGAATGGGACACTGAATGCTAATGAGACAGCTGTGTTTCTGAATACAATGAACAATAATAAGCTCTCGCTCTCACACAAAGAGAAAAATGACAGCAGGGTTCAGCTGCTTCAAGTCGAGTTAAGAAAGCGCTGGACTCTCTTTCCTCATCTCCATAACAGAACCTGACAGGATTACTGGGCAGTGAACTTCAAAATCTTCAGCCTCTATCTGGCAGCGATTTTGACTGACAAACCATTTTATTTAGATTTGACCTATTTCCATCACATTTCTGTTTTTAATTTTAACTTAAAACCTGCACTTGTACTTATATTAACAATGTAATAAGTTCCTATTACTGTGTAATGTGAAAGGTGTTGCTCATAGTTTTTAACCCATAGAGAATTATCATCCAACAATATAGTTCTCTTCAGGTCTTCTGTGTGTTTTATCACCTCTCAGCTCTTTGTTTTGGTTTTACGGCGTTCAGCTTCATCGGTTTATTTTGTTCTCTGCTCTCATTAATTTCATTCCCAGACACAACAGGCTGCTGTTTTAAGCTGCTGAACACACTGTTTGCTATTAACCCCATCACACTTCCAGCTCATCACATACTGACCTTATGTGTCTGATCCTGAGAAGGTACCCTTGTGCATCTGGATGAGATGCACCAGGCTTTAATGTAGATCCAAAGGAAACACATCCAGATAGCAGACCAGCTATGAATCAATATTGAATAAATGTTGAAATTGCACCCAAAAATAATGTTATTTCAGTTATATCATTTCAATGATAATGATGTTATTTCAATGAAAAATAGAATTTACAGCAGGGTTAAACCTAAATGTTTAACTTTTTACTATTTTTACCAATACTATTACTACTATTATTTTTGAAATATTACAAAAGCCCACAACAACATAACTGCATAGCAAAGAGCCGATTAAATAATGGAGAGGCCTTTTTTCTGGGTTCTGACAATAGTCAATTAAAATGCTTTTTGTTTTTCATACATACACAGTTGTAAGCCTTTAGTTTATTGTGTTACGGTTTATACAAGTGTGTGTGTGTTTTCATGTCTGCAGTGGTTTCTTTAATATCTTATTTTGTGCAATCCTTATTTATATCGTATTTATAATTAATTTGATCTCACTTGTTTTCTTGTTTTCTGTTTTTACTTTGTACGTAAATAGAGCCATATTTTGCCCAGGTGTGCTGACATTAAAATTATTGCACAAACAAAAAATGTGCAATAATTTTAATGTCAGCACACCTGGGCAAAATATGGCTCTATTTACATACAAAGTAAAAACAGTAAACAAGAAAACAAGTTATTATTTTTTGTTTGTGCAATAATTTTAATGTTTTCACTGGTTTCTTTAATATCTTATGTGCAATGCCTTATTGATATTGAATTTATAATTTATTTTATGTCGCTTGTTTCTAATACAGATTTTATTTTGTTGGTTATTTTCTATTTAAAATAAAATAAAATCTCAAAGACATACATGCATTCTGTGTGAGTGTATGAAGATTGGTAGTGAAATTGACTGTGATGCAAGGGGGGTGCCAGCTAAAATCTTGCCACCAAATTGGTCAGGGAGTTAACATGATGGCAGGCTGCTGGAAATACAGCAAAAAAAAAGAAGATATTTAATTGTTTTATCATTGATTGGATGTTAAATTGATTATTGAATTTTATAATGACCTAATATTGCTTTTATGTATATCATCCATTTTTCAGTGTATAACATCATTGCAAAAACATGATTTCAGGCAGCAATTTCAACACTCAACCAGTATCATCTGTACATCATGGCTATTTCACAAAGTGAGAATGTCCCACAACGAGTGAATTTTGGGATTGAGTGGTGGGACACACATACAACATTCACCCAGAGGCCCAGACCACATCACAGATCTTTGTCTAAATCTAATCATTCAGTTTTTGGGCCTAAAATTGTGTGGTTTCATGGTAAACACATGTTAGGAGGGCTTTGTGTATTGGCCACTGATGCTAAAAGCAAATGCCAGACATATTTAGCATCTAGCTGGTGAACATCATTCATTCATCATTCTAACCCTAACCCTTTCTTCTTCTATGACTGGATACATAAAAGAAGAAACTCGACCGTATAGTCGCCACTTTGTTTTGTAATGGTAAAGGAGTTTAGGAGTCTAAGACCAACCTGCTGACTTGCTGGATGTTATTCTGCCAAAGAAAACTGAACTCTGCAGCCACTAAATCCTAATTTGGAAAATAATCCATCCATCAATGAGGCACATCCCCCGACTCATTCTGCCTCACAGCGTTCCACTGACATTGAATCCCTTTTATGGACCATTTTATTGTACTTTAGATGTTTTCACTTTCAAGATTTACTTAAAACGACTTTACTATTTCATGCATTTAAATTGAATTTAATCATCATTTGCACTTTCTCAATATATATTCATATGCTGTATTGGATTGTATTTGAGGTCATGTATTTCTATCTGATCTCTGGTGATGCAGTTAATTCTGATTTGTACAGAATTATATTATAATTTAGAGCATCCAAAGTGGTCCAGTTGAGCTTTAAATCATCACATATGTAATTCCCTCCCTCATTGCTTAAATTTGTCAGTGTTCTTTCACAAATCCCTCTTCATATGAAATAACTGCATCCTGAAAGCTCTGGTCCACCGTGTGTTTTCTTCCCCTTCTAACCTAAACACTATGCAGATGTACGTGCCAGAGACCGTCTCCTTCAGATGTCAAGGCTACAGCTGCCTGGCTCCAAATGTCAGATAAGGAGCGCTGTTTGTAAGATGCAGATTGTTTGCACTCACAGACATTAGACAGCCAGAACCCTGACGTCACATCCTGGATCATCACTCTAAACGCCAGGATGACACAGCTGACATGTCTATATCCCTCTTTTCTCCTCTCTTCTATCGATATGTGTTTCTCTTCAGTCTGACTGCCATCTGTATTTCTCATTTCTTTTTATTTCAGACTCTTATTCTTTCACACTCGTACACAGTTTGGATCAAGTATACACACACATTGAGCACATATTTATGATAAATGTTTCCATGTTCAATCCCAGAGAAATCTGTCATTTTTCTCAAGCTAACAGGGTCTCTTACAACATAGTATTGGGGGGGGGGGGCGGGTACATTTTGAGGATAAAGTCATAATTTTATGAGAAAAGAAAAGTCATAACATTATGAGAATAAAGTTACCAGCAATATCTCATAATATTACAAGAAAAAAGTCAGAATTTTATAAGAAAAAAAGTTAAACAAAATAAAGTTGTAATTTTATAATAAAAAGACTTAATATTATGAGAATAAAGTTCTAATTACGAGGGGAAAAATTCATATATATATGAATTATATAGGTATGACTTTTTTCTGTCATATCAAACTTCATTCTCATTTTTTCTTGTAATATTATGATTTTATTTTCATAATATTAGAACTTTTTTCTTGACAATGCTCAATGCTTCAACTTTATTTTCAAAATCTCAGATTCTTTGTTGATACGGGATTTAATGTAATGAGAATAAAACTTTTAAACCTAGCCTGTTGAAATTTCTACCTTACTTTCGTCAGATTGAACATCTGATGCCATGTTATTTCATCCCATGTTATTTAATCCCATGTTATTTCATCCCATGTTATTTCATCCCATGTTATTTAATCCCATGTTATTTCATCCCATGTTATTTAATCCCATGTTATTTCATCCCATGTTATTTCATCCCATGTTATTTCATCCCATGTTATTTCATCCCATGTTATTTCATCCCATGTTATTTAATCCCATGTTATTTCATCCCATGTTATTTCATCCCATTTCACTACATCATCAAATTGCATCTTTTGTTTAGCTTTTCTTGAGAGTAGCAGAAAATACACTGTGTATTCAAACTCCATTGGTTTGAACTCTCTCGGCTACTGTAGAATTAATATTTCATTTCAACTTTGATCCTGCAACTTATATTTTGGCCACTTTAGCTGCTGATTGGTGCTGGGTATGTTGCTACATGCTGCAACCTGAAACGACACGACGAGAGCAGTGACACTGAACGAAAACAGTACATTTGTAGGCTGTAAAGCAAAAACCAATAAGACACAGTAAAGCCGAGGTTCTTCACTATATAAATGAAAAATTTTCTTAAAGGTATACTCCCACTCAGTATTTTCCTGCTCAAGGCGTGTGAAGAATGCTATTCTACAGCCTGACATAAGTGTCATATTCTTAACACAGCGGAATACAGAGAACCTGAGGGGCCAATATTCCAGAAGTAAACAAAAGGCTATTTTCGAATTCGGTGACATCTTTCCCAAGGGCTTTCCCAGATTTCTAGGCCACACAAGGCCCCACGCACATGCGCGGGAGTTTCAAATCTGCAGTCAAATGGAGAACATGTAACCCAGGTTTAAAAAGTCATTTTATTTATTTATGACTTATATTTTTTAACCATCCGATCCCGGTTGCTATATATATCCAGGTCAGGACAGGGTTACTTCCTCTTTCTGCACTCTGGCTGGACACCAGGAAGCTGCAAGGAAATGGCTGCCAGGTAGGAAAACCAAAATAAATCTACTCACAGAATTCCCTTTTGTTTGGCATGTTTTCATTTGAATTATGCATTGAAACTTGACCAAATAATAAAATGATATTTATTAATTGATATGCCGCATTTTGGGTGGAATGCGTTTTGTAGGCCTAGGCTGTTAGTTGAGTGGGAGTCTACCTTTGAGCTTTGATACAAATCCTAACCCTAACCTTACATCTCCTGTCTCATTATAGTGAAGGAGGAGTGTTTGGATGCTGCACCTTCCACCTGGCTGTCTTAGAGTAGCTGTACTTGTCTGTTGCTGCGCCATATTGTTGCTATCTTACATCAGATTTAGATGAGAATAAGTAAGTAGAGTTGGTGCCATTGCTGATTACCCACACAGAAGCTGTAGAAATAATAATACTATGGGAATCCAGTAGAGCGCATACCTCCAACAAGGCACAGCAGTTCTCCAGTTATTATCCAGATTACAATAAAAATGGGAAACACTATTCTGTTATCTCTTTCAATAAAGTTTCTTTCAATTTACTATAAATGACAAAATGTCAGAATCTTTGTGTAATGAAGAAAACCATTCATTAGCTGTTTGCTTAGCACTGAAATAAAAAACATATATGTTTCAGTTCACCATAATCTGATTATAATCTGGATCCACATCAAACTGCACACACATTTTTTTAATTATTTGTAATAAATATACAAATCAGAACAAGTTCAATGTCTGGATTTATTCCTTAGACTGACATCATCAGACCAGACACTTTCTGCAAAGCTGCATTCTTCATTTTGATCAGATAATGATCAGATAAATCTGATGTGAAATCAGTGAAATATAGAGTAAAATGACCAAAATATTGGTTTGACCTTGACTAGATTGATTGGAATGTTAATAATAACCCGATGTCTTAGAAAAGACTAAAATATCAACACTTTTCATTAAACTAGACTAAAATACTTAGTTTTCTTTGACTAAATATAACAAATGTTGACTAAATATTATAAAAACTAACTACATTTGACACAAGACTAAGACTAAATAAAAATTTAAGTGATATAATTAAGACTAATTCAATGAAAAAAGAATCACTTAATAAAATTCCTAAAAAGAAAATCAAAAATATTCCTTATAAGAATAAAATGATCAGCTTATTTAAATTTGATGCAAACCACTGAAGTAAATAAAAGCATTTCTATACAGCAAAGATGCACTGCTTTCATTTCAGCGTCTCACTTAAGGACATGTCAGTTATCGAACACAAGCTGTCTAAAGGTTTAGTGAAAATAACATGACATGAAAAGCCCACGTCTTTTCAAGAAGCAGTGGGTTTGGATTTCTTTGTATTCCTACACCTTTCTAGACAGGGTGGAGTATGTTAGGGAACTGGTTATAACCAGGAAGGCTGAAATGGAATTTAGCTGAATTATTTGTGCCCTTGCAAGCTCCCTATGCCTAAAATCCCATTCCTTTCCTTTACACTTCATTACGCTGCCATCATCAGCTTTGATCGTAATTGATCCACTTTTTCATTAGCCCTTGAGCCTGCTTTTCTCTGATTTTCTCTCAGAGGAAATGTCCCAGTCGTGTCTTAATACCTTGACTTTTAGCAGGCAAACATTCCTCATAGAAAAGGGCTTTTGAGTTCTGTGAGATCCTCAAAACATTCTGCTATAAAACAGTTTTTATACAGTTACATTATTATCTGGAATATGATGCAGAATCTTATACCAAAAACTAAAAGAGATAGATAAATGTTTCCACTTGGAATGGATCAAAAATATTTTCTGAGGAACACATGGAGTATAACGTCTTGAAATATTTTTCTGTCCTAAATGTTGAAAGAAAGAAAAAATAAACTATGTGTTTATCATGTGAAATTTGAAAAATGATGAACACATTTTGATGAATCTGGAAAACATGACAAAGCCCTGTAATAAATTCCACGTCTATAATCGTAGAAATATTTCCCACCCTATTGAAGCACCAAATTCCCAGTCAGGCTTTTCCCTGGTATTACACAGCTGAGACTTGGTGTGTTGGATATGTTGCATTTTCTTCCAGCAGGTAATGGGATTTTTGTTATCTGCTTTTCTTCTGTGATAAATGGTACAAGCCTGTCCATAAGATTGTAGGTATGTATACATTCTACCTCTCATAAACCTGCTTGTTTCACTGAACTGTTCATGGTTTTTCTTCTGCAGGGTTTCATTTGCTATAAAAACCATAGGTGAAGATAGCTACTGTCTCATGCATGACACCACATTATTGTCTGGAAATAATTACAGTGTTCAACATGTATAAGGTGTCAGCGACATAGAATCAAATCACAATGTGGTTCCACATGCTCCAGATGTCTGCTACCAGATAGTGCTGTAATGTGCTGTGAATATATGAAGTCTGCATCGAATGACTTTCATTTTTTATGCAGGTTGAAAGAATATTGAAGATTTACATTTACATTTTCGCTGTACCTGCTGTAATTTGACTTTTGTCTCAAAGAGAGAGAGAGACAATTACACCAGCTTTGATTTCATTTTTGCCCACTGAAGAATGAAACCTTGACAGAGTGATTAAAGGTATTCGTTATCGTATGTAATCTAAGTAGGTCTGCAGGGAGTATTCTGATATAATACGGCAATAATTCTCTTGAGAGGTGCTGTATGTACGCTCATATTACACAGCCTTGGATCCAACAGTCAGAACATGGTGGAGTGACACACACACTTAAAAGGCATTAATGAAATAATGTTAATTAAACAATTTGGCAAATGGGCCTGGGGTCTTGAATGTGTTCACATTAAGGTTCCTATTTCTGCTTCAACCCACACAACCATTCACTCCACCAGCATTTGAATTATGACTAGTCAGGAAATAACTACATTCATATTGGCTAGAGGAGATGAAACACTTCTGTGGTGCCTCACTCTGTCCATCAGTTGCAGATTCCTGGAGGAATTTATATCTGAAAAATATACATGTATTCCTATTATTATGAAAACTAAAATTCTATAAACTGCTATTAAAACTGATACTTCTGCTCTATTATTACCACCATTAATTCTACTACTATTATGCTGTTTCTACATAAAGGACTACAGTAACAATAATATATTAGATGGAATAAATGTATATGATATTTTGCAATAAATCAGTTCTCTTCTGACTTTTATCTATCACCACATTGCAGGTTGTGCATAAATCCATTCACACCCATGTACAATTACTCTATATACAGTAGAGTACATATATACTGTATGAATGTGTAAATGTGACATTTTCAGACAGAAATTGTGACATATAGTCATTAATATGGATCAAGCTGAAAAAACACTCTAGTCCAAACACTCTCTCTACCTCCTGTTTTTCATTCATGTGGTGGCAATTTTCTATGACATAAATATATGATACACAAGTCTCTCTTTCTGTAATTCCCCATTTGCTGCAGTCAATGAGCTGAATGATAAGCAACGAGCAAAAGAGATCCAGTTATTTTATACATACTGACAAACAAGAGGAGGTGAGTTAAACTAACTCCTCTGACATTTAACGAATCCCTTTAGGTCAGTCTTATCAGCTCCTCCAACAAGAAGTTCCCAATTTATTAGCTGTTCATCTCTGGGTCAGTGTCAGGTCACTGGCTCACTACAAAGGTATGTAAACAACGAGATGAACATTCCCATCACATTCCTCACACAATCATGTCTTCACTTTGTACGAGTGTGAAATAATGATTGCCTTTTAAAAAATGTGACACGTTTTCCTCATGACTTTGTTAGTCTGGCTTTTCTCAACAAATAAAAACACATTTCTGATGTTGTCACACAACAAGGTGTACAAACTTGTTCTGTTTGAACATAGTCAGACTCCTAGACTCTCCCTGTCACTTAAATCACTGAAACTTCACACCCTCATGTTTTCTGTTATAAATGTTTTTTTATTCAAGCCCAACCTGAGATCATCCTGATGACATCATCTTCTTTAACCAACAAATAGAGATAAATAGATTTATTTTATTACAAATACAATAAATTGTTAGAGTCGTTCGAAATTAAAATAGTCCCAATATTCACCACCTGCCATTGGCCTAAGCATGAAGCTGCTCCTCGTATCCTGACAGCCATTACACTCGTCATATTGATGTTTCCTCTTGGAAAGTACTGACCAACAAGTGTACAAGAAAAATAAGGCTCTGAAGGGTTTTTCTTTTTTTCCACTGGCCATTGAAAAAGCTTGTAAAGAGGATTTTTGCAAAAATGGGTTCTGTTGACTCACGAAGAGATTATCTGTCATCCTTAAATCCTCCTGATGGAGCACTACTTTTCATTTTTCACCCAAACTGCCCCTTTTCATTTTAGATCCAAATAAGATTCAAGCAGATCCCCACAGAGGAGCCAAACATGATGAAAATAGGTCTGAAACAAGTCTAATATGAATATTACTCATAGGAGAACACACCATCATCCTCCAAACTGAATGCTTTTATTTCATACTTACAGCTCATTACGCTGTTACCTTTACTGCTCTAATAGTTATAATAGTCTAAAAGTTAATATTCAGGCAGCGGCAGCCTGGACATGTACGACCATGGAAACTTAACAAGCCTCTTGGTACCTTGGAAATGATTCCACACACGTAGGGAAGTCATACAAAGGGAGGACGGAGGACTGTGGGTCATGGTGAGCTTGGGGCGAGCTGCCAAACCATCTGATTCCTGTGACACTAATCTGGGCTGACTGAGGCTCCATCGCTGAGCACAAACACCGCTCCTGTCTGAACCGCTGAGGGTGGGCCCCGCTGTGAATCTGCTGTTTGTTAAGATGTGGGTGGGTGTAACAAGATGCAGGGGGAGCAGGGAGGGATCAGGTTGACACGTGTCCAGCCTACTGAGTTGTCAATCCGAACCAGCTCCAGGTGAGCTGATGCAAACCTGAGCTCTGACACGCTGTGGAGAACCGTCTACCTTACCTGTCCAGCCATGCACGTAGTTTTTCTTTGCCTCCACAACAATGTCTGTCAGTGTAATGTTGTATGAGGAAACATGTATCCCTGTTCAGTTTAAAGGTGTGAAATCACCCTGACTGTAAAAACTAGAATGGCACTAAGCAGAGAGTTTACCTCTGACAAGGTCAAACAATCACATCTGTTTGTTCACCTTGTCAACGCACCATCTCTCACAAAGTTACATAGAAATCAGCTCAGTAGTTTTCATTAGTGAAAATGTTGAAAAATGCCTCAAAATGTTAAAGAAAGAGTAAAACAATTCCTGAATCTGCACCTTTAACCAAAATTTGTGTTCTTTCCTGACCCCCATCGTTCCATCAAGTCACTTTTAACCCAGCTAACAGTGAAACCACCCAACAAACAAAGGGACACAAGTGAAACCATAACCTCCCCGGTGGAGGTAATAAAAAATAATTTAGATTACACTCAATGATTCTCTTAGTGTGGAAAAAGTAACTACTTCAAATGTACAAAATAATAAAGAATCATTAAATACCTCTTTTGAATTGCATGACATATCTAATGCATATGAGGGTGGAAAAAAGCCTAAAGTCTATTAGAAAGAAATCTAAATCATCTCACGTGTCCTTGATAATCCAACATATTTTCAGTTGTTTCTGATCCACAGGACACACTTTTAATAGTTTTTCTTAAACTTACTAAAAAGAAGTTTCAAAGAAAACTGCTGACAGTGAGGTCTTTGGAGTAGATGTTTGGCAGGACAATGCTTAATCCAAATGAGAAATTTTAGACACTTGGGGCAGTGAAATAAAAAACAGAACCAATATAGTACAGTTGCAGGTGATAAGGCTAACACAGTGAGCTCAAAGATGCTGAAATCCTCCATAAGAGTAGCAGAGAAGAACAGTAGAGTCATACTTCTTCATTTATTGATGCACTTCATTAATTGCACTTCCAGTAACTCCTCTGAAATTACACAACTCATTTGACCAACTGTTAATGCAGTGTAATACAATGCAATGTACTCTCAGTGCTATGAAACACAATCCCATTCATCTCCATTGTGTTGAGGAGGTAAGAGAAATCTGAGACGGATCAAAAAATATCAAAACATAAGAAAACTAGATGATTTTATTCCTCCAACTCGTCGAGTTTCAGTTTACATCCATGCTTGTCTATTTCCATATGATATACTGTATGTAGTGGAGACTTTGAAGAAATGTGATAAAACTATTAAGTTTATTTTTGTGAAATTAAGTTTGGCCTATTTTGACATGAACGATTCCAGTGAATAATTTCCAGTGAGTCTTCACTATGTTTACATCGAGGGCTTCAATCACATGGTGCAACGACAACCACCTCCATCACAATATCAGTAAAACCAATGGGCTACAGGTGGACTACAGAATTTAATTCCTTGTATGTGTTGACATTTATAAAGCTGATTCTGACAGAACATGAATAATTCAATTCTAAAACATAGATGCTTCGTGTACAGTGTTGAGTAATGGCCAAAAAGGTGCTTTTGCAGAATGTTATCATATCACAGTGAAGCAGATGTTTGACTTTTTGGATATAAAATATTCTCACTTGATAATTTTATCCAATTTGGCATTTTAGTGAAAGTTTCGTAATTTTAGTGCATGAATTTTTTTAAATTTATGGCCAGAAAATGTTTTTTTATGAGGTCAGGGCGACCTTTGAGCACCAAATTCATTCAAATTCAAATTTGTTGTAACCTTTAGTCCTGGTGGATGTTTGTGTCCAGTCAAATTGTACCTGAGATATCACTGTTACACGCCTCCGGCCTCAGCTAATGTTGGCATGGATAAAATAATTGTACGTGAGTAGGTTGAGAGAATGTTTAGAGAATGTACTTTTGTCCAGTTTGTCGCACATCACATACAAAGTTTTTCACACTTCACATACAAAATGAACATTTTGACTCAAACAAATGACTTGTCTGGATCCAGGAATATTTTAGAGGATTAAACTGCCACATGTACATTTGTAATGTAATGATTACAAGGCTCCAAAGCAAAAAAAAAATAAATAAATAAATTACAAGATGGGGCTGTCTGCCACACAATGACTGAAATTTGAATCTCCGCTACTGGCGCTGCGCTGCGGCCGTCCTGACAAATGTATCTAATTGATTCATGTCCATATAACAGCTTATGAATTTCACCAAAACATTACCCCCTTTTAATATACTTCCCTTTTTCCTGCCTGTGTGTGGTTTTGAGTTTTGTGTGTGTACATCTGGGGATGACTTCAGCTCGATGACTTTTGCTTTGGAGTGAAATGGCAATATGGGGAAACTGAGCTGCCTTGGTGGAGGTCTGCGCTCTCTGAGTGCTTTGTAGTTTGTCTTTGCTTTTTATAAAGCAACTTCCACATGGTTGTACAAATATAACCAAGGGTCACTGTTATGGCAGTATTAACAATGCACATACTGTACAATAACCATCATTGTCTGTTGCAGCTTGTCAAATGAGGTGTAATTATTCCTCTCAGCACAAAAAGCCACCCACATTTAAATGATCTTTGTGATCTCTGCAGGGACAATTTCCTGTGTTAACAGTAAAATTTCCATACGAACTCTAAGTGGAGACATAATTGAAAGTCTGCCCACAAAAGGATGGCATTTTCTACTTAAGAGCAAACAGACAAAACCCTACAGCCCTACTTCACAAGAATCACAGTACACTACTTCACATTAAATGGATTTTCTCATTGTGTACTCAAACATGACATGAAAAAAGCAGATGGGTTCAGACTGTACTCATAGAGGAATGTGAAAAATATCATTTTCTTGTTAGGCCATGTGAGCAGGGTCTGTGAGGGTCTGTCCCACTGTCCTACTTCCGTTCTTGAGAATTCCCTCAGTGGTTACATGGCCAAAGTTCATCGCAGGTGTTTTTGGGACACCAATATCAGAGTCCTCTACCTGAGGATCTAAGAAAGCCACCCTTTTCCCGTTTGACCGCCGGTGTCCTGATTCCACCTCTCTGGGGTCTGAACAGAGTATGATGGCTCGTCCGCCACATCCTCTCGATCCCCCGCCCTGACTTTCTCGACATCGACAGGGAGTGAGGTAGAGATAGAGCAGCACCAGAATGATGCTGACCACACAGGAAGCCAGAGTGGTGAATGCTGTGTTGAAATGCTCCGCACTGCTGCGGCGTGCCAGGCCACTGGCAGAGGTAGTGCTCAGGTTTCTGACCATCACCCTGACTTCCAGAAACTCACTGGGTTCATAGTGGTGTCTGCGAGCTGTCACACACACATACACACCAGAGTCCTCCGTCAGGGCTGACTGGATTTCAAGTGTGCCATTGGAGAAAACAAGGAGGTGGCTATTTGGATCACTGGTTGATGAATTCACTACAGTCCTGGGAGTAACCCAGAACACCACTGGGCTGGTGGTGGATGGAGAAGCCAATCCTGGACATGGCACTGTCAGCCATTTACCTGGCTCTACTTGGTAAGTCTGTGCTTCAAGGGGCATATCTGACACTACTTGTTGGCTACATTCAGACTCTGGTCCTGAATCATCTCTACATGGGTATTCACCTCTGAAGTCTACCAGGGGGAGATACTGTTTCCACATCCAGTACTCCAGCAAGGCATGTAAAGCACAGTCACACACCAATGGGTTTTCCTGGACATAAATTTCTCCTTGTTGGCTGAGAGACAGCAGGTTCTGGACAGGAACTTTGGAGAGTCTGTTGTATGATACATCTAGAAAGGACAGATTATGAGGCCCTCCAGGTTCCCAATAAAGCCCCAAGGGAAAGGCCACTAGTCTGTTCCCAGAGAGGTAGAGCCTCTGCAGGCTGTGAAGATCACTGAAGGCCCCTGGGTTCACCTGGGTGATCTGGTTGCCAAACAACAGCAGCTCTTTCAGCTCCATCAAGCCCGTGAAGATGGACAAGTTCAGCACTGTTAGCCGATTGGAAGAGAGGTCTAGGTGGAGGAGATGCGGCGTTACAGCAAAGGCATTCACCTCTATTTGGTTTATGTAGTTTCGACTGAGAACCAGTGTAACAAGCCTGTCTAAAGGTTGGGAGATCCAGTCCACAGGCAAGACAGTGAGGGCATTGTGGCTCAGGTCCAACCGTGTGGCATAGCTTGGGAGACCAGAGGGCAGTGCAGACAGATTGTGGCCACTACAGGATATTATATCACTGGCACACAGGCAGGAAGACGGGCAAGTGGCCACAGAGGGAGGGAAGCCAAGACATAGGGAGAGCAGCAACGCTGGAGCCACAAGGTTGCAACAGCTGCCTCCAACGCTGGTCTTGCAAAAAATCTGTGACGCAGAGGGACGCATCCTGGTGTTCCCACGGGATGAGATCTCAGGTTACATTCACACTCTGGGAACACATGTCACGTTTACACACCTCTGATCGTGGATGGCTCTTCTGAACTGAGGAGAGACACAGTAAAAGAATAGACAAGGAAGAGAGAACATGGAAATTAATCTCTTTTTATATTAGGCTTCGAGCAGTAATAATGTAAATAAATAATGGAATTAAGCAGCATTCCCATTGAACAGTCAACTGAAGTAAAACACACTATTAGTAGTCTCTAGATAAAGTCTCTATCTATCTGTCTATCTATCTATCTATCTATCTATCTATCTATCTATCTATCTATCTATCTATCTATTATCAATCTATCTATCTATCTATCTATCTATCTATCTATCTATCTATCTATCTATCTATTATCAATCTATCTATCTATCTATCTATCTATCTATCAATCTATCAATCTATCTATTATCGATTTTTCTATTTATTATCTATCTATCTATCTATTATCTATCTATCTATTTATTATCTATCTATTTATCTATCTATCTATTGATCTATCTATCTATCTATCTATCTATCTATCTATCTATCTATCTATCTATCTATTATCTATCTATTTATTATCTATCTATCTATTATCTATCTATCTATCTATTATCTATCTATCTATCTATTATATATTATCTATCTATTATCTATCTATCTATCTATCTATTATCTATCTATCTATCTATCTATCTATCTATTATCTATCTATCTATCTATTATCTATCTATCTATCTATTATCTATCTATCTATCTATCTATTATCTATCTATCTATCTATCCATCTATTATCTATCTATCGATCTATCTATCTATCTATCTATCTATCTATCTATCTATCTATTATCTATCTATCTATTTATTATCTATCTATCTATCTATCTATCTATTATCTATCTATCTATTATCTATCTATCTATCTATTATCTATCTATCTATCTATCTATCTATTATCTATCTATCTATCTATCTATCTATCTATTATCTATCTATCTATCTATCTATCTATCTATCTATCTATTATCTATCTATCTATCTATCTATCTATCTATCTATCTATCTATCTATTATCTATCTATCTATCTATCTATCTATCTATCTATTATCTATCTATCTATCTATCTATCTATCTATCTATCTATCTATCTATCTATCTATTATCTATCTATCTATCTATTATATATTATCTATCTATTATATATTATCTATCTATTATCTATCTATTATATATTATCTATCTATTATCTATCTATCTATCTATCATTTATCAATGATAGATAGATAAAATAAATCTGAATAAATCAAATTAATGCTCATTGTACATAAACCTTATGTTGTGTTATTTGACTATTAGATATAAAGATAAGGGAAATTTCTACATAAACACAATGTGTTTATTCAAGTGCTTCAAATTCAAGTATTATACAAAAAATGCATTACAAGTTAGTTTTTGCATCTCCTGTAATGAATAATTAATATTTAATTTACTCACATTGGCTCAGCATAAACGTGGCTTTAAATGTGACCTTTTACATTAAATTTATATGATACAATTAGATGTAAATATTTTTGTAATTAAAATACTTAAATTCAATGTTTTAGGCTCTATTAATATTTTTTGACTGTATCTATCTATCTATCACCTGTGTTTAACTGACTGTTAATTAACAGGCTCAAACCACAAAAACTCCTGAAATATTTGTAGTTTTGTTAAATGATATAAATATACTAATGTGAATAAGCAGCAGTTCTCTCAATCAAACTTTATTTAACACATTCAAGATGCTGAAAAGATAGTAATTATAAACAGTGGATCATTTACATTGAGGATTATTATCAGATTAAACCTTACTGAAAAGAATTGTTGGTTACAGCCCTAAAATAACAGCTGAAAGTCACAGACAGTACAGCATGAGTGAAAGATGAACACTTAATGTTTCCGGTCTTTCTCACACGTTATCTGGGTCAAGTTGACAGGTATCAGCCAGGATTCTGGGACTTTATCCGGTAAAATAAAGCCAAATAATGAACCCAGCCGTCGCTCACCTTTACATCACGACATCATCTCGTCTGCCTTTGCCTTCATGCCCAGACGCGCTCTCCGCACGAAATCCAGGCTCGTACGTGAATCCTAAAATCCTACAGGCAAGCTGGCTCTTTAAGGAGGAAAGTGTTTGGTTTCCTCCCAGCACAGCATCCACCCAGAGTGTGAGGAGGAGGCGGGGAGGCTGCAGCTGAACTGTTCACCTGTAGGTCGGGTTGCATGTTGCTGTGGGAGGGGTGGGAGGGGAGGGGTAGGAGGGGAGGGGTCGTCCTGAGAGTACGGAACATAACAGCAGCCGATACACCAATAATATGAGAGAGGAAGCAGCCAATAGGGGCGTAAAGAGAGAATTAAGAGAGGGAGAAGGTGCGGCAGGATACATCAGCAGCTCTGTCTAAACCATGACTAGATTTTATTCTGTCTTTAGTTATTCTTCCTCTCTGACGTTTTGGTGAAAATTAATTAGTCCTGTTGGAAAGTTGGTGAAGATGGTAAGGTGTTTGGGGAAATTTCAAACCTGCTGAAAATGATAATTTATATAATAATTTATATACTATACATATAATTATATATATATATATATACTGTGTATTTTATGAGTATTGAGGCCATTTTGAGGGAGGAAAAAATGGACACTTCAAGAATAAATAAAATATTATATTATAAAGTTATAATATGAGAAGAACTAGAGAGACTTGGAGAAAAACACGTGTTTAGTGGAGGAAGAGGCTGGTAGTGGTCGCCTACATGACTATCGTTATATACGTCAGCATTATTACTGTATTCTTGTAATATTACAACTTCTTTCTTGTAATATTGTAACCTTTTGTCTCATAAAATTTTGTTTGTCATAACATATATTATGACTTTTTAAAATTGTGACTTTATTCTTGGAATATTTTGACCTAATTCTCAAAATGTCTGTTTTTTTTTTATGTGACCCCAATAATCCATTGTGGATTAAAGCGATGCTAACCAATGTTTTGTTCATCAACAATGGATCAAATGACTTAATGTAAAGTGAAATGGGTCACTTGCAGCGACACACCCTCAAAATGATCAACTGACTGCAGTTATTCTCATTTTACAGGGCATTTTAGCATCTTTCAGCTAATTTCTTTTGGTTTCACAAATGCATCTTTACTGTTTTGGTTCCGTCTCCTGGCTCTCATTAACCCCATTAACGGCAGCAGAAGGCAGCTGCTTTCAGAGAAAAAAAATATAATGAGAACCATGTCTTGTACTGAGATTTATTTTACAAAACTGTAAGTTTATTTACTGCTGCCAAACAGGTTATGTTTTCATTCATATCCGTCTGTTTGCTGGTTGGTTTGTTAGCAGGATTATGTTAAAGCTTGTGGCTGGATTTCCATGAATCTTGTGGAAACTGGTTGAAGGATGATGCATTGACCAGGAAGGAATTTTTATTATTATTCCTAAATATGCACAAAGTTTGTGGAGGGGTTGGGCATTGTCCAGGCAAGCTAAATAGACATGTGACTGTCAAGGCTCGGTGGAGGCTTAACACTCTAATTAGCACTCTAATTAGTGCCAGTTTGACCTTTCATGTCTCAGTTACACTAAATCATAACATGTTAATTTGCTTCCCCTCAATCACCTGACAGACACAGAATGAATAAAAGCCATTCTTAGAAGGAATAAACCAACACAAATTCCACTGATATTTCCATCAGTGCATGAAAAACATAATTGCTAAATAAATCAAAGCAGATATCTGTATTTGCAAATGAATCCTTCAAAGGTTTAGATATTATTCTTTGAAGCTGAAGACTCAAACCCTGCCTATACTACAGCATTATGCTGTTAATGGTGGCTTTGCTAAGATGGGCTGGTTTAAGTAGAGATAACATCATTGCAATTAAACATCTGTGACCTTGAACATGTCTTTTTCTATTTCTTTTTTTTAACGGAGCCACAGCTTTATCACTGCTGTGTTGCTCTGTGCTGTTAGAAGTGCATGCAAGACTGGAGATAAGTTTTAAAAAAAGAAAGAAAAAAGAAAAAAGCAGCTTACGAAAAACTGTAAAAAAAAAAAAAAAGAAAAAAGAAAAAAGAAAAAAAAGAGAAAAGAAAAGAAAAAGAGCAGCATTTTGGGATTTGCTCGCTGAGGCAGAATATTTCAGATGGTGTTAAGCTGTGCATCGGGTTTACATAATCCCCCTCATTTTTCAAGATACTGTTAATCCGTGTAGCGTTGGAATACAAAACTTAATCTGCTGCCTAATTTGTTTGCTTATTGTGGCCTTGTGTTTCCCTTAAAATCACATGAAACTTGATTTTCCAAACTGCTTTCTGTCTGTGCTTCAGAGGCTATTTACTACTGTGTGTGTGTTAGGTTCCAACGAGCAGACAGTGTCTTTCATATCACAAGAATGCATTCTTCCACCTAATCAGTTTGTCAAGGTTGTAAACAGTGAGCTCAAAGCTCCATCAGCTGTTTTCTTTTCTTTTTGCTTTCTTGTTCAATCCCCTAGATCTTCACAAACATGGTCAATTCAGTACCTGACAAGAAGAAAGGAAAAAAATCTAAATCAGTTTTTTCTCTGTTCGGAAGATGCCATCAGCTGAGAGAGTGGAGAATGAGTCATGGTGTCCTGTAATCTCAACGTCAGTGTAATCACAATGCACTAGTAATTATGAGTTGTTCACCCGGGACATCATGATGGACAAATTACTGTATGTTTCCATGGTGCCAACCATCAAAGGGGAAGGTCTCCGAGGATTTTGCCAGAGTGTCCATCTTCACTCCAGGACCTCACAATCACATGGTTGTTATGCAAGAGATGGACGATCACACTTCAAATTCCTTTTTCCATTTAAAAAATGTTCTGTTCTTGATTCCATGATTGTAGCATAAGTTAAGGACAGTGATGTCTCTAATTAGAATATGAAGCTTACTCTTTATAAATACACTTCAGTTCTTCACCTTGCTAGAATGAGATGGCTTGTGGTTCTCACTCCTCCAACTCAGCATCCACTTGGTGCCTGCTGATCTTACCTGGCCATTAAATGCATGTAATTGTGTCTATTTTGCATCTCATGTGTAAAATAGCCTCTGATTACATGGTTAGAGAAAATTCCTGCAGGCTTCTGAGTGGCTGCTGACAATAAAAGGCTGAAGAGCACTGGTTTGAATGGTTTTTCTACAGGTATCTGTCCATCTACTGGTTCTAACCACTTGATGAGGAGACCATCATATCATCCCAGTAACCATTGAGAAAAAGCCACAGAAACATCCTGAACTGTACAGAGTAGGTTTACAGTTCCAGAAGTTTTGGACTATGTAGTAATCTTGTGGTTTTTCCATTCCAAAAATAGACCAATCAAACATCATGTACAATTTCAAGACTGTTTTTTAATCTTAGTCCTGTGTCAAGTGTTTAAGTCAATTTTTAGTCGACTAAAACTCAGCGCATTTTAGTGTTATTTTATTCAAAGAAAACATATTTTTGTCTAATTTTAGTCAATGAAAAGTGTTATTTTAGTTTTCTCTAAGATATCAGGTTATCATTAACATTTCAGTCAATCTAGTCAAGACCATTTTACGCGTATTTCATTTATCTGATCATTATCTGACAAAAATGAAGAATGCAGCTTAGATAGATAGATAGATAGATAGATAGAGATAGATAGATAGATGATAGATAGATAGATAGATAGATAGATAGATAGACAGATAGATAGATAGCTAGATAGCTAGATAGGTAGATAGATAGATAGATAGATAGATAGATAGATAGATAGATAGATAGATAGAGGCTTTATTAATCCCAATAGGGAAATTCGGTTGTTACAGCAGCTCCAACAAAACAAAAACAGAATTAAAAAAATAGAATACACATTGACATTTAAATATATATATGTAATACAGATAAATATGAAGAAAGAGTCCAAACACCAGAAAAAAATTAATATAGATATAAATATAATAAATAAATTGAAAATTATAAATTATAAACTTAATATGATTATGGTAATAAGAATATAATTATAAACTTGAATATGAATTCAAAGACCATTGCTCTTTCATTTAGTTTCTAAATTTTAAAATTAGGTAGTACTGGTGCCTCACAGCAAGGTTTAAATCTCAACCTGGCGCCCTTCTTTGTGGAGTTTGCATGTTTTCCCCGTGTTTGGTTCCCTCCGGGTGCTGCGGTTTCCTCCCACATGTAGTAGAGGTGAATCGGTGACTCTAAAATTAGCTATAGGTGTGAATTTGAGCAGGAATGGTTGTTTGTCACTCCATGTTTTGGCCCTGTGATGAACTGACAATCTGTCCAGGGTATGGATATCTCCCAATGGATGGACGGATGGATGGATGGATGGATGGATGAATGAATGGACAGATGGATGGACAAATGGATGGATGGATGGATGAATTGATGTATGGATGGATGGATGAATTGATTTTTTTCAATCTTATATTGAAATATATTTTTTATTTTTATATATATCTCACTATATATGTTGGACATCTTCAGAAAGCACAATGTACTCTTCCATAGTTATGTGAATGAAACTGTTCATGTCTGCTGAAACAGAATGACGCTGCAGCGATAGACTCCATTACCACCTGTCTTTGGTGGTAATGGATTACCAATCATTTGTTGAAGTTAAATGAGGACAAAACTGAACTGCTTGTCATTGGTGTTCATGTAATCATTTCACATTAACAAGGTGATAAAAACATCACACAAACATAAAGAATGACATTTATAAGCAGGGGTGCATACAATATTTATGGCCTGGTTCTCAAAGGAGCACCTGAAAATGTTGCTTAGTGCTAACCTTTAGCACTGCATGAAGCAGACATATTTTTAGGTCACTGTCATCACTTGTAGCCACTTGACTTAGAATGGCGGGTAACAGCCTTCATATTTTCTACAGTCCCTTTGCCTGCAGACCATCTAATATTGTGAAGCTTCTTTAACTGTTCTGTTCTTTTTAACCCCTTTCTGTAAATAAAAGCTTAGAAACTTAACAATGGAACAAGTAAATATCTCGCAGTACAGGACCATGTGATCAGCTGACTTGGAGCAGTACAGGACCATGTGATCAGCTGACTTAGTAAAGTACAGGACCATGTGATCAGCTGACTTAGTAAAGTACAGGACCATGTGATCAGCTGACTTAGTACAGTAAAGGACCTTGTGATCAGCTGACGTAGTGAAGTACAATACCATGTGATCAGCTGACTTAGTAGAGTACAGGATCATGTGATCAGCTGACTTGTTGCAGTACAGGACCATGTGATCAGCTGACTTAGTACAGTACAGGACCATGTGATCAACTGACTTGGAGCAGTACAGGACCATGTGATCAGCTGACTTAGTAAAGTACAGTACCATGTCATCAGCTGACTTAGTACAGTACAGGACCATGTGATCAGCTGGCTTGGAGCAGTCCAGGACCATGTGATCACCTGACCTAGTGCAGTACAGGACCATGTGATCAGCTGACCTAATACAGAAAAGACCATGTGATCAGCTGACTTAGTGCAGTACAGGACCATGTGACCAGCTGACTTAGTACAGTAAAGGACCATGTGATCAGCTGACTTGGAGCAGTACAGGACCATGTGATCAGGTGACCTAGTACAGAAAGGACCATTTGATCAGCTGACTTAGTGCAGTACAGGACCATGTGATCAGCTGACTTAGTAAAGTACAGGACCATGTGATCAGCTGGCTTAGTAAAGTACAGTACCATGTGGTCAGCTGACTTAGTACAGTACAGGACCTTGTGATCAGCTGACGTAGTGAAGTACAATACCATGTGATCAGCTGACTTAGTAGAGTACAGTACCATGTGATCAGCTGACTTAGTACAGTACAGGACCATGTGATCAGCTGGCTTGGAGCAGTCCAGGACCATGTGATCACCTGACCTAATACAGAAAAGACCATGTGATCAGCTGACTTAGTGCAGTACAGGACCATGTGATCAGCTGACTTAGTACAGTACAGGACCATGTGATCAGCTGAGTTGGAGCAGTACAGGACCATGTGATCAGCTGACCTAGTACAGAAAGGACCATTTGATCAGCTGACTTAGTAAAGTACAGTACCATGTCATCAGCTGACTTAGTACAGTAAAGGACCATGTGATCAGCTGACTTGTTGCAGTACAGGACCATGTGATCAGCTGACTTAGTGCAGTACAGGACAATGTGATCAGCTGACTTAGTGCAGTACAGGACCATGTGATCAGCTGACTTAGTACAGTACAGGACCATGTGATCAGCTGACTTGTTGCAGTACAGGATCATGTGATCAGCTGACTTAGTAAAGTACAGGACCATGTGATCAGCTGCCTTAGTAAAGTACAGTACCATGTGATCAGCTGACTTTTTGCGGTACAGGATAATGTGATCAGCTGACTTAGAGCAGTACAGGAACATTTGGTCAGCTGACTTGGAGCAGTACAGGACCATGTGATCAGCTGACTTAGTACAGTACAATACCATGTGATCAGCTGACTTAGTAGAGTACAGGACCATGTGATCAGCTGACTTGTTGCAGTACAGGACCATTTGATCAGCTGACTTAGTACAGTACAGGACCATGTGATCAGCTGACTTGGATTAGTACAGGACCATGTGATCAGCTGACTTAGTAAAGTACAGGACCATGTGATCAGCTGACTTAGTACAGTACAGGACCATGTGATCAGCTGACTTGTTGCAGTACAGGACCATGTGATCAGCTGACTTAGTGCAGTACAGGACAATGTGATCAGCTGACTTAGTGCAGTACAGGACCATGTGATCAGCTGACTTAGTACAGTACAGGACCATGTGATCAGCTGACTTGTTGCAGTACAGGATCATGTGATCAGCTGACTTAGTAAAGTACAGGACCATGTGATCAGCTGCCTTAGTAAAGTACAGTACCATGTGATCAGCTGACTTTTTGTGGTACAGGATAATGTGATCAGCTGACTTAGAGCAGTACAGGAACATTTGGTCAGCTGACTTGGAGCAGTACAGGACCATGTGATCAGCTGACTTAGTACAGTACAAAACCATGTGATCAGCTGACTTAGTAGAGTACAGGACCATGTGATCAGCTGACTTGTTGCAGTACAGGACCATTTGATCAGCTGACTTAGTACAGTACAGGACCATGTGATCAGCTGACTTGGATTAGTACAGGACCATGTGATCAGCTGACTTAGTAAAGTACAGGACCATGTGATCAGCTGACTTAGTACAGTACAGGACCATGTGATCAGCTGACCTGGAGCAGTACAGGACCATGTGATCAGCTGACTTAGTAAAGTACAGGACCATATGATCAGCTGAGTTAGTGCAGGACAAGTCCATGTGGTCAGCTGACTTAGTGCAGTACAGGACCTTGTGATCAGCTGACTTATTACAGTACCGGACCATGTGATCAGCTGACTTGGAGCAGTACAGGACCATGTGATCAGCTGACTTAGATCAGTACAGTACCATGTGATCAGCTGACTTAGAGCAGTACAGGACCATGTAATCAACTGATTTTGAGAAGTACAGGACCATGTGATCAGCTGACTTAGTGCAGTACAGGACCATGTGATCAGCTGACTTAGTACAGTACAGGACCTTGTGATCAGCTGACTTAGTAAAGTACAATACCATGTGATCAGCTGACTTAGTGCAGTACAGGACCATGTGATCAGCTGACTTAGTGCAGTACAATACCATGTGATCAGCTGACTTAGTGCAGTACAGGACCATGTGATCAGCTGACTTAGTGCAGTACAGGACCATGTGATCAGCTGACTTAGTACAGTACAGGACCATGTGATCAGCTTACTTAGTAGAGTACAGGACCGTGTGATCAGCTGACGTAGTGAAGTACAGGACCATGTGATCAGCTGACTTAGTACAGTACAGGACCATGTGATCAGCTGACTTGGAGCAGTACATGAACATGTGATCAGCTGACTTAGTAAAGTACAGGACCATGTGATCAGCTGACTTAGTACAGTACAGGACTATGTGATCAGCTGATTTAGTACAGTACAGGACCATGTGATCAGCTGACTTAGTAAAGTACAGTAGCATCTGATCAGCTGACGTAGTAGAGTACAGGACCATGTGATCAGCTGACTTGTTGCAGTACAGGACCATGTGATCAGCTGACTTGTTGCAGTACAGGACCATGTCATCAGCTGACTTGGAGCAGTACAGGACCATTTGATCAGCTGACTTAGTACAGTACAGAACCACGTGATCAGCTGACTTGTTGCAGTACAATACCATGCGATCAGCTGACTTACAGCAGTAGAGGACCATGTGATCAGCTGACGTAGTGCAGGACAAGTCCATGTAGTCAGCTGACTTAGTGCAGTACAGGACCATGTGATCAGCTGACTTAGAGCAGTACAGGAACATTTGGTCAGATGACTTGGAGCAGTACAGGATCATGTGATGACCTGACTTGGTACAGTACAGGACCATGTGATCAGCTGACTTGTTGCAGTACAGGACCATGTGATCAGCTGACTTACAGCAGTAGACGACCATGTGATCAGCTGACTTGTTACAGTACAGGACCATGTGATCAGCTGACTTGTTGCAGTACAATACCATGTGATCAGCTGACTTACAGCAGTAGAGGACCATGTGATCAGTTGACTTAGTGCAGGACAAGTCCATGTGGTCAGCTGACTTAGTGCAGTACAGGACCATGTGATCAGCTGACTTGTTGCAGTACAGGACCATGTGATCAGCTGACTAAGTACAGTACATAATCATGTGATCAGCTGACTTGGAGCAGTACAGGACCATGTGATCAGCTGACTTAAAAGAGTACAGGACCATGTGATCAGCTGACTTGGAGCAGTACAGGACCATGTGATCAGCTGACTTGGAGCAGTACAGGACCATGTGATCAGCTGACTTGTTGCAGTACAATACCATGTGATCAGCTGACTTAGTGCAGGACAAGTCCATGTGGTCAGCTGACTTAGTGAAGTACAGGACCATGTGATCAGCTGACTTAGTACAGTACAGGACCATGTGATCACCGCACTTGGAGCAGTACAGGACCATGTGATCAGCTGACTTAGTAAAGTACAGGACCATGTGATCAGCTGACTTATTACAGTACAGGACTATGTGACCAGCTGATTTAGTACAGTACAGGACCATGTGATCAGCTGACTTGTTGCAGTACAGCACCATGTGATCAGCTGACTTAGTAAAGTACAGTAGCATCTGATCAGCTGACTTAGTAGAGTACAGGACCATGTGATCAGCTGACTTGTTGCAGTACAGGACCATGTGATCAGCTGACTTGTTGCAGTACAGGACCATGTGATCAGCTGACTTGGAGCAGTACAGGACTATTTGATCAGCTGACTTAGTACAGTACAGAAAGATGTGATCAGCTCACTTGTTGCAGTACAATACCATGTGATCAGCTGACTTTGTGCAGTACAGGACCATGTGATCAGCTGACTTAGTACAGTACAGGACCATGTGATCAGCTGACTTGTCGTAGTACAATACCATGTGATCAGCTGACTTACAGCAGTAGAGGACCATGTGATCAGCTGACTTAGTGCAGGACAAGTCCATGTGGTTAGATGACTTGGAGCAGTACAGGACCGTGTGATCAGCTGACTTAGAGCAGTACAGGAACATTTGGTCAGCTGACGTGGAGCAGTACAGGACCATGTGATCAGCTGACTTAGAGCAGTACAGGACCATGTGGTCAGCTGACTTGCAGCAGTACAGGATCATGTGATGACCTGACTTAGTACAGTACAGGACCATGTGATCAGCTGACTTAGATCAGTACAGGAACATTTGGTCAGCTGATTTGGAGCAGTACAGGACCATGTGATCAGCTGGCCTAGTACAGTACAGGACCATGTGATCAGCTGACTTGTTGCAGTACAGGACCATGTGATCAGCTGACTTATTACAGTACCGGACCATGTGATCAGCTGACTTAGAGCAGTACAGGAACATTTGGTCAGCTGACTTGGAGCAGTACAGGATCATGTGATGACCTGACTTAGTACAGTACAGGACCAAGTGATCAGCTGACTTAGATCAGTACAGGAACATTTGGTCAGCTGACTTGGAGCAGTACAGGACCATGTGATCAGCTGACTTGTTGCAGTACAGGACCATGTGATCAGCTGACTTATTACAGTACAGGACCATGTGATCAGCTGACTTGGAGCAGTACAGGACCATGTGATCAGCTGACTTAGTACAGTACAGGACCATGTGATCAGCTGACTTGGATTAGTACAGGACCATGTGATCAGCTGACTTAGTAAAGTACAGGACCATGTGATCAGCTGACTTAGTACAGTACAGGACCATGTGATCAGCTGACCTGGAGCAGTACAGGACCATGTGATCAGCTGACTTAGTAAAGTACAGGACCATATGATCAGCTGAGTTAGTGCAGGACAAGTCCATGTGGTCAGCTGACTTAGTGCAGTACAGGACCTTGTGATCAGCTGACTTATTACAGTACCGGACCATGTGATCAGCTGACTTGGAGCAGTACAGGACCATGTGATCAGCTGACTTAGATCAGTACAGTACCATGTGATCAGCTGACTTAGAGCAGTACAGGACCATGTAATCAACTGACTTTGAGCAGTACAGGACCATGTGATCAGCTGACTTAGTGCAGTACAGGACCATGTGATCAGCTGACTTAGTACAGTACAGGACCTTGTGATCAGCTGACTTAGTAAAGTACAATACCATGTGATCAGCTGACTTAGTGCAGTACAGGACCATGTGATCAGCTGACTTAGTGCAGTACAGGACCATGTGATCAGCTGACTTAGTACAGTACAGGACCATGTGATCAGCTTACTTAGTAGAGTACAGGACCGTGTGATCAGCTGACGTAGTGAAGTACAGGACCATGTGATCAGCTGACTTAGTACAGTACAGGACCATGTGATCAGCTGACTTGGAGCAGTACATGAACATGTGATCAGCTGACTTAGTAAAGTACAGGACCATGTGATCAGCTGACTTAGTACAGTACAGGACTATGTGATCAGCTTATTTAGTACAGTACAGGACCATGTGATCAGCTGACTTAGTAAAGTACAGTAGCATCTGATCAGCTGACGTAGTAGAGTACAGGACCATGTGATCAGCTGACTTGTTGCAGTACAGGACCATGTGATCAGCTGACTTGTTGCAGTACAGGACCATGTCATCAGCTGACTTGGAGCAGTACAGGACCATTTGATCAGCTGACTTAGTACAGTACAGAACCACGTGATCAGCTGACTTGTTGCAGTACAATACCATGCGATCAGCTGACTTACAGCAGTAGAGGACCATGTGATCAGCTGACTTAGTGCAGGACAAGTCCATGTAGTCAGCTGACTTAGTGCAGTACAGGACCATGTGATCAGCTGACTTAGAGCAGTACAGGAACATTTGGTCAGATGACTTGGAGCAGTACAGGATCATGTGATGACCTGACTTGGTACAGTACAGGACCATGTGATCAGCTGACTTGTTGCAGTACAGGACCATGTGATCAGCTGACTTACAGCAGTAGAGGACCATGTGATCAGCTGACTTGTTACAGTACAGGACCATGTGATCAGCTGACTTGTTGCAGTACAATACCATGTGATCAGCTGACTTACAGCAGTAGAGGACCATGTGATCAGTTGACTTAGTGCAGGACAAGTCCATGTGGTCAGCTGACTTAGTGCAGTACAGGACCATGTGATCAGCTGACTTGTTGCAGTACAGGACCATGTGATCAGCTGACTTGGAGCAGTACAGGACCATGTGATCAGCTGACTTAAAAGAGTACAGGACCATGTGATCAGCTGACTTGGAGCAGTACAGGACCATGTGATCAGCTGACTTGGAGCAGTACAGGACCATGTGATCAGCTGACTTGTTGCAGTACAATACCATGTGATCAGCTGACTTAGTGCAGGACAAGTCCATGTGGTCAGCTGACTTAGTGAAGTACAGGACCATGTGATCAGCTGACTTAGTACAGTACAGGACCATGTGATCACCGCACTTGGAGCAGTACAGGACCATGTGATCAGCTGACTTAGTAAAGTACAGGACCATGTGATCAGCTGACTTATTACAGTACAGGACTATGTGACCAGCTGATTTAGTACAGTACAGGACCATGTGATCAGCTGACTTGTTGCAGTACAGCACCATGTGATCAGCTGACTTAGTAAAGTACAGTAGCATCTGATCAGCTGACTTAGTAGAGTACAGGACCATGTGATCAGCTGACTTGTTGCAGTACAGGACCATGTGATCAGCTGACTTGTTGCAGTACAGGACCATGTGATCAGCTGACTTGGAGCAGTACAGGACTATTTGATCAGCTGACTTAGTACAGTACAGAAAGATGTGATCAGCTCACTTGTTGCAGTACAATACCATGTGATCAGCTGACTTTGTGCAGTACAGGACCATGTCATCAGCTGACTTAATACAGTACAGGACCATGTGATCAGCTGACTTGTTGTAGTACAATACCATGTGATCAGCTGACTTACAGCAGTAGAGGACCATGTGATCAGCTGACTTAGTGCAGGACAAGTCCATGTGGTTAGATGACTTGGAGCAGTACAGGACCGTGTGATCAGCTGACTTAGAGCAGTACAGGAACATTTGGTCAGCTGACGTGGAGCAGTACAGGACCATGTGATCAGCTGGCTTAGTACAGTACAGGACCATGTGATCAGCTGACTTAGATCAGTACAGGAACATTTGGTCAGCTGATTTGGAGCAGTACAGGACCATGTGATCAGCTGGCTTAGTACAGTACAGGACCATGTGATCAGCTGACTTGTTGCAGTACAGGACCATGTGATCAGCTGACTTATTACAGTACCGGACCATGTGATTAGCTGACTTAGAGCAGTACAGGAACATTTGGTCAGCTGACTTGGAGCAGTACAGGATCATGTGATGACCTGACTTAGTACAGTACAGGACCAAGTGATCAGCTGACTTAGATCAGTACAGGAACATTTGGTCAGCTGACTTGGAGCAGTACAGGACCATGTGATCAGCTGACTTGTTGCAGTACAGGACCATGTGATCAGCTGACTTATTACAGTACAGGACCATGTGATCAGCTGACTTGGAGCAGTACAGGACCATGTGATCAGCTGACTTAGTACAGTACAGGACCATGTGATCAGCTGACTTGTTGCAGTACAATACCATGTGATCAGCTGACTTACAGCAGTAGAGGACCATGTGATCAGCTGACTTAGTACAGTACAGGACCTTGTGATCAGCTGACTTAGAGCAGTACAGGAACATTTGGTCAGCTGACGTGGAGCAGTACAGGACCATGTGATCAGCTGACTTAGAGCAGTACAGGACCATGTGGTCAGCTGACTTGCAGCAGTACAGGATCATGTGATGACCTGACTTAGTACAGTACAGGACCATGTGATCAGCTGACTTAGATCAGTACAGGAACATTTGGTCAGCTGATTTGGAGCAGTACAGGACCATGTGATCAGCTGGCTTAGTACAGTACAGGACCATGTGATCAGCTGACTTGTTGCAGTACAGGACCATGTGATCAGCTGACTTATTACAGTACCGGACCATGTGATCAGCTGACTTGGAGCAGTACAGGATCATGTGATGACCTGACTTAGTACAGTACAGGACCAAGTGATCAGCTGACTTAGATCAGTACAGGAACATTTGGTCAGCTGACTTGGAGCAGTACAGGACCATGTGATCAGCTGACTTGTTGCAGTACAGGACCATGTGATCAGCTGACTTATTACAGTACAGGACCATGTGATCAGCTGACTTGGAGCAGTACAGGACCATGTGATGAGCTGACTTAGTACAGTACAGGACCATGTGATCAGCTGACTTGTTGCAGTACAATACCATGTGATCAGCTGACTTACAGCAGTAGAGGACCATGTGATCAGCTGACTTAGTACAGTACAGGACCTTGTGATCAGCTGACTTAGAGCAGTACAGGAACATTTGGTCAGCTGACGTGGAGCAGTACAGGACCATGTGATCAGCTGACTTAGAGCAGTACAGGACCATGTGGTCAGCTGACTTGCAGCAGTACAGGATCATGTGATGACCTGACTTAGTACAGTACAGGACCATGTGATCAGCTGACTTAGATCAGTACAGGAACATTTGGTCAGCTGATTTGGAGCAGTACAGGACCATGTGATCAGCTGGCTTAGTACAGTACAGGACCATGTGATCAGCTGACTTGTTGCAGTACAGGACCATGTGATCAGCTGACTTATTACAGTACCGGACCATGTGATCAGCTGACTTAGAGCAGTACAGGAACATTTGGTCAGCTGACTTGGAGCAGTACAGGATCATGTGATGACCTGACTTAGTACAGTACAGGACCAAGTGATCAGCTGACTTAGATCAGTACAGGAACATTTGGTCAGCTGACTTGGAGCAGTACAGGACCATGTGATCAGCTGACTTGTTGCAGTACAGGACCATGTGATCAGCTGACTTATTACAGTACAGGACCATGTGATCAGCTGACTTGGAGCGGTACAGGACCATGTGATCAGCTGACTTAGTACAGTACAGGACCATGTGATCAGCTGACTTGGATTAGTACAGGACCATGTGATCAGCTGACTTAGTAAAGTACAGGACCATGTGATCAGCTGACTTAGTACGGTACAGGACCATGTGATCAGCTGACCTGGAGCAGTACAGGACCATGTGATCAGCTGACTTAGTAAAGTACAGGACCATATGATCAGCTGAGTTAGTGCAGGACAAGTCCATGTGGTCAGCTGACTTAGTGCAGTACAGGACCTTGTGATCAGCTGACTTATTACAGTACCGGACCATGTGATCAGCTGACTTGGAGCAGTACAGGACCATGTGATCAGCTGACTTAGATCAGTACAGTACCATGTGATCAGCTGACTTAGAGCAGTACAGGACCATGTAATCAACTGACTTTGAGCAGTACAGGACCATGTGATCAGCTGACTTAGTGCAGTACAGGACCATGTGATCAGCTGACTTAGTACAGTACAGGACCTTGTGATCAGCTGACTTAGTAAAGTACAATACCATGTGATCAGCTGACTTAGTGCAGTACAGGACCATGTGATCAGCTGACTTAGTGCAGTACAGGACCATGTGATCAGCTGACTTAGTGCAGTACAGGACCATGTGATCAGCTGACTTAGTACAGTACAGGACCATGTGATCAGCTTACTTAGTAGAGTACAGGACCGTGTGATCAGCTGACGTAGTGAAGTACAGGACCATGTGATCAGCTGACTTAGTACAGTACAGGCCCATGTGATCGGCTGACTTGGAGCAGTACATGAACATGTGATCAGCTGACTTAGTAAAGTACAGGACCATGTGATCAGCTGACTTAGTACAGTACAGGACTATGTGATCAGCTGATTTAGTACAGTACAGGACCATGTGATCAGCTGACTTAGTAAAGTACAGTAGCATCTGATCAGCTGACGTAGTAGAGTACAGGACCATGTGATCAGCTGACTTGTTGCAGTACAGGACCATGTGATCAGCTGACTTGTTGCAGTACAGGACCATGTCATCAGCTGACTTGGAGCAGTACAGGACCATTTGATCAGCTGACTTAGTACAGTACAGAACCACGTGATCAGCTGACTTGTTGCAGTACAATACCATGCGATCAGCTGACTTACAGCAGTAGAGGACCATGTGATCAGCTGACTTAGAGCAGTACAGGAACATTTGGTCAGATGACTTGGAGCAGTACAGGATCATGTGATGACCTGACTTGGTACAGTACAGGACCATGTGATCAGCTGACTTGTTGCAGTACAGGACCATGTGATCAGCTGACTTACAGCAGTAGAGGACCATGTGATCAGCTGACTTGTTACAGTACAGGACCATGTGATCAGCTGACTTGTTGCAGTACAATACCATGTGATCAGCTGACTTACAGCAGTAGAGGACCATGTGATCAGTTGACTTAGTGCAGGACAAGTCCATGTGGTCAGCTGACTTAGTGCAGTACAGGACCATGTGATCAGCTGACTTGTTGCAGTACAGGACCATGTGATCAGCTGACTAAGTACAGTACAGAATCATGTGATCAGCTGACTTGGAGCAGTACAGGACCATGTGATCAGCTGACTTAAAAGAGTACAGGACCATGTGATCAGCTGACTTGGAGCAGTAAAGGACCATGTGATCAGCTGACTTGGAGCAGTACAGGACCATGTGATCAGCTGACTTGTTGCAGTACAATACCATGTGATCAGCTGACTTAGTGCAGGACAAGTCCATGTGGTCAGCTGACTTAGTGAAGTACAGGACCATGTGATCAGCTGACTTAGTACAGTACAGGACCATGTGATCACCGCACTTGGAGCAGTACAGGACCATGTGATCAGCTGACTTAGTAAAGTACAGGACCATGTGATCAGCTGACTTATTACAGTACAGGACTATGTGACCAGCTGATTTAGTACAGTACAGGACCATGTGATCAGCTGACTTGTTGCAGTACAGCACCATGTGATCAGCTGACTTAGTAAAGTACAGTAGCATCTGATCAGCTGACTTAGTAGAGTACAGGACCATGTGATCAGCTGACTTGTTGCAGTACAGGACCATGTGATCAGCTGACTTGTTGCAGTACAGGACCATGTGATCAGCTGACTTGGAGCAGTACAGGACTATTTGATCAGCTGACTTAGTACAGTACAGAAAGATGTGATCAGCTCACTTGTTGCAGTACAATACCATGTGATCAGCTGACTTTGTGCAGTACAGGACCATGTGATCAGCTGACTTAGTACAGTACAGGACCATGTGATCAGCTGACTTGTTGTAGTACAATACCATGTGATCAGCTGACTTACAGCAGTAGAGGACCATGTGATCAGCTGACTTAGTGCAGGACAAGTCCATGTGGTTAGATGACTTGGAGCAGTACAGGACCGTGTGATCAGCTGACTTAGAGCAGTACAGGAACATTTGGTCAGCTGACGTGGAGCAGTACAGGACCATGTGATCAGCTGACTTAGAGCAGTACAGGACCATGTGGTCAGCTGACTTGCAGCAGTACAGGATCATGTGATGACCTGACTTAGTACAGTACAGGACCATGTGATCAGCTGACTTAGATCAGTACAGGAACATTTGGTCAGCTGATTTGGAGCAGTACAGGACCATGTGATCAGCTGGCTTAGTACAGTACAGGACCATGTGATCAGCTGACTTGTTGCAGTACAGGACCATGTGATCAGCTGACTTATTACAGTACCGGACCATGTGATCAGCTGACTTAGAGCAGTACAGGAACATTTGGTCAGCTGACTTGGAGCAGTACAGGATCATGTGATGACCTGACTTAGTACAGTACAGGACCAAGTGATCAGCTGACTTGTTGCAGTACAGGACCATGTGATCAGCTGACTTATTACAGTACAGGACCATGTGATCAGCTGACTTGGAGCAGTACAGGACCATGTGATCAGCTGACTTAGTACAGTACAGGACCATGTGATCAGCTGACTTGTTGCAGTACAATACCATGTGATCAGCTGACTTACAGCAGTAGAGGACCATGTGATCAGCTGACTTAGTACAGTACAGGACCTTGTGATCAGCTGACTTAGAGCAGTACAGGACCATGTGATCAGCTGATTAAGTGTAGTACAGGACCTTGTGATCAGCTGACTTAGTAAAGTACAGTACCATCTGATCAGCTGACTTAGTAGAGTACAGGACCATGTGATCAGCTGACTTGTTGCAGTACAGCACCATGTGATCAGCTGACTTAGTAAAGTACAGTACCATCTGATCAGCTGACTTAGTAGAGTACAGGACCATGTGATCAGCTGACTTGTTGCAGTACAGGACCATGTGATCAGCTGACTTATTACAGTACCGGACCATGTGATTAGCTGACTTAGAGCAGTACAGGAACATTTGGTCAGCTGACTTGGAGCAGTACAGGATCATGTGATGACCTGACTTAGTACAGTACAGGACCAAGTGATCAGCTGACTTAGATCAGTACAGGAACATTTGGTCAGCTGACTTGGAGCAGTACAGGACCATGTGATCAGCTGACTTGTTGCAGTACAGGACCATGTGATCAGCTGACTTATTACAGTACAGGACCATGTGATCAGCTGACTTGGAGCAGTACAGGACCATGTGATCAGCTGACTTAGTACAGTACAGGACCATGTGATCAGCTGACTTGTTGCAGTACAATACCATGTGATCAGCTGACTTACAGCAGTAGAGGACCATGTGATCAGCTGACTTAGTACAGTACAGGACCTTGTGATCAGCTGACTTAGAGCAGTACAGGAACATTTGGTCAGCTGACGTGGAGCAGTACAGGACCATGTGATCAGCTGACTTAGAGCAGTACAGGACCATGTGGTCAGCTGACTTGCAGCAGTACAGGATCATGTGATGACCTGACTTAGTACAGTACAGGACCATGTGATCAGCTGACTTAGATCAGTACAGGAACATTTGGTCAGCTGATTTGGAGCAGTACAGGACCATGTGATCAGCTGGCTTAGTACAGTACAGGACCATGTGATCAGCTGACTTGTTGCAGTACAGGACCATGTGATCAGCTGACTTATTACAGTACCGGACCATGTGATCAGCTGACTTGGAGCAGTACAGGATCATGTGATGACCTGACTTAGTACAGTACAGGACCAAGTGATCAGCTGACTTAGATCAGTACAGGAACATTTGGTCAGCTGACTTGGAGCAGTACAGGACCATGTGATCAGCTGACTTGTTGCAGTACAGGACCATGTGATCAGCTGACTTATTACAGTACAGGACCATGTGATCAGCTGACTTGGAGCAGTACAGGACCATGTGATGAGCTGACTTAGTACAGTACAGGACCATGTGATCAGCTGACTTGTTGCAGTACAATACCATGTGATCAGCTGACTTACAGCAGTAGAGGACCATGTGATCAGCTGACTTAGTACAGTACAGGACCTTGTGATCAGCTGACTTAGAGCAGTACAGGAACATTTGGTCAGCTGACGTGGAGCAGTACAGGACCATGTGATCAGCTGACTTAGAGCAGTACAGGACCATGTGGTCAGCTGACTTGCAGCAGTACAGGATCATGTGATGACCTGACTTAGTACAGTACAGGACCATGTGATCAGCTGACTTAGATCAGTACAGGAACATTTGGTCAGCTGATTTGGAGCAGTACAGGACCATGTGATCAGCTGGCTTAGTACAGTACAGGACCATGTGATCAGCTGACTTGTTGCAGTACAGGACCATGTGATCAGCTGACTTATTACAGTACCGGACCATGTGATCAGCTGACTTAGAGCAGTACAGGAACATTTGGTCAGCTGACTTGGAGCAGTACAGGATCATGTGATGACCTGACTTAGTACAGTACAGGACCAAGTGATCAGCTGACTTAGATCAGTACAGGAACATTTGGTCAGCTGACTTGGAGCAGTACAGGACCATGTGATCAGCTGACTTGTTGCAGTACAGGACCATGTGATCAGCTGACTTATTACAGTACAGGACCATGTGATCAGCTGACTTGGAGCGGTACAGGACCATGTGATCAGCTGACTTAGTACAGTACAGGACCATGTGATCAGCTGACTTGGATTAGTACAGGACCATGTGATCAGCTGACTTAGTAAAGTACAGGACCATGTGATCAGCTGACTTAGTACGGTACAGGACCATGTGATCAGCTGACCTGGAGCAGTACAGGACCATGTGATCAGCTGACTTAGTAAAGTACAGGACCATATGATCAGCTGAGTTAGTGCAGGACAAGTCCATGTGGTCAGCTGACTTAGTGCAGTACAGGACCTTGTGATCAGCTGACTTATTACAGTACCGGACCATGTGATCAGCTGACTTGGAGCAGTACAGGACCATGTGATCAGCTGACTTAGATCAGTACAGTACCATGTGATCAGCTGACTTAGAGCAGTACAGGACCATGTAATCAACTGACTTTGAGCAGTACAGGACCATGTGATCAGCTGACTTAGTGCAGTACAGGACCATGTGATCAGCTGACTTAGTACAGTACAGGACCTTGTGATCAGCTGACTTAGTAAAGTACAATACCATGTGATCAGCTGACTTAGTGCAGTACAGGACCATGTGATCAGCTGACTTAGTGCAGTACAGGACCATGTGATCAGCTGACTTAGTGCAGTACAGGACCATGTGATCAGCTGACTTAGTACAGTACAGGACCATGTGATCAGCTTACTTAGTAGAGTACAGGACCGTGTGATCAGCTGACGTAGTGAAGTACAGGACCATGTGATCAGCTGACTTAGTACAGTACAGGCCCATGTGATCAGCTGACTTGGAGCAGTACATGAACATGTGATCAGCTGACTTAGTAAAGTACAGGACCATGTGATCAGCTGACTTAGTACAGTACAGGACTATGTGATCAGCTGATTTAGTACAGTACAGGACCATGTGATCAGCTGACTTAGTAAAGTACAGTAGCATCTGATCAGCTGACGTAGTAGAGTACAGGACCATGTGATCAGCTGACTTGTTGCAGTACAGGACCATGTGATCAGCTGACTTGTTGCAGTACAGGACCATGTCATCAGCTGACTTGGAGCAGTACAGGACCATTTGATCAGCTGACTTAGTACAGTACAGAACCACGTGATCAGCTGACTTGTTGCAGTACAATACCATGCGATCAGCTGACTTACAGCAGTAGAGGACCATGTGATCAGCTGACTTAGAGCAGTACAGGAACATTTGGTCAGATGACTTGGAGCAGTACAGGATCATGTGATGACCTGACTTGGTACAGTACAGGACCATGTGATCAGCTGACTTGTTGCAGTACAGGACCATGTGATCAGCTGACTTACAGCAGTAGAGGACCATGTGATCAGCTGACTTGTTACAGTACAGGACCATGTGATCAGCTGACTTGTTGCAGTACAATACCATGTGATCAGCTGACTTACAGCAGTAGAGGACCATGTGATCAGTTGACTTAGTGCAGGACAAGTCCATGTGGTCAGCTGACTTAGTGCAGTACAGGACCATGTGATCAGCTGACTTGTTGCAGTACAGGACCATGTGATCAGCTGACTAAGTACAGTACAGAATCATGTGATCAGCTGACTTGGAGCAGTACAGGACCATGTGATCAGCTGACTTAAAAGAGTACAGGACCATGTGATCAGCTGACTTGGAGCAGTAAAGGACCATGTGATCAGCTGACTTGGAGCAGTACAGGACCATGTGATCAGCTGACTTGTTGCAGTACAATACCATGTGATCAGCTGACTTAGTGCAGGACAAGTCCATGTGGTCAGCTGACTTAGTGAAGTACAGGACCATGTGATCAGCTGACTTAGTACAGTACAGGACCATGTGATCACCGCACTTGGAGCAGTACAGGACCATGTGATCAGCTGACTTAGTAAAGTACAGGACCATGTGATCAGCTGACTTATTACAGTACAGGACTATGTGACCAGCTGATTTAGTACAGTACAGGACCATGTGATCAGCTGACTTGTTGCAGTACAGCACCATGTGATCAGCTGACTTAGTAAAGTACAGTAGCATCTGATCAGCTGACTTAGTAGAGTACAGGACCATGTGATCAGCTGACTTGTTGCAGTACAGGACCATGTGATCAGCTGACTTGTTGCAGTACAGGACCATGTGATCAGCTGACTTGGAGCAGTACAGGACTATTTGATCAGCTGACTTAGTACAGTACAGAAAGATGTGATCAGCTCACTTGTTGCAGTACAATACCATGTGATCAGCTCACTTACAGCAGTAGAGGACCATGTGATCAGCTGACTTAGTGCAGGACAAGTCAATGTGGTCAGATGACTTGCAGCAGTACAGGATCATGTGATGACCTGACTTAGTACAGTACAGGACCATGTGATCAGCTGACTTAGATCAGTACAGGAACATTTGGTCAGCTGATTTGGAGCAGTACAGGACCATGTGATCAGCTGGCTTAGTACAGTACAGGACCATGTGATCAGCTGACTTACAGCAGTAGAGGACCATGTCATCAGCTGACTTAGTGCAGGACAATTCCATGTGGTCAGCTGACTTAGTACAGTACAGGGCCATGTGATCAGCTGACTTATTACAGTACCGGACCATGTGATCAGCTGACTTAGAGCAGTACAGGAACATTTGGTCAGCTGACTTGGAGCAGTACAGGACCATGTGATGAGCTACCTTAGTACAGTACAGGACCATGTGATCAGCTGACTTAGTGCAGGAGAAGTCCATGTGGTCAGCTGACTTAGTGCAGTACAGGACCATGTGATCAGCTGACTTATTACAGTACCGGACCCTATGATCAGCTGACTTAGAGCAGTAGTGAAACATTTGGTCAGCTGACTTTTAAGTAGTACAGGACCATGTGAGGAGCTGCCTTAGTATAGTACAGGACCATGTGATCAGCTGACTTAGTGCAGTACAGGGCCATGTGATCAGCTGACTTAGTACAGTACAGGACCATGTGATCAGCTGACTTGGAGCAGTACAGGACTATGTGATCAGCTGATCTAGTACAGAAAGGACCATGTGATCAGCTGACTTGTTGCAGTACAGGACCATGTGATCAGCTGACTTAGTAAAGTACAGTACCATGTGATCAGCTCACTTGTTGTAGTACAATACCATGTGATCAGCTGACATACAGCACTAGAGGACCATGTGATCACCTGACTTAGTGCAGGACAAGTCCATGTGGTCAGCTGACTTAGTGCAGTACAGGACCATGTGATCAGCTGACTTGGAGCAGTACAGGACCATGTGATCAGCTGACTTATTACAGTACCGGACCATGTGATCAGCTGACTTAGAGCAGTACAGGAACATTTGGTCAGCTGACTTGGAGCAGTACAGGACCATGTGATGAGCTACCTTAGTACAGTACAGGACTATGTGATCAGCTGATCTAGTACAGAAAGGACCATGTGATCAGCTGACTTGTTGCAGTACAGGGCCATGTGATCAGCTGACTTAGTACAGTACAGGACCATGTGATCAGCTGACTTATTACAGTACCGGACCATGTGATCAGCTGACTTAGAGCAGTACAGGAACATTTGGTCAGCTGACTTGGAGCAGTACAGGACCATGTGATGAGCTACCTTAGTACAGTACAGGACCATGTGATCAGCTGACTTAGTGCAGGAGAAGTCCATGTGGTCAGCTGACTTAGTGCAGTACAGGACCATGTGATCAGCTGACTTATTACAGTACCGGACCCTATGATCAGCTGACTTAGAGCAGTACTGGAACATTTGGTCAGCTGACTTTTAAGTAGTACAGGACCATGTGATGAGCTGCCTTAGTATAGTACAGGACCATGTGATCAGCTGACTTAGTGCAGTACAGGGCCATGTGATCAGCTGACTTGGAGCAGTACAGGACTATGTGATCAGCTGATCTAGTACAGAAAGGACCATGTGATCAGCTGACTTGTTGCAGTACAGGACCATGTGATCAGCTGACTTAGTAAAGTACAGTACCATGTGATCAGCTCACTTGTTGTAGTACAATACCATGTGATCAGCTGACATACAGCACTAGAGGACCATGTGATCACCTGAGTTAGTGCAGGACAAGTCCATGTGGTCAGCTGACTTAGTAGAGTACAGCACCATGTGATCAGCTGACTTGTTGCAGTACAGGACAATGTGATCAGTTGACTTGTTGCAGTAGAGGACCATGTGATCAGCTGACTTAGTAAAGTACAGTACCATGTGATCAGCTGACTTGGTAGAGTACAGGACCATTTGATCAGCTGACTTGTTGCAGTACAGGACCATGTGATCAGCTGACTTAGTACAGTACAGGACCATGTGATCAGCTGACATGGAGCAGTACAGGACCATGTGATCAGCTGACTTAGTAAAGTACAGGACCATGTGATCAGTTGACTTAGTACAGTACAGGACTATGTGATCAGCTGACTTAGTACAGTACAGGACCATGTGATCAGCTGACTTGTTGCAGTACAGGACTATGTGATCAGCTGACTTAGTAAAGTACAGTATCGTGTGATAAGCTGACTTAGTAGAGTACAGGACCATGTGATCAGCTGACTTGTTGCAGTGCAGGACCATGTGATCAGCTGACTTACAGCAGTAGAGGACCATGTGATCAGCTGAGTTAGTGCAGGACAATTCCATGTGGTCAGCTGACTTAGTACAGTACAGGACCATGTGATCAGCTGACTTATTACAGTACCGGACCATGTGATCAGCTGACTTAGAACAGTACAGGAACATTTGGTCACCTGACTTGGAGCAGTACAGGACCATGTGATGAGCTGCCTTAGTACAGTACAGGACCTTGTGATCAGCTGACTTAGATCAATACAGTACCATGTGATCAGCTGATTTAGAGCAGTACAGGACCATGTGATCAGCTGACCTAGTACAGAAAAGACCATGTAATCAGCTGACTTAGTGCAGTACAGGACGATGTGATCAGCTGAGTTAGTTCAGTACCGAACCATGTCATCAGCTGACTTGTTGCAGTACAGGACCATGTGATCAGCTTACTTAGTAAAGTACAGTACCATGTGATCAGCTGACTTGGTAGAGTACAGGACCATGTGATCAGCTGACTTGTTGCAGTACAGGACTATGTGATCAGCTGACTTAGTACAGTACAGGACCATGTGATCAGCTGACTCAGTAAAGTACAGCACCATGTGATCAGCTGACTTAGTAGAGTACAGCACCATGTGATCAGCTGACTTGTTGCAGTTCAGGACCATGTGATCAGCTGACGTAATGAAGTACAATACCATGTGATCAGCTGACTTGGAGCAGTACAGGACCATGTGATCAGCTGACTTAGTACAGTACAGGACCATGTGATCAGCTGACTTGTTCTAGTACAATACCATGTGATCAGCTGACTTACAGCAGTAGAGGACCATGTGATCAGCTGACTTAGTGCAGGACAAGTCAATGTGGTCAGATGACTTAGTGCAGTACAGGACCATGTGATCAGCTGACTTAGTGCAGGACAAGTCAATGTGGTCAGATGACTTAGTGCAGTACAGGACCATGTGGTCAGCTGACTTAGTGCAGTACAGGACCATGTGATCAGCTGACTTATTACAGTACCGGACCCTATGATCAGCTGACTTAGAGCAGTACAAGAACATTTGGTCAGCTGACTTACAGCAGTAGAGGACCATGTCATCAGCTGACTTAGTGCAGGACAATTCCATATGGTCAGCTGACTTAGTGCAGTACAGGACCATGTGATGAGCTGCCTTAGTATAGTACAGGACCATGTGATCAGCTGACTTAGTGCAGTACAGGGCCATGTGATCAGCTGACTTAGTACAGTACAGGACCATGTGATCAGCTGACTTGGAGCAGTACAGGACTATGTGATCAGCTGATCTAGTACAGAAAGGACCATGTGATCAGCTGACTTGTGGCAGTACAGGACCATGTGATCAGCTGACTTAGTAAAGTACAGTACCATGTGATCAGCTCACTTGTTGTAGTACAATACCATGTGATCAGCTGACATACAGCAGTAGAGGACCATGTGATCACCTGACTTAGTGCAGGACAAGTCCATGTGGTCAGCTGACTTAGTGCAGTACAGGACCATGTGATCAGCTGACTTGGAGCAGTACAGTACCATGTCATCAGCTGACTTGTTGCAGTACAGGACTATGTGATCAGCTGACTTAGTACAGTACAGGACCATGTGATCAGCTGACTCAGTAAAGTACAGTACCATGTGATCAGCTGACTTAGTAGAGTACAGCACCATGTGATCAGCTGACTTGTTGCAGTACAGGACAATGTGATCAGTTGACTTGTTGCAGTAGAGGACCATGTGATCAGCTGACTTAGTAAAGTACAGTACCATGTGATCAGCTGACTTGGTAGAGTACAGGACCATTTGATCAGCTGACTTGTTGCAGTACAGGACCATGTGATCAGCTGACTTACAGCAGTAGAGGACCATGTGATCAGCTGAGTTAGTGCAGGACAATTCCATGTGGTCAGCTGACTTAGTACAGTACAGGACCATGTGATCAGCTGACTTATTACAGTACCGGACCATGTGATCAGCTGACTTAGAACAGTACAGGAACATTTGGTCACCTGACTTGGAGCAGTACAGGACCATGTGATGAGCTGCCTTAGTACAGTACAGGACCTTGTGATCAGCTGACTTAGATCAATACAGTACCATGTGATCAGCTGATTTAGAGCAGTACAGGACCATGTGATCAGCTGACCTAGTACAGAAAAGACCATGTAATCAGCTGACTTAGTGCAGTACAGGACGATGTGATCAGCTGAGTTAGTTCAGTACCGAACCATGTCATCAGCTGACTTGTTGCAGTACAGGACCATGTGATCAGCTTACTTAGTAAAGTACAGTACCATGTGATCAGCTGACTTGGTAGAGTACAGGACCATGTGATCAGCTGACTTGTTGCAGTACAGGACTATGTGATCAGCTGACTTAGTAGAGTACAGCACCATGTGATCAGCTGACTTGTTGCAGTACAGGACAATGTGATCAGTTGACTTGTTGCAGTAGAGGACCATGTGATCAGCTGACTTAGTAAAGTACAGTACCATGTGATCAGCTGACTTGGTAGAGTACAGGACCATTTGATCAGCTGACTTGTTGCAGTACAGGACCATGTGATCAGCTGACTTACAGCAGTAGAGGACCATGTGATCAGCTGAGTTAGTGCAGGACAATTCCATGTGGTCAGCTGACTTAGTACAGTACAGGACCATGTGATCAGCTGACTTATTACAGTACCGGACCATGTGATCAGCTGACTTAGAACAGTACAGGAACATTTGGTCACCTGACTTGGAGCAGTACAGGACCATGTGATGAGCTGCCTTAGTACAGTACAGGACCTTGTGATCAGCTGACTTAGATCAATACAGTACCATGTGATCAGCTGATTTAGAGCAGTACAGGACCATGTGATCAGCTGACCTAGTACAGAAAAGACCATGTAATCAGCTGACTTAGTGCAGTACAGGACGATGTGATCAGCTGAGTTAGTTCAGTACCGAACCATGTCATCAGCTGACTTGTTGCAGTACAGGACCATGTGATCAGCTTACTTAGTAAAGTACAGTACCATGTGATCAGCTGACTTGGTAGAGTACAGGACCATGTGATCAGCTGACTTGTTGCAGTACAGGACTATGTGATCAGCTGACTTAGTACAGTACAGGACCATGTGATCAGCTGACTCAGTAAAGTACAGTACCATGTGATCAGCTGACTTAGTAGAGTACAGCACCATGTGATCAGCTGACTTGTTGCAGTTCAGGACCATGTGATCAGCTGACGTAATGTAGTACAATACCATGTGATCAGCTGACTTGGAGCAGTACAGGACCATGTGATCAGCTGACTTAGTACAGTACAGGACCATGTGATCAGCTGACTTGTTCTAGTACAATACCATGTGATCAGCTGACTTACAGCAGTAGAGGACCATGTGATCAGCTGACTTTGTGCAGGACAAGTCAATGTGGTCAGATGACTTAGTGCAGTACAGGACCATGTGATCAGCTGACTTAGTGCAGGACAAGTCAATGTGGTCAGATGACTTAGTGCAGTACAGGACCATGTGGTCAGCTGACTTAGTGCAGTACAGGACCATGTGATCAGCTGACTTATTACAGTACCGGACCCTATGATCAGCTGACTTAGAGCAGTACAAGAACATTTGGTCAGCTGACTTACAGCAGTAGAGGACCATGTCATCAGCTGACTTAGTGCAGTACAGGACCATGTGATGAGCTGCCTTAGTATAGTACAGGACCATGTGATCAGCTGACTTAGTGCAGTACAGGGCCATGTGATCAGCTGACTTAGTACAGTACAGGACCATGTGATCAGCTGACTTGGAGCAGTACAGGACTATGTGATCAGCTGATCTAGTACAGAAAGGATCATGTGATCAGCTGACCTGTTGCAGTACAGGACCATGTGATCAGCTGACTTAGTAAAGTACAGTACCATGTGATCAGCTCACTTGTTGTAGTACAATACCATGTGATCAGCTGACATACAGCAGTAGAGGACCATGTGATCACCTGACTTAGTGCAGGACAAGTCCATGTGGTCAGCTGACTTAGTGCAGTACAGGACCATGTGATCAGCTGACTTGGAGCAGTACAGTACCATGTCATCAGCTGACTTGTTGCAGTACAGGACTATGTGATCACCTGACTTAGTACAGTACAGGACCATGTGATCAGCTGACTCAGTAAAGTACAGTACCATGTGATCAGCTGACTTAGTAGAGTATAGCACCATGTGATCAGCTGACTTGTTGCAGTACAGGACAATGTGATCAGTTGACTTGTTGCAGTAGAGGACCATGTGATCAGCTGACTTAGTAAAGTACAGTACCATGTGATCAGCTGACTTGGTAGAGTACAGGACCATTTGATCAGCTGACTTGTTGCAGTACAGGACCATGTGATCAGCTGACTTAGTACAGTACAGGACCATGTGATCAGCTGACATGGAGCAGTACAGGACCATGTGATCAGCTGACTTAGTAAAGTACAGGACCATGTGATCAGTTGACTTAGTACAGTACAGGACTATGTGATCAGCTGACTTAGTACAGTACAGGACCATGTGATCAGTTGACTTAGTACAGTACAGGACCATGTGATCAGCTGACTTGTTGCAGTACAGGACCATGTGATCAGCTGACTTAGTACAGTAAAGGAGCATGTGATCAGCTGACTTGTTGCAGTACAGGACCATGTGATCAGCTGACTTAGTGCAGGAGAAGTCGTTCACTCACATCAGCATCTGTATTTTTTATGGATCGCCTGCTAACATCAGCATTTTTATTTTTATAGATTGACTGTTTGCATCAGAAACATCAGGCCTTGATTTCTATTGATCATTCCCTCACATCAACATCTGGATTTCTATGGACCACCTGCTCACATCTGTATTTGGATTCCTATTGATCACCTGCTCACAACAGCATCTAGTTTTCTATTGATCGTTCACTCACCTGAGCATCTGGATTTCTATTGATTGCCTGCTCAGATCGACAATTGTATTTCTATTAATCGCCTGCTCAGATCAGTGTTTGAATTTTTGTTGATCACCTAATCACATCAGCATCTGAATTTTTATTGATCGCCTGCACAGATCAGCATTTGTTTTTCTATTGATCATTCACTCACATCAGCATCTGTATTTTTTTTGCATCGCCTGCTAACATCAGCATTTTTATTTCTATAGATTGTCTGTTTGCATCAGAAACATCAGGCCTTGATTTCTATTGATCATTCCCTCACATCAACATCTGGATTTCTATGGACCGCCTGCTCACATCACTATTTGGATTCCTATTGATCACCTGCTCACATCAGTATTTGTATTTCTACTGATCGTTCGCTCGCCTCAGCATCTGTATTTCTATTGATCGTTCGCTCCCATCAGCTTTTTTATTTCTATTGATCGTTCGCTCACCTGAGCATCTGGATTTCTATGGATTGCCTGCTCAGATCAACATTTGTATTTCTATTAATCGCCTGCTCAGATCAGCGTTTGAATTTTTGTTGATCACCTAATCACATCAGCATATGAATTTCTATTGATCGCCTACACAGATCAGCATTTGTTTTTCTATTGATCGTACATACAACATAAGACATTACACATACAACATAAGACATAACACGTAAAACACAACACAACACATAAAACATAGCACATGACACATACAACATAAAATAAAAAACATAACACAGAACACATAAAACGTAACATATACAACATAAGACATAACACATACAACATAAGGCATAACACAACATAACACATAACACAAAAAACATAACACATAAGATATAACACAAACATAAAACATAAAACATAACATACAACATAAGAATTAACACATAACACATACGACATAACACATAACACATAAAACATAACACATACAACATAAGGCATAACACAACATAACACATAACACAAAAAACATAACACATAACACATACAACATAACACATAAAACATAACACAAGACATAACACATACAACATAACACAATACATAAAACATAACACATAAGACATAACACATACAACATTAAACATAACACATACAACGTAAGAATTAAGACATACAACATAACACATAACACATAAAACACAACACATACAACATAAGACATAACACATAAAACATAACATATAAGACATCACACATACAACATAACACATAACACATAAAACATAACACATAAGATATAACACATAAATATAAAACAAAAAACATAACACATAACACATAAAACATAACACATAAAACATAACACATAACACATACAACATAAGACATACAACATAAGACATAACACATATAACATTACACATAAGACATAACAGATAAGATATAACACATAAATATAAAACAAAAAACATAACACATAACACATACGACATAACACATAACACATAAAACATAACACATAACACATAACACATAACACATACAACATAAGAATTAACACATATAACATTACACATACGACATAACACATAAAACATAACACATAAGACATAACACATACAACATAAGACATACAACATAACACATAAGATGTGCTGCCTTTAAGTTAAGGCAGAATTAATTGATTTAATAAGTTCAATAGGTTAAAAGGAGAACTTAAGTTAAAACATTAAAAAACATTTGGGCTATTCTCTTCGGTTCATGTGCTTTGTTGCCACCTGCTGGCCACAGGTGGATTTCTTTTAGTTGAGCACATTGTTAAGGTGAACACAGACAGGCAAGATAGACAGCTGGATACATGTTGCTGCTGAATGTCTTTCTGACACGCTTCTGCCTTGGAGACTATGTGTCTGTGAGTAATATGCATAAATATGATGATCAAATATTGCATTTTGTTGAAGGAATGACATGTTAAAAGCTTTTCTTTGGGTTTGGTAAAACATGTGCTCTGCTAGCTTGTAGTTGTAGCAGTAGAGCTAGCTCTGTTTACTACTTGACTATGGACTTGTAGCTGTTGTCGTAGCTGAGCTGTTTTCTCTCATATTTTACTGCTTGTTGTATGCTATAAGTAAAATAAGGCGTTTATGTGTATTATATTTATCATTTATGTGCATATGTCAATGTTTTGTACTGATTTATGCTTATATCTGTAATCTTGCAGTTTTACAAAGAAATGAAAAGAAAAGAAAAGCAAATCAAGACTTCAGTAAAAGACAAGAAAATCCAAACCTTGTGTGTTTATTGAAGAGCTTTTAAGTGTTAACTGACTGTCTAGCTCTGCACAAGAGAACGCACTGCGAGGGCAGTACAGTAAAAAGACACCAACCCGGCGGGCTCAAGCACTAGAAAACAATATTCAGCAAACATGAGTCTACGCTCAGGAAGAAATTACAAAATTGAAGAAGCCATTAAGAGTCAAAATGAAGCTCGTGGAGTACAACAAGCAGAGGTTGTAGGACAAGCAACCACGAGGCACGAGCCTCCCCAAACATTTGACATTAAGTCATATTCATCTAAGGCATCCATGAGACACTCTCAGCGATCATCGTCAACAGCCTCTACAGCCACCAAAGCATATGCAAAGGCAAAAGCTGCCCAGGCTCAACTAGCTTACGCCGAAAAGGAGGCTGACATGATAAAGCAGAGAGCAGACCTCGAAGCAAGCATGCTAAAGCAAAAAGCTGACTATGATGCTAAACTTCATCTTCTCCAGTGCCAACGAGCTGTAGCAGCAGCTGAAGCTGAAGCTACAGCCTATGAGGAAGTTGAGAGCCAGGTGCTCAGTCAAGAACCTTATGTTGAGGATGAGCCCCTCTGCCCAGTCCAGCGCACCAGCGAGTATATCCAACAGCAGTCTGAGCGGTTAGATAAATTGGAAATATGTGACGCTAAACCAGCAACTTACCAACAGATCCAAACTAACACTCAACAATTTTCCAAAGATGTGAAAAATCAGCCAACAATGATCGCATGCCCAAGTGAGACCTACCCTCATAGTACTAAGAATTACACGACCAATCCTGAATACTTAGCTGAGACTCAAGGTGCAAACGACTTTGCAAGATATCTTATTCGCAGAGAAATTGTAAGTTCTGGTCTGATGCAGTTTGATGACAAACCTGAAAATTATTGGTCATGGAAAGCCTCCTTTATAAGTGCTACTAAGGACTTGACCCTCTCAGCCAGGGAAGAATTGGACCTGCTGACAAAGTGGCTTGGAGCTGAATCGTCAGAACAGGCAAAGAGAATTCGTGCAGTGCATGTCCTCAATCCCATAGCAGGTGCCAACATGGTTTGGCAACGTCTTGAAGAGTGTTATGGGTCACCAGAGGTCGTCGAAGACGCATTGTTCAAAAAGATTGAACACTTTCCGAGACTGACCAATAAAGACAATGTCAAACTGAGAGAGCTAGGTGACATTCTACTTGAACTTGAATGTGCTAAGGAAGATGGTGCTCTACCAGGACTCTTGTGTTTGGATACAGCTCGTGGGATAAAACAAATAGTGGAGAAGCTCCCCTATAACCTGCAGGAAAAATGGACAACTCTTGGAAGCAAGTACAAGGAGGATCACAGAGTGGCCTTTCCCCCTTTTTCTGTCTTCTCACACTTTGTTCGACAACAGGCGGAGATAAAAAATGATCCAAGCTTCACAATATCCACTTCTATCAGCCATGCCTTTTCTAGGCCTGAGAAGTCTGTTAGGTACAGTAATAAAACCTCTGTGACCGTTCACAAAACAGACATTCCTGCAGAGCCATCAAGCATCCAAACAAGCGCTATTCCAAAGAAACTGGATGAACCAGACCGTCAGTGTCCAATACATAAAAAGCCCCATCCACTGAATAAGTGCAAGCTCTTTAGAGACAAATCCCTAGAAGAGCGTAAAACATATCTCAGAGAAAACCACATCTGTTACAGATGCTGTGGATCCACTAAACATATGGCTAAAGACTGCAAGGTGGCTGTCAAGTGTGTTGAGTGTAACAGCGACAAACATATTGCAGCCCTGCACCCAGATCCTCCTCCTGTAACCACACAGAGGACTATGGCTGACAAGGATGAAAGCGGGGAGCAAAGTCAATGTTCATCTTCAGTAACTTCTAAATGTACAGAAATTTGTGGAAATACAGACAAGTCACGCTCATGTTCCAAAATTTGCTTAGTTAAAGCATATCCTGCAGGGAAGAAGGAGAAGGCAGTTAAGATGTACGCAGTGTTGGATGAACAAAGTAATAAGTCCCTCGCCAAGACTGAATTCTTCAACCTCTTTGAGGTTAAAGCAGAGTTCACCCCATACACAATGAAAACTTGTTCTGGTAAATTGGAGACTTCAGGTAGGAGAGCTACTAATTTCATCATCGAGTCCATTGATGGAAAAATGCAAATTCCCTTACCCACCTTGATAGAGTGTGACATGGTGCCAGACGATAGGACTGAAATCCCCTCCCCAGAGATTGCACATCATCACCCACACCTACAGCCAGTTGCTAACAAGATCCAACCAGTAGACCAAGATGCTCCAATCCTCCTGCTCTTAGGCAGAGACATCCTTAGAGTCCACAAGGTGCGTGAGCAAGTCAACGGGCCCCATAATGCACCTTACGCACAACGGCTAGACCTGGGCTGGGTCATCGTGGGAGAAGTTTGCTTGGGAACGGTTCACAAGCCGACAGAAGTCAACGTCTACAAAGCAAACATACTACACAGTGGCCGCACATCCTTTTTCAAACCTTGTCCAAACAGTATCCATATAAAGGAAAACTACAGCGGCACATCACAGAATAATGTTCTAAACTTCCATCAATGTGAAGAGAATACATCTCTTGCTGGAAGAGATTTGGGGTGTTCTGTGTTTGGCAGGTCCAAGGATGATGACAAACCAGCATTATCCATAGACGACAAAGCTTTCCTGGCCATCATGGACGCAGAGGTCTGTCAAAATAAAGAAAACAGCTGGGTGGCACCTTTGCCTTTTCGCTCCCCTCGGCGACGTCTTCCAAGCAACAAGGAGGCAGCTTTAAAACGTCTCCGCTCACTAAGGAAAACCCTGGAGAGAAAGCCAGAAATGGAAGATCACTATATTAGCTTCATGCAGAAGATGTTAGACAATGATCAAGCTGAGCCTGCTCCACCACTAGACAAAGGTAAAGAACACTGGTACCTACCAACTTTCGGTGTGTACCATCCACACAAAGCAGATCAGATACGGGTTGTATTTGACTCGAGTGCTGAATGTGAAGGCACATCTCTCAACAATGTGCTCCTCAGTGGACCAGACATGAACAATACCTTGGTTGGTGTTCTTTTGCGGTTTCGAAGGGAACCCATAGCCCTTACAGCAGATGTGCAGCAAATGTTTTACTGTTTCTTCGTCCGAGAAGACCACAGAGATTTTCTCCGGTACCTCTGGTATGAGGACAATGACATCCGCAAGCAAGTGGTTGAGTACAGGATGAAAGTTCATGTATTCGGAAACAGCCCTTCACCAGCTGTAGCCATCTATTGTATGAGACGAGCAGCTCAAAAAGGCGAACAAGAACATGGTTCTGATGCAAGACAGTTTGTAGAGAGGCAGTTTTACGTGGACGATGGTCTCACCTCAGTTGCAACACCTGAAGAAGCAATAGATCTCCTCACACGAACTAGAGAGATGTTGGCAGAATCCAACCTGCGACTGCACAAAGTAGCATCAAACTGTAGCCAAGTGATGGAAGCTTTTCCAGCAGAGGACCGTGCCAAGAATTTGAAAGATTTGGACCTTGCAGTGGATCCCCTCCCTCTTCAGAGGAGCCTTGGGCTCTCTTGGAACCTAGAAACAGACAGTTTTACCTTCCTGGTGTCCCATGAAGAGAAGCCATTCACCCGAAGAGGCGTGTTGTCAACAGTTAATGGGTTATTTGACCCCTTGGGCTTCGTAGCTCCCATAACAATGCAAGGAAAAGCATTAGTCAGAGAACTGTCATCAGAACAAAGTGAGTGGGACTCACCTCTCCCTCCAGCAAAGGAAGCAGGATGGAACCTGTGGAAGGATTCTTTAAAAGCTCTAAAAGACCTGCACATACAAAGATGCTACATACCAGCCTCACTATCTTCAACTCAGAGAAAGGAACTGTGCATCTTTTCAGATGCTTCCACTGTAGCTATTGGGGCTGTGGCCTACCTGAGAGCTGTCGACCCCATGGGTCAGTATCATGTCGGATTTGTCATGGGAAAAGCAAAATTAGCCCCTCACCCGGCCCATACTATTCCACGCCTCGAACTCTGCGCAGCTGTTCTGGCAGTTGAGCTATACGAGCTGATCACTGATGAGATCGATATAGAGGTGGATGCGGTAAAGTTCTTCACCGACAGCAAAATTGTGCTTGGTTACATCAACAACAGCACGAGAAGATTCTATATGTATGTGGCCAACCGAGTAACACGGATAAGAAGATCCACACACCCTGATCAGTGGTACTATGTACCTACAAACCTGAACCCTGCAGACCATGCAACTAGGTCTATACCAGCAGCCCAACTCCAACACAGCAACTGGTTCTCAGGTCCAGCCTTTCTGTATCACGATAATGCAGCAGAGGCACCAGAATCCAATCACTTTACTCTCATTGAACCTGAAACTGATGATGAGATTCGTCCTGAGGTTACTACTCTAGCAACCAAGGTGTCGGAATCCCAGTTAGGTTCACAACACTTTGAGCGATGTTCAAGCTGGAACACGCTATGCCAAACCATAGCCAAACTCATTCGCATTGCAGCATCTTTCAAAAGAAAATCAGACACTGTAAAAAGGAAAGGATGGAAATGTTTCAAAGAAACGCCCAGCCCAAGTGAGCTATCGCAAGCCAAAGTTGTGATCATTCGTTCTGTCCAGAGTGAAGCCTTCCAAGCGGAATTCAAATTTCTTGAAAATAGACAGACATGGCCCAAGCAAAGTAAACTCGAGAAACTCAATCCAGTTGTAGACGAAGATGGTCTGTTTCGTATTGGAGGTCGTCTCTCTTCTGCCAGCCTATCAAAGGAAGAAAAACACCCACTGATCATTCCACATACCCATCACATTTCCATATTACTTGTGAGACACTTTCATCAACAAGTAGCTCACCAAGGACGACACATATCGGAAGGAGCTCTCCGAGCAGCAGGATACTGGATAATTGGCAGTAAGCGCCTGGTGTCATCTGTCATTCACAAGTGTGTTACTTGCCGCAAACTGCGAGGGAGGTTGGAGGACCAAAAGATGGCTGATTTGCCTGCAGACAGACTCACCCCTGAACCTCCATTCACCACTGTCGGCCTCGATATCTTTGGACCATGGTCTGTCATGACACGTCGCACAAGAGGAGGAGTTGCAGACAGCAAACGCTGGGCTGTGCTCTTTACATGCATGTCGACCAGAGCAGTGCATATTGAACTGATTGAAACCATGTCAACGGACAGTTTTATCAATGCTCTGAGGAGATTTTTCTCTATTCGTGGTCCAGCAAAGCTTCTGCGGTCTGACAGAGGGACTAACTTTGTGGGAACTTGTAAGCAGTTGGGCATAAACACAGACAACACCACGTTCAAGAAGTATCTCCAAGAGAAAGGTTGCACCTGGGTGTTTAATCCCCCTCACGCTTCCCACATGGGAGGCTCATGGGAGCGGCTCATTGGAGTGGCCAGGCGCATTCTGGATGCGATGTTGCTACAGACACGATCAACACGTCTCACACACGAAGTCCTGAGCACCTTCATGGCAGAGGTGATGGCTATCATGAATGCTAGACCTCTTATTGCCTTATCCACTGACCCAGATATGCCCGAAGTACTTACCCCTGCAATGCTCCTTACTCAGAAGAGAAGTGCTATTTTGGCCCCCTCTGGAAACTATGGCATGGGTCAGTTGTATGGAAAGCAGTGGAAGCAAGTCCAGGGTCTCGCTGACACCTTCTGGAAGAGGTGGAAAGGAGAGTATCTTTCTACTCTACAAAGCCGCAGGAAGTGGACAAAAGACAAGCCAAACATCAAAGTTGGAGATGTTGTCTTACTGAAAGACAGCCAAGCTCACAGAAATGAATGGCCAATGGGACTAATTGTTAAGACTGTGCCAAGTAGCGACAAGAGGGTCCGCAAGGTAGAAGTGCGGATTGTGAAGGATGGGACTGTCAAGGTGTTTCTAAGGCCAGTCTCAGAGATTGTAGTACTACTTTCAGAGACTTAGTTAAGGATCTTAAGAATATGACTGCTGGAGAACATTCCCTGTCAAGTTGAAATATCTGTTGTGATATAATGTTTTATATCAAGCGGGGAGTGTGCTGCCTTTAAGTTAAGGCAGAATTAATTGATTTAATAAGTTCAATAGGTTAAAAGGAGAACTTAAGTTAAAACATTAAAAAACATTTGGGCTATTCTCTTCGGTTCATGTGCTTTGTTGCCACCTGCTGGCCACAGGTGGATTTCTTTTAGTTGAGCACATTGTTAAGGTGAACACAGACAGGCAAGATAGACAGCTGGATACATGTTGCTGCTGAATGTCTTTCTGACACGCTTCTGCCTTGGAGACTATGTGTCTGTGAGTAATATGCATAAATATGATGATCAAATATTGCATTTTGTTGAAGGAATGACATGTTAAAAGCTTTTCTTTGGGTTTGGTAAAACATGTGCTCTGCTAGCTTGTAGTTGTAGCAGTAGAGCTAGCTCTGTTTACTACTTGACTATGGACTTGTAGCTGTTGTCGTAGCTGAGCTGTTTTCTCTCATATTTTACTGCTTGTTGTATGCTATAAGTAAAATAAGGCGTTTATGTGTATTATATTTATCATTTATGTGCATATGTCAATGTTTTGTACTGATTTATGCTTATATCTGTAATCTTGCAGTTTTACAAAGAAATGAAAAGAAAAGAAAAGCAAATCAAGACTTCAGTAAAAGACAAGAAAATCCAAACCTTGTGTGTTTATTGAAGAGCTTTTAAGTGTTAACTGACTGTCTAGCTCTGCACAAGAGAACGCACTGCGAGGGCAGTACATAAGACATAACACATAAGACATAAAACATAACACATACAACTAAAAACATAACACATAAGACATAACACATACAACATAACACATACCACATACAACATAACACATAAGACATAACACATACAACATAAGACATAACACATACAACTAAACACATAACACAAACAACATAAGACATAACACATACAACATAAGACATATGACATAACACATACAACATAAGACATAACACATAAGACATAAGACATAACACATACAACATAAGACATAACACATACAACATAAGACATAACACATAAAACAACACATAAGACATAACACATAAGACATTGCACATACAACATAACACATAAAACATAAGACATAACACATAAAACATAAAAGAAAAAACATAACACATAAGACATAACACATACAACATAACACAATACATAAAACATAACACATAAGAAATAACACATACAAAATAAAACTTAACACATACAACATAAGAATTAACACATACAACATAAGACATAACACATAAGACATAACACATAACACAATACATAAAACATAACACATAAGACATACAACATAAAACATAACACATACAACATAAGAATTAACACATACATACATCAGCATTTGTATTTCTATTAATCGCCTGCTCAGATCAGCATTTGTATTTCTATTAATCGCCTGCTCAAATCAGCACCTGGATTTCTATGGATCACCTGCTCACATTAGCATCTGGATTTCTGTGGATTGCATCCTCCAATCAGCATTTGGATTTGTGTGGATTGCCTTTTCGCATCAGCATTTGTATTTCAAAAAAATTAAGCTAAGGCACTGTGTGAATAGTCAAAATTTCTCCTCAGATTGCTGAAAATAATTTAACTTCAGCCACAGTTATAGTGTAGAAAAGGCCTCAAAGATAATCTTGTTGTTAAATAGCGCTTTTCTATTTTATTAGCTGTTTAATGACCCATTCAGTGCTGTATTCCTATTAGTTGCGCCGTCCCATCTGTGCACTGAGTCTGTTAACATACAGTGCAGTGTTGAACTCTTTCAGATGTGTTCAGCAGCTCGTCACGTATTTGAGTTAAAGTATTAGTTAAACACGGTTGTTGCAAGTGGACTGAGCGTGAATGCCAATATAAGTGTCTAATTTACTGTTGTGTTTGCTATTTGTTATGTATTTTAATAGTTTCGGTTGTTTAAAGGTAAAGGATAATTGTTGCTGTCGCTGTTAATTGAGCTTCGAAACTCCGTGAACGAACATACCGGAAGTGTGTTTTAACAATAAAAGCACTGTGAATAGATAACCGGAAGTTATGTGATGTTAGCGTTAGCCTAGCTTAACAGCGATAAATGAACTATCGGGGCTGCCGATTGACTCAAGGTGAGGGAGATTGAAGTCTCAGCGGCACAAAAACACAAGGGATGGAAACTAAGTAAGCATTCTGTACCTAGCAACGGTTGCTATGCTGCAGTTGCTCCTTGGCGTGTTCATGACGTGGCGTGACGTCATACGCACCCTTTCATACATTGTACTTTGATTTAGAAGGCATATAAAACTCAACTGTCAGTACGTATATGAACAAATCAGCAGATTCGTTCCCAAAGCAGAAGTTTTTTTTCCGTCCCAGGCAAAGAGACACATCACAACAGACTTAAACTATGGAGTGATGGCTCGCTACATTTTTTGTTGATCACCTAATCACATCAGCATCTGAATGTCTATTAATCGCCTGCTCAGATCAGCATTTGTATTTCTATTAATCGCCTGCTCAAATCAGCACCTGGATTTCTATGGATCACCTGCTCACATTAGCATCTGGATTTCTGTGGATTGCATCCTCCAATCAGCATTTGGATTTGTGTGGATTGCCTTTTCGCATCAGCATTTGTATTTCAAAAAAATTAAGCTAAGGCACTGTGTGAATAGTCAAAATTTCTCCTCAGATTGCTGAAAATAATTTAACTTCAGCCACAGTTATAGTGTAGAAAAGGCCTCAAAGATAATCTTGTTGTTAAATAGCGCTTTTCTATTTTATTAGCTGTTTAATGACCCATTCAGTGCTGTACTCCTATTGGTTGCGCCGTCCCATCTGTGCACTGAGTCTGTTAACATACAGTGCAGTGTTGAACTCTTTCAGATGTGTTCAGCAGCTCGTCACGTATTTGAGTTAAAGTATTAGTTAAACACGGTTGTTGCAAGTGGACTGAGCGTGAATGCCAATATAAGTGTCTAATTTACTGTTGTGTTTGCTATTTGTTATGTATTTTAATAGTTTCGGTTGTTTAAAGGTAAAGGATAATTGTTGCTGTCGCTGTTAATTGAGCTTCAAAACTCCGTGAACGAACATACCGGAAGTGTGTTTTAACAATAAAAGCACTGTGAATAGATAGCCGGAAGTTATGTGATGTTAGCGTTAGCCTAGCTTAACAGCGATAAATGAACTATCGGGGCTGCCGATTGACTCAAGGTGAGGGAGATTGAAGTCTCAGCGGCACAAAAACACAAGGGATGGAAACTACGTAAGCATGCTGTACCTAGCAACGGTTGCTATGCTGCAGTTGCTCCTTTGCGTGTTCATGACGTGGCGTGACGTCATACGCACCCTTTCATACATTGTACTTTGATTTAGAAGGCATATAAAACTCAACTGTCAGTACATATATGAACAAATCAGCAGATTCGTTCCCAAAGCAGAAGTTTTTTTTCTGTCCCAGGCAAAGAAACACATCACAACAGACTTAAACTATGGAGTGATGGCTCGCTACATTTTTTGTTGATCACCTAATCACATCAGCATCTGAATGTCTATTGATCCCCTGCACAGATCAGCATTTGTTTTTCTATTGATCGTTCACTCACATCAGCATCTGTATTTTTTTTGGATCGCCTGCTAACATCAGCATTTTTATTTCTATAGATTGTCTGTTTGCATCAGAAAAATCAGGCCTTGATTTCTATTGATCATTCCCTCACATCAACATCTGGATTTCTATGGACCGCCTGCTCACATCACTATTTGGATTCCTATTGATCACCTGCTCACATCAGCATTTGTATTTCTATTGATCGTTCGCTCGCATCAGCATTTGGATTTCTATTGATCACCTGCTCACATCAGCAATTTTATTTCTATTGATCGTTCGCTCACATCAGCATTTGTATTTTTATGGATCACCTGCTCGCATCAGCATTTGGATTTCTATTGATCGTTTGCTCACATCAGGCCTCGATTTCTATTGATCACCTGCTCACATCAGCAATTTTATTTCTATTGATCGTTCGCTCTCATCAGCATCTGGATTTCTTTGGATCGCCTGCTGACATCAGCATTTTTATTTCTATTGATCGTTCGCTCACATCAGCATTTGTATTTTTATGGATCACCTGCTCGCATCAGCATTTGGATTTCTATTGATCGTTTGCTCACATCAGGCCTCGATTTCTATTGATCACCTGCTCACATCAGCAATTTTATTTCTATTGATCATTCCCTCACATCAACATCTGGATTTCTATGGACCGCCTGCTCACATCACTATTTCGATTCCTATTGATCACCTGCTCACATCAGCATTTGTATTTCTATTGATCGTTCGCTCGCATCAGCATTTGGATTTCTATTGATCACCTGCTCACATCAGCAATTTTATTTCTATTGATCGTTCGCTCACATCAGCATTTGTATTTTTATGGATCACCTGCTCGCATCAGCATTTGGATTTCTATTGATCGTTTGCTCACATCAGGCCTCGATTTCTATTGATCACCTGCTCACATCAGCAATTTTATTTCTATTGATCGTTCGCTCACATCAGCATCTGGATTTCTATGGATCGCCTGCTCACATCAGCATTTATATTTCTATAGATGGCCTGCTCAGATCAGCATTTGTATTTTTTTGGATCACCTGCTCGCATCAGCATTTGGATTTCTATTGATCATTCCCCTGCATCAGCATTTGTATTTCTATTGATCATTCGCTCACATCAGCATTTGTATTTCCATTGATCGTTCACTCACATCAGCATCTGTATTTTTTTTGGATCGCCTTCTAACATCAGCATTTTTATTTCTATAGATTGACTGTTTGCATCAGAAACATCAGGCCTTGATTTCTATTGATAATTCCCTCACATCAGCATCTGGATTTCTATGGACCACCAGCTTACATCAGCAATTTTATTTCTATTGATCGTTCGCTCACATCAGCATTTGTATTTTTATGGATCACCTGCTCGTATCAGCATTTGGATTTCTATTGATTGACTGTTTGCATCAGAAACATCAGGCCTTGATTTCTATTGATCGTTCGCTCACCTGGGCATCTGGATTTCTATGGATTGCCTGCTCAGATCAGCATTTGAATTTTTGTTGATCACCTAATCACATCAGCATCTGAATGTCTATTGATCGCCTGCACAGATCAGCATTTGTTTTTCTATTGATCGTTCACTCACATCAGCATCTGCATTTTTTATGGATCACCTTCTAACATCAGCATTTGTATTTCTATTGATCGCCTGCTCGTATCAGCATTTGTATTTCTACGGATCATCTGCTCACATCAGCATATAGATTTCTATTGATCGTTTGCTCACATCAGTATCTGGATTTCTATGGATCACCTGCTCACATCAGCATTAGGATTTCTATTGATCACCTGCTCACATAAGCATCTGGATATCTATGGATCGTTCTCTCACATCTTCATTTGGATTTCAATGGATCTCCTGCTCACATTAGCATTTGGATTTCTGTGAATCACCTGCTCGGATCAGCATCCGGAATTTTATAAATCGCCTGCTCAGATCAGCGTTTTTTATTTCAATCGATTGCCTAATCACAACAGCGTTTTTCTTTTAATATGGATCGCCTGCTCACATCAGCATCTGGATATCTATTGATCATTCGCTCACATCAGCATCTAGATTTCTATTGATCGTTTGCTCGCGTCAGCATCTGGATTTCTATGGATCGCCTGCTCACATCAGCATTTGTCTTTCTATTTATCGTTCGCTCACATCAGCAGCTGGATTTCTGTGGGTCACCTGCTCACATTAGCATCTGGATTTCTATTGGTCATTCACTCACATTAGCATTTTGATTTCTATTGATCGTTCGCTCATATCAGCATTTGTATTTTTATGGATCACATGTCAAGATCAGCATTTGTATTTCTATTGATCGCCTCCTCGTATCAGCATTTGGATTTCTATGGATCACCTGCTCACATTAGCATTAGGATTTCTATTGATCACCTGCTCACATAAGCATCTGGATATCTATTGATTGTTCGCTCACTTCTTCATTTGGATTTCTATGGATCTCCTGCTCACATTAGCATTTGGATTTCTGTGAATCACCTGCTCGGATCAGCATCCGGAATTCTATAGATCGCCTGCTCAGATCAGCGTTTTTTATTTCAAGCGATTGCCTAATCACAACAGCGTTTCTTTTTTTATATGGATCGCCTGCTCACATCAGCATCTGGATATCTATTGATCGTTCGCTCACATCAGCATTTGTATTTCTATTGATTGTTCGCTCGTATCAGCATTTGTATTTCAATGGATCTTCTGCTCACCTCAGCATCTAGATTTCTATTGATCGTTTGCTCGCATCAGCATCTGGATTTCTATGAATCACCTGCTCGGATCAGCATCTGGAATTTTATAGATCGCCTGCTCAGATCAGCGTTTTTTATTTCAATCGATTGCCTGATCACAACAGCATCTGGATATCTATTGATCGTTCACTCACATCAGCATTTGTCTTTCTATCGATCGTTCGCTCACTCAGCATTTGTATTTCTATTGATCGTTCGCTCACATCAGCATTTGTATTTCTTTTGATCACCTTCTCAGATCAGCGTTTCTTATGTCTATCGATCGCCTTCTCACATTAGCATCTGGATATCTATTGATCACCTGCTCAGATCAGCATTTCAAGTTCTATGGATCACCTGCTCACATCAGCATCTGGATTTCTATGGATCGCCTGCTCACATCAGCATCTGGATTTCTATTGATTGTTTGCTCGCATCAGCATCTGGATTTCTATGGATCACCTGCTCACATTAGCATTAGGATTTCTATTGATCACCTGCTCACATAAGCATCTGGATATCTATTGATCATTCGCTCACATCTTCATTTGATTTCTATGGATCTCCTGCTCACATTAGCATGTGGATTTCTGTGAATCACCTGCTCGGATCAGCATCCGGAATTGTATAGATCGCCTGTTCGGATCAGCCTTTTTTATTTCAATCGATTGCCTAATCACAACAGCGTTTTGTTTTTTTTGTATGGATCGCCTGCTCACATCAGCATCTGGATATCTATTGATTGTTCGCTCATATCAGCATTTGTATTTCTATCGATCGTTCGCTCACCCAGCATTTGGATTTCTATGGATCACATTTCCAGATCAGCATTTGTATTTCTATTGATTGCCTGCTCAGATCAGCATTTTTATTTCTATGGATCTTCTGCTCAACTCAGCATTTGTATTTCTATTGATTGTTCGCTCGTATCAGCATCTGGATTTTTATGGATCACCTGCTCACATTAACATCTGGATTTTTATGGATCACATGTTCACATCAACATTTGTATTTCAATGGATCTTCTGCTCACCTCAGCATCTAGATTTCTATTGATCGTTTGCTCGCATCAGCATCTGGATTTGTATGGATCACCTGCTCACTTTAGCATTAGGATTTCTATTGATCACCTGCTCACATAAGCATCTGGATATGTATTGATCGTTCGCTCACATCTTCATTTGGATTTCTATGGATCTCCTGTTCACATTAGCATTTGTATTTATATGGATCACCTTCTCAGATCAGCGTTTCTTATTTCTATCGATCGCCTTCTCACATTAGCATCTGGATATTTATTGATCACCTGCTCAGATCAGCATTTCAAGTTCTATGGATCACCTGCTCACATCAGCATCTGGATTTCTATGGATCTCCTGCTCACATTAGCATTTGTATTTCAATGGATCACTTTTTCAGATCAGCGTTTCTTATTTCTATCGATCGCCTTCTCACATTAGCATCTGGATATCTATGGATCGCCTGCTCACATCAGCATCTGGATTTCTATTGATCGTTCGCTCACATCAGCAGCTGGATTTCTGTGGGTCACCTGCTCACATTAGCATCTGGATTTCTATGGATCGCCTGCTCAAATCAGCATCTGGATTTCTATTGATTGTTCGCTCATATCAGCATTGGTATTTCTATCGATCGTTCGCTCACCCAGCATTTGGATTTCTATGGATCACATTTCCAGATCAGCATTTGTATTTCTATTGATCGCCTGCTCAGATCAGCATTTTTATTTCTATGGATCTTCTGCTCAACTCAGCATTTGTATTTCTATTGATTGTTCGCTCGTATCAGCATCTGGATTTCTATTGATCGTTTGCTCGCATCAGCATCTGGATTTCTATGGATCAAGTGCTCACATTAGCATTAGGATTTCTATTGATCACCTGCTCACATAAGCATCTGGATATCTATTGATCGTTCGCTCACATCTTCATTTGGATATCTATTGATCATCTGCTCAGATCAGCATTTCAACTTCTATGGATCACCTGCTCACATCAGCATCTGGATTTCTATGGATCGCCTGCTCACATCAGCATTTGTCTTTCTATTGATCGTTCGCTCACATCAGATGCAGCTGGATTTCTGTGGGTCACCTGCTCACATTAGCATCTGGATTTCTATTGATCATTCACTCACATCAGCATTTTGATTTCTATTGATCGTTCATTCACATCAGCATTTGTATTTTTATGGATCACATGTCCAGATCAGCATTTCTATTTCTATTGATCGCCTGCTCGTATCAGCATTTGTATTTCTACGGGTCATCTGCTCACATCAGCATCTAGATTTCTATTGATCGTTTGCTCGCATCAGCATCTGGATTTCTATGGATCACCTGCTCACATCAGCATTAGGATTTCTATTGATCACCTGCTCACATAAGCATCTGGATATCTATGGATCGTTGTCTCACATCTTCATTTGGATTTCTATGGATCTCCTGCTCACATTAGCATTTGGATTTCTGTGAATCACCTGCTCGAATCAGCATCCGGAATTTTATAGATCGCCTGCTCGGATCAGCGTTTTTTATTTCAATCGATTGCCTAATCACAACAGCGTTTTTTTTTTTTATATGGATCGCCTGCTCACATCAGCATCTGGATATCTATTGATCGTTCGCTCACATCTTCATTTGGATTTCTATGGATCTCCTGCTCACATTAGCATTTGGATATCTATTGATCGTTCGCTCACTCAGCATTTGGATTTCTATGGATCACATTTTCAGATCAGCATTTGTATTTCTATTGATCGCCTGCTCAGATTAGCATTTTTATTTCTATGGATCTTCTGCTCAACTCAGCATTTGTATTTCTATTGATTGTTCGCTCGTATCAGCATCTGGATTTCTATGGATCACCTGCTCACATTAACATCTGGATTTTTAGGGATCACATGTTCACATCAACATTTGTATTTCAATGGATCTTCTGCTCACCTCAGCATCTAGATTTCTATTGATCGTTTGCTCGCATCAGCATCTGGATTTCTATGGATCACCTGCTCACTTTATCATTAGGATTTCTATTGATCACCTGCTCACATAAGCATCTGGATATGTATTGATCGTTCGCTCACATCTTCATTTGGATTTCTATGGATCTCCTGTTCACATCAGCATTTGTATTTACATGGATCACCTTCTCAGATCAGCGTTTCTTATTTCTATCGATCGCCTTCTCACATTAGCATCTGGATATTTATTGATCACCTGCTCAGATCAGCATTTCAAGTTCTATGGATCACCTGCTCACATCAGCATCTGGATTTCTATTGATCGTTCACTCACATCAGCAGCTGGATTTCTATTGATCATTCACTCACATCAGCATTTTGATTTCTATTGATCGTTCACTCACATCAGCATTTGTGTTTTTATGGATCACATGTCCAGATCTGCATTTGTATTTCTATTGATCGCCTGCTCGTATCAGCATTTGTATTTCTACGGATCATCTGCTCACATCAGCATCTAGATTTCTATTGATCGTTTGCTCGCATCAGCATCTGGATTTCTATGGATCACCTGCTCACATTAGCATTAGGATTTCTATTGATCACCTGCTCACATAAGCATCTGGATATCTATTGATCGTTCGCTCACATCTTCATTTGTATTTCTATGGATCACCTTCTCAGATCAGCGTTTCTTATTTCTATCAATCGCCTTCTCACATTAGCATGTGGATATCTATTGATCGCCTGCTCAAATCAGCATTTCAAGTTCTATGGATCACCTGCTCACATCAGCATCTGGATTTCTATGGATCGCCTGCTCACATCAGCGTCTGAATTTCTATTGATCGTTCGCTCACATTAGCAGCTGGATTTCTGTGAGTCACCTGCTCACATTAGCATCTGGATTTCTATTGATCATTCACTCACATTATCATTTTGATTTCTATTGATCGTTCACTCACATCAGTATTTGTATTTTCATGGATCACATGTCCAGATCAGCATTTGTATTTCTATTGATCGCCTGCTCGTATCAGCATTTGTATTTCTACGGATCATCTGGTCACATCAGCATCTAGATTTCTATTGATCGTTTGCTCGCATCAGCATCTGGATTTCTATGGATCACCTGCTCACATCAGCATTAGGATTTCTATTGATCACCTGCTCACATAAGCATCTGGATATCTATGGATCGTTCTCTCACATCTTCATTTGGATTTCTATGGATCTCCTGCTCACATTAGCATTTGGATTTCTGTGAATCACCTGCTCGGATCAGCATCCGGAATTTTATAGATCGCCTGCTCAGATCAGCGTCTTTTATTTCAATCGATTGCCTAATCACAACAGCGTTTTGTTTTTTTAATATGGATCGCCTGCTCACATCAGCATCTGGATATCTATTGATCGTTCGCTCACATCAGCATCTAGATTGCTATTGATCGTTTGCTCGCATCAGCATCTGGATTTCCATAGATCACCTTCTCAGATCAGCGTTTCTTATTTCTATCATCGCCTTCTCACATTAGCATCTGGATATCTATTGATCACCTGCTCAGATCAGCGTTTTTTATTTCAATCGATTGCCTAATCACAACAGCGTTTTTTTTTTTTTTCTATGGATCGCCTGCTCACATCAGCATCTGGATACCTATTGATCGTTCTATCACATCAGCATTTGTATTTCTATAGATCGTTCGCTCACATCAGCATTTGGATTTCTATTGATCGCCTGCTCAGATCAGCATTTGTATTTCTATGGATCTTCTGCTCAACTCAGCATTTGTATTTCTATGGATCACCTTCTCAGATCAGCATTTCTTATTTCTATCGATCACCTTCTCACATTAGCATCTGGATATCTATTGATCACCGGCTCAGATCAGCATTTCAAGTTCTATGGATCACCTGCTCACATCAGCATCTAGATTTCTATTGATCCTTTACTCGCATCAGCATCTGGATTTCTATGGATCACCTGCTCACATTAGCATTAGGATTTCTATTGATCACCTGCTCACATAAGCATCTAGATATCTATTGATCGTTCGTTCACATCAGCATTTGTATTTCTATTGATCGTTCGCTCACTCAGCATTTGTATTTCTATTGAACATTCGCTCACATCAGCATTTGTATTTCTATGGATCACCTGTTCACATCAGCATTTGTATTTCTATGGATCACCTTCTCAGATCAGCGTTTCTTATTTCTATCGATCGCCTTCTCACATTAGCATCTGGATATTTATTGATCAACTGCTCTGATCAGCATTTCAAGTTCTATGGATCACCTGCTCACATCAGCATCTGGATGTCTATGGATCGCCTGCTAACATCAGCATTTTCATTTCTATAGATTGTCTGTTTGCATCGGAAACATCAGGCCTTGATTTTTCTTTTGATCATTCCCTCACATCAACATCTGGATTTCTATGGACTGCCTGCTCACATCACTATTTGGATTCCTATTGATCATCTGCTCACATCAGCATTTGTATTTCTATTGATCGTTCGCTCGCATCAGCATTTGTATTTCTATTGATCGTTCGCTCCCATCAGCTTTTTTAATTCTATTGATTGTTCGCTCGCATCAGAATTCGTATTTCTATCGATCGTTCGCTATGATCAGCATTTGTATTTCCAATGATCGTTCGTTCGCATCATCCTTTTGTATTTCTATTGTAGGGTTAAAAGGGGTTAACGATAATAATTATGATCAAAATGATCATATATTAATTATCGTATTATAAAGCTATTAATTAATCAGGTAGGGTTATGAAAGAATACCTCGAGGAGCACCACCTTCCTAAAGCTATATTCCTAAGGTCGGAAGGATTCCTTAAGAAAGCTGTAAATATAACCCAGATTAATTAATTACTAAATAATAGCGTTCAATCAGTCTCAAATGAAGGAAGTCGAGTCCTCTATCGCAAGAACTAATGATTCCAGTCATCAACACAGAAACTTGGTCTAAAAGAATCTACTTTATTATCAAAGGTAATCTAACACAGCACACGGAACAAACTAAAACTAAATTCAACATAGGATGATAACAGAAAGATAGTCAAAATGAGATCGGAGTGGAAGAGAGAGGATAAGACATAACTATAACAAGGCGAGATGATAGCGTGGTGATGTGAACCAACTAAAGGGGGTCTAAGGGAAGCTTGAAGGGAAACTAAATTAGGTAAACTGTGGGTGATAATGCCAGATCAGCTATGACGCTTTCCAAGACGCAGAGATGTTCGGGTTAGCTTACTTCTCAGCCGGTCTCCGGGTAGGGACGAAAGCACGCTTTGGCGAGTTATCAGGAGGGGTCACCGACCGGATACTCGCGGAGGATGCTGTTCGAAGTCCACCGGATCCTGGTCCCGAATCTCCGATGTTGGAGGGTCGCGTCGTCGCTGGCTGGCGGCTTTGTGAACTTCGGACCTGACGGCCGTGTTCAGCTTGACCGTGCTTTGACGGCGTTGGAGCGAGTTAAGTGGTAATGCAGCTCAAAGAAGGGCTTAGTGAATTACTCAGGTGTGAGTGATCCACAGGTGAGCTTCAAATAACTGAGTTGAAGTGAAGAAATTCAACTATTAACAGAGATCGTGGGAGAGGAATGCTATCTAACTGTATGAGCTAAGTCTTAAAGAAAAGGGAAAAGAAGTCTCTTCTGCTGCGGCAGGAGGGCACTGGCTTATCCACAGAGTCACGGGGATCTCCGCGTTCAGGAGTCAGAGTTCATGTCAGGTGGAGGTAGGAGCAAGCGGAGCAAGAGAACGAGCGGCTTCGCGCCATGGCTTTTGAAGCCTCACAGCTGCCGGAAGTAAGGGCGTGTCCTATGTTACTGTAAGATATGCGTTCACATCACCAGCTGGCATAGAAACAATAGGCAAGACATTGAGTCTCTCCACTAGAAGGAGGCATCAAAGCACACATGCAATAAACATGAACTCAAAGGGACACAGGAAGAAAATCATCACTATGTGTTCATCAAATTCAAAACAAGAAACATATTACAAAAGGAGTAAAACACACAACGATAAGGAGAACATCAGAAATGATCCATTAGAACATGTTGCAGAGTTCAGCTTCCCAGAAATCATGCTTACACAGTCATGAACACATTTCTTCTCTTGCTTCCGTGATGAGAGGAAGAGGAGAAGAGGCAGGAGGTATGGTGAACATTTTAGCATGGAAGGTTGGTTGGATTGTCAGATTTTTATTGATTCATTGATTCCCAGTTTCTGAACCCATGCAGGGTTTTGGATCCTGTGGTTTGGAACAGAAAGCAGTCTCATGGTCTCCTGAGTTGCAGACTGATACCCTGGTGTGTCTCTGGTACTCAGCAAGGGGTCAGGAGGGGTGAGACCAGGTCCTCTTTGATATGTTAAGGGAAGGCAAATGTTGTGTGGGTACAGACCCCAAGTTGTGATTACGGGTGTTATCTTTATGTGAATTGTGGGGTTGTAACTCCACAATGGTGAGCAGATGGTTGATCAAAGCGAATGACCATGTTTGATCATCCAGGCAAGGCGGAACCACAGCTGAAGTCGCAAGGCATGGTGAGGTGGGGGTCGACTGACCTACCCTCACCCTACAGTCCCCCCCCCACGGCTGGATGCAGGCGGATGGCGGAATCCCAAGCCGTAGCAGGTGATGTCCTTCGTCGAAGCGTTGAGGTTCGCCGGCTGTGGATGGTCAGCGTCATAGCATCTGGCAGTTAAACAGTCTAGGGGCAGCTATAAGCATGCATCTATACTGAATCAGGGTTATCTCAATCTAGGGCCTTAGAGGAGAGGTTATCATTTTCCGTTAGTTGTGAAGGAAAGATGGAAAGAAGGAAACGGAAAGGCAGTCATTTGTCTTACTCTTCAAGAGTTAGTTAACTCAAGGTAGGAGCAGGGAACAGGTTGATACCCCTATCACCTGTAGTCTCCTCAACTTCATCTATCTTGGCTGGTCTACTCTTATCTGGGATTCTCTGTCTTACTATCTTAGCCATGTGTACTTGCATTTGTCCACCTTGCTCTGAAGGAGGCGGAGGCACCGGATGCAAAATACAGTGATCTAAGTTAAGAGCACTAGGTAGGGAGGTATCGTCCCGTAGCTAGGCTATCTACAGAAGAACTTATTTCAAGGAGCATGTCGGACATGAGCAAGTTTACTAGCTGTGTGTGTGCATAGTCAACCGCAACAACTGAAAGAGTATCTACAGCCCGGATGGTTTTGTACAGAGCTTGACTATGGGTGTTAAGGATTACCACTGTTCCTTTACCAGTTTGGCCTATGGTTTGGAGCTTGCGTTGTTGATTTAAAAATCTGCGTCCTAAGCTCGGGTATTTCTACTTGCATTTCCCCAACATGACGCTTCACGGCGGTCATGCTGATGGAATTATAAGGAGAAAGTCCCAGGCTGAAGACAGAACCTACTACTGAGAACCTTTGAGATCTGGTTTTACAGTCTGCAGTTAGTTATCAGTAGCCCAGGTCGGTATTTTAAAATGATGCCTGAGTCAGGACCCGGTGAAACAATGTCGGCTTGGGCCGTGATGGCTATCGCTACGAGTGTCAGAAGAGTGTAGATCCACGTCATTCTGAAGAAAGGAGCAACAATTGATGTTATTGTTAAGACGAGGAAATCACAACCCCCCCCTATGTCAAAATGATTGTTGACTAATTTGTTTAGCCGTCAAGTTTTGTAGCTCGTGCTTTCGTGTGCTGGAGCTAAGGTACTGTATTTGGGACCGCAGTGTCCCCGTCAATTCCCATGGGGGTTTTGGTTGTGGAGGGTCATTTCTTGGCATCTCGTCTGTTTGGACAAGTTCGGTGCACCTGTTGCATGCTGCTAAACCGGAGTTGAGTGGTGTTTTGTTGTTATATGCCACTGCGCCTTTGTCTTTGTCTTTGAGGGCGTCAGCATCTGCTAGCACTTGCTCCGCCTGTGCCGCGAAGTCTGATTTGGGTTTAGCTTCAGCTTCAATCACCCCCCCCATGTCATGGGTTAGTGGTGTCGGAACGTCAGTGGGATTCGTGCCCAGTGTTAGTACTGGGTCTGAGGGAAATCGGAAGGTTTCCTTTACAAGTTGCAGACTGGGGTCAGATCGTGCCAGTGTCTCGTTAAGGTGGATACCATTAACGATTGTGTGACAGTGTTTGAATCCTTTGGGAGGTTTAGTAAGCGCGCAGAGGAACGACTCTTTTTGAGCAAAGCTACTTTTAGTCGGTTCGGTTGTTTGCACGGGAGCATCAAGCCCTTCAGTTATGGGTTCACTTGTGGCTGTCATGGCCGACTGAACCTGCACAGTGTAGCCATGAGCCTCGGTGTGGGTGGCGGACGGAACCGGTAAGGGTCGTTGAACTTGTGCCCAAATCTTCAATTGCTTGAAGTCGATGAGCGGTTCGAAACGATCCAGAAAATCTTTGCCTATCAGCAACGGGATATCTTCAAGTGCCGACACGTACACAGGGTGAACAAGGCTCATAGGTCCCACTGTGAAGTGGATCAGGGCCATGGAAGTCAGAGTGACGCCTTTGGACGAGTATGGTTGAAGGTCTAGCGAGCAGGGTCGAAGTTCCAGGGTTCGTTTGGACCGTTGTACGACCGTCCTCAGCCTGTCGAAGAGGGATTGGGACATTAAGGTGATGTCTGCTGCAGTGTCTAGGAGAGCTTCGTGAGCTACATTGTCTTCCAGGGTGGTTGACAAGTACAACTTGCGAGCGACTCCCTTGGCTTTTAGATGGGCTAAGAATTGTCGCACAGGTGGTTCCCCCTGAAAGCTTCCATTATCGCGGCGTTGGGTCATTTTGTCAGACTCTAACTGTACTCCCATGATTGCGGTCGCAGCCGGATCTTCGGGTTCGCTTTCACTAGTAGGATCCGAATCTGGGGTTGCTGTTGCATTTTGGTCTATCGCGGCGGACGAGACAATGTGGTTCGGTTCGCAGGGTGGTTGTTCCTGGATCCTAGTTTGTGGGTCTGTCTCACCGTTCGGTTCATACTCTTTTTGGGTGGAAGTTAAAGCGAACAGATCAGCTTTCTTAGTTTTTGACGTTTGCTCTCTTTTAAAAGTGGCGATAAGGCTTTTGATGGCGCTCATTTCTTCCTGACTGAGCTCGCTTGAGTTGGTTTTAGTTTTGCTGCTTAGTTTTGTGGGTTTACCGTCAGGGCCGTCATGTTCCTCGTCAGAGGTGTTTGGATACAGGGCGTTTCGGTTAGGCCTATCACGGTCAAATGAGGGTCTCGCGTCTCGGCGGTGACTGTCTCCATAACTGGGGTTTGAGCGGTGTTCCCACTGATTGGAATGCGACCTATTTGAACGCTGGTCGGAGAAGCGCGGGCGTGTGTCAAATCTAGACTGCGTCTGATTCCTGTTAGCCCATGGTGGCGGTGTCGCACGCTGGTCTCTTCTCTCATAGAATGAGGCAGAGTCCCGTGGAGGGCCCGACTGGTGGGCCGAGACAAGTGGGTCGCCAGTGGCGGCCCCTTCAAGCTCCAAAGATGGAGGTTGAGCGTTTAGGCTGAAGACATTGGGTCCTGGTTTACTTAAAGCCTGGTGTTGGCTGTCGAAAGCCTTTAAGGCAAGATCTCGGAGTGCCCGTGTAGTGTGGGTGCGTGGGCATGCGATGAGGCGAAGCTGGTGTTTGAGAGTAGGGTGAAGGTTCTCAAGGAAAAGCACTCGGAAGTTGACGTCATCTTCCATACCAGGTTCGTTCCTCAAGCCGAAAAATGCGTTTCGCAAGCGCTGATAATATTCTTCAGGACTTTCTTGACGTTGTTGATGAACTTTTAAAGTGGCGGAGAGACCGGTGTTTCTAAGAGTGTAGGAGAACTCTTCCCTCAAGGCGCGTGAAAGGCGTTCATAATTGTTGCGCGTCTCAGGGAGTTGTCGTTCTATGAACAAGCTCACTTCAATGCTAGATGTTCCTCTGATCACATAGATCCTATCTTCTACAGTGACGTTTTGTACGTTTCTTAGGTAGAAGTCAATATCACTGAGATAGTGTTGGATGTGATACGAGTTGCCTGGTTTCGGGGTGAAACGAGTTATGTTTCGCGCGATTTTGTCTAGGTCTCTCTCAGACGGGCCTCATGCAGGAGGGGTCTCGTACCGCGCGTCAGTGTTGGGAGGTGCTGCGGCTGTTGTGCCGAGCGTACTAACAGGCTGGCCTGTATTGTGTTCTAGCCTCCTGGCTTCGGGTGGCTGTAGTGCGGCGAATTGGGCTTGTAGGACCCTCAGTTCGCCTTTAGCGACTGCTAAAGCCATGGCGTCTTCCTGTCGCGCACGGTATGTAGCTTGCAGTTCTCGGTCGGAGTCAACGTACTTTTGGTGGAGGAAACCGACTCGGTCTTGAAGCGCTCTTCGGTTTCCTTCGTGCTCGGCGACCAGGGTTTGCGTTTCCCTGAGTTGTTGGGTGAGGTGTTCTACCTTTCGTTCAGCCTCAGCGAGTTTTGCTTTTGTGTCTCTGAGTTGAGACTCCGAGGCAGTTAGCTCAGTGCTAACGCGCTTGAGGGTTTCGCTAAGCTGGGGGTCTGGTAGTCTTACTGTCACCTCCTCTCCTGTGCCATTTCTCCCCGTGTCGGCGGATCCCGACTCAGTGTCGGCGATGGCATCTTCTAAATCCCTAATTTTTCTCTCGGCTGCCTGTAGGGATTGGTTACTGGTCTCTAACTGGTCTCTTAAGGAGTTGATTTCACCCTGTTGTTGCCTTAATTCTACCAAGTTCTCTCCTAAAAAGCGGTTTAGGTGTCGAGCCTGGGCAGACAGAAGGACGGTCAATCGTGTTAGAGTGGGCGATTTTTCTTTAGATGGGAATGCAGCGGTGAGGGCTTTACACACTACATCCACTATTTCTTGCTCTATGGGCAGGATTTGTAGGCCTTTAAGTCGCTCAATGTGCTCGGAGGCAGCATTGCTAGTTAGTTCATTTATCGCTTCATCAATATGTTCAAGGGGTTTGTCAACGTAGCCGGCGGCGTTGCTGTTAGCGTCAGACATGGTGGCAGCGTTTGAGTTAGCACTGGGTGCACTATTGAGTCTGGCACTCTCAAAAGTTCTATCGTCTTCGTTCCAGCTAACTGCAGCTGTTACCTGGCTCTCAAGCACTGCTATTCTCTCTATAGCGTAGCTCGGAAGGATTTCGGCGACACACCGTCTCACAATTTGCCCGGGTGCTGGATAGAAATCACTGTTTAAATAGTTAACAACTTATCTGTGTGGACTACACAAGATGCATTATTACTTATTATAACAGCTAAAGTTAACACTTGCGTGTAAAAAGGAATCCAGGAAGCACAGCTTTATCATTAAGAAATGACAAAAAGGAATAAGACCTTAAAGTCTTACAAGAAGTCAATGTATCATTAACTTTCACTAGCTAGTTACAATAATTTTAGCCTTAAAGTAAATCATCACAATGTTTCTCACTTGTGAATGGTAGTTGAAGCACCGTAGTGTCCCAATGCCTTAGGTAAACCAGCTTCTATGAGCTATGGCTAATGGCTAGCAAGGCTAAAGGCTAAAGGCTAACTAGCTTCTATTTATTTTAGCAACGGCACAACGTTCAAGTATCCTGGATTATTTCTTGAGTACCACAGGAAAACACAACACCAGCGTCGCTAAGTTTTTCAGTTATTTGTCTGCTATGCTAACTCTTTTTAGCATCAGACTATTTCAAAAAGGAACATCAACACCGTTGCTGTATTACGGCAAAGGTTCAAAGCATCAGCCTATTTCTGTTAGGCTCGCGCAGCTTAAGCTAAAGGCTAAAAGCTTAAGCCAATATATTCAACACGGTCAGAACTCAAATAGCTTCACCAGGGGGAGCTATTACTCAAACCGTTTTGAAAAAGGGGGGTATGATTACGCAATGACGACACGTGCGGACGTCACTAGGCTCCGCCTACTGTATGGCTTGCGCTGACTCTGTGTTTTCTCCTCAGACAGCACTGGGAGAGCAGAGGAAGCACATCTCTGAATTCAACAGTTTCTCAACAAAGTTTATCAGCACACAATTTTTTGGTTCCACGCTCAACACGTGGCTACCTTAAGCACTTTGCTACGCAACTTTCTGACTTTTAAGCAAACTGAACAAAATCTTCGCTCGGTGACGGTACTACTTGGGTTGCAATCTTGCAACCAAAACACGCTTTATCTTTAAGCGTTATAATAAACCCTTACACTGATTCACTCAGCCTGTCCTAGCGGTTAGGTAGCTAATCTAACTTAGAACCAAAGGGGGGATACCAGTGTGTCTCTGCTGGAAACTCGCAGCCAGAGAGTCTTTGTATCCGGCTCAATATAGATACGGGATTTCTTCGCCGTATCTGGGGAGCCCGGGCCTTACAAATTATTTAAACTAATACATGTACCGAATTTTACGTAGCACTGATTCTCACAGTTTCCTCACAAGTATACTCATCAGTATAGTTGGGTATGCACACACATCTGTTTTCCACTCGGCGGTGGCCAGAGTTTCGCGCAGCGGCGAACAAGGAAAGAAAGGAAGAAAGTTGCTCAAAGAAAGAAAGGAGGAAAGTTGCTCAAGTCCTAATGCTACTCCATGACAAGTTCTGCTCGTGTTAATCAAGAGTTTGTTCAAACAAAAGACTAAATTTCGCTGTGTTTTTGACGAGGAACCTTAGTGTGAACCTAGGCCTCACGCGTCGGGCACCAAAATAAACTGTAGGGTTAAAAGGGGTTAACGATAATAATTATGATCAAAATGATCATATATTAATTATCGTATTATAAAGCTATTAATTAATCAGGTAGGGTTATGAAAGAATACCTCGAGGAGCACCACCTTCCTAAAGCTATATTCCTAAGGTCGGAAGGATTCCTTAAGAAAGCTGTAAATATAACCCAGATTAATTAATTACTAAATAATAGCGTTCAATCAGTCTCAAATGAAGGAAGTCGAGTCCTCTATCGCAAGAACTAATGATTCCAGTCATCAACACAGAAACTTGGTCTAAAAGAATCTACTTTATTATCAAAGGTAATCTAACACAGCACACGGAACAAACTAAAACTAAATTCAACATAGGATGATAACAGAAAGATAGTCAAAATGAGATCGGAGTGGAAGAGAGAGGATAAGACATAACTATAACAAGGCGAGATGATAGCGTGGTGATGTGAACCAACTAAAGGGGGTCTAAGGGAAGCTTGAAGGGAAACTAAATTAGGTAAACTGTGGGTGATAATGCCAGATCAGCTATGACGCTTTCCAAGACGCAGAGATGTTCGGGTTAGCTTACTTCTCAGCCGGTCTCCGGGTAGGGACGAAAGCACGCTTTGGCGAGTTATCAGGAGGGGTCACCGACCGGATACTCGCGGAGGATGCTGTTCGAAGTCCACCGGATCCTGGTCCCGAATCTCCGATGTTGGAGGGTCGCGTCGTTGCTGGCTGGCGGCTTTGTGAACTTCGGACCTGACGGCCGTGTTCAGCTTGACCGTGCTTTGACGGCGTTGGAGCGAGTTAAGTGGTAATGCAGCTCAAAGAAGGGCTTAGTGAATTACTCAGGTGTGAGTGATCCACAGGTGAGCTTCAAATAACTGAGTTGAAGTGAAGAAATTCAACTATTAACAGAGATCGTGGGAGAGGAATGCTATCTAACTGTATGAGCTAAGTCTTAAAGAAAAGGGAAAAGAAGTCTCTTCTGCTGCGGCAGGAGGGCACGGGCTTATCCACGGAGTCACGGGGATCTCCGCGTTCAGGAGTCAGAGTTCATGTCAGGTGGAGGTAGGAGCAAGCGGAGCAAGAGAACGAGCGGCTTCGCGCCGTGGCTTTTGAAGCCTCACAGCTGCCGGAAGTAAGGGCGTGTCCTATGTTACTGTAAGATATGCGTTCACATCACCAGCTGGCATAGAAACAATAGGCAAGACATTGAGTCTCTCCACTAGAAGGAGGCATCAAAGCACACATGCAATAAACATGAACTCAAAGGGACACAGGAAGAAAATCATCACTATGTGTTCATCAAATTCAAAACAAGAAACATATTACAAAAGGAGTAAAACACACAACGATAAGGAGAACATCAGAAATGATCCATTAGAACATGTTGCAGAGTTCAGCTTCCCAGAAATCATGCTTACACAGTCATGAACACATTTCTTCTCTTGCTTCCGTGATGAGAGGAAGAGGAGAAGAGGCAGGAGGTATGGTGAACATTTTAGCATGGAAGGTTGGTTGGATTGTCAGATTTTTATTGATTCATTGATTCTCAGTTTCTGAACCCATGCAGGGTTTTGGATCCTGTGGTTTGGAACAGAAAGCAGTCTCATGGTCTCCTGAGTTGCAGACTGATACCCTGGTGTGTCTCTGGTACTCAGCAAGGGGTCAGGAGGGGTGAGACCAGGTCCTCTTTGATATGTTAAGGGAAGGCAAATGTTGTGTGGGTACAGACCCCAAGTTGTGATTACGGGTGTTATCTTTATGTGAATTGTGGGGTTGTAACTCCACAATGGTGAGCAGATGGTTGATCAAAGCGAATGACCATGTTTGATCATCCAGGCAAGGCGGAACCACAGCTGAAGTCGCAAGGCATGGTGAGGTGGGGGTCGACTGACCTACCCTCACCCTACACTATTGATCGTTCACTCACATCAGCATCTGGATTTCTATGGATTGCCTGCTCAGATCGACAATTGTATTTCTATTAATCGCCTGCTCAGATCAGCGTTTGAATTTTTGTTGATCACCTAATCACATCAGCATCTGAATTTTTATTGATTGCCTGCACAGATCAGCATTTGTTTTTCTATTGATCATTCACTCACATCAGCATCTGTATTTTTTTGCATCGCCTGCTAACATCAGCATTTTTATTTCTATAGATTGTCTCTTTGCATCACAAACATCAGGCCTTGATTTCTATTGATCATTCCCTCACATCAACATCTGGATTTCTATGGACCGCCTGCTCACATCACTATTTGGATTCCTATTGATCACCTGCTCACATCAGTATTTGTATTTCTACTGATCGTTCGCTCGCCTCAGCATCTGTATTTCTATTGATCGTTCGCTCCCATCAGCTTTTTTATTTCTATTGATCGTTCGCTCACCTGAGCATCTGGATTTCTATGGATTGCCTGCTCAGATCAACATTTGTATTTCTATTAATCGCCTGCTCAGATCAGCGTTTGAATTTTTGTTGATCACCTAATCACATCAGCATATGAATTTCTATTGATCGCCTGCACAGATCAGCATTTGTTTTTCTATTGATCGTACATACAACATAAGACATTACACATACAACATAACAAATAACACGTAAAACATAACACAACACATAAAACATAGCACATGACACATACAACATAAAATAAAAAACATAACACAGAACACATAAAACGTAACATATACAACATAAGACATAACACATACAACATAACACATAAGATATAACAAAAATATAAAACAAAATACATAACACATAACACATACGACATAACACATAAAACATAACACATAACACATAACAAAAACAACATACGACATAACACAAACAACATAACAAATAACACATACAACATAAGACATAACACATAACACGTACAGCATAACACAACACATAAAACATAACACATAAGACATAACACATACAACATAAAACATAACACATACAACATAAGAATTAACACATACAACATAATACATAAGACAGAACACACAACATAACACATAACACATAAAACATAACCTACAAGATATAACACATACAACATAACACATAACACATAAAACATAAAAGAAAAAACATAAGACATAAGACATTGCACATACAAAATAACACATAAAAAATAAGACATAACACATAGAACATAAAAGAAAAAACATAAGACATAAGACATTGCACATACAACATAACACATACAACATAACACACAAGACATAACACATATAACATAACACATAACACATAAACCATAACACATACAACATAACACATAACACGTAAAACATAAAAGAAAAAACATAAGACATTGCACATACAACATAACATAAAACATAAGACATGACACATAAAACATAACACATAACACATACAACATAAGACATAACACATACAAGATAAGAATTAACAGATACGACATAACACATAAAACATAACACATAAGACATAACACATACAACATAAGACATAATACATATAACATAACACATAAGACATAACACATAACAAAAACAACATAAGACATAACACATATAACATAACACATAAGACATAACACATAACAAAAACAACATAAGACATAACACATATAACATAACACATAAGACATAAGACATAACACATAACACATACAACATAACACATAAAACATAACACATAAGACATAACACATACAACATAAAACATAACACAAACAACATAAGACATAAGACATAACACATAAAACATAAGACATAACACATACAACATATCAAATAAAACATAACACACAAGACATAACACATACAACATAAAACATAACACATACAACATAAGAATTACACATACAACATAACACATAAGACAGAACACACAACATAAGACATAAAACATAACATACAAGATATAACACATACAACATAACACATAGGACATAACACATAACACAAAAAACATAAGACATAAGACATAAGACATACAACATAAGACATAACACATATAACATAACACATAAGGAATAACACATACAACATAACAAACAACAAATACAACATAAGACATTAAACATAAGACAGAACACATACAACCTAACACATAACACATAAGATATAACAGAAATATAAAACATAAAACATAACATACAACATAAGAATTAACACATAAGACATAACACATAAAACATAACAATAAGACATAACACATACAACATAAAACATAACACACACAACATAAGACATAACACATACAACATAACACATAAAACACAACACATAAAACATAAGACATAACACATAAAACATAAAAGAAAGAACATAAGACATTGCACATACAACATAACACATACAACATCACATACAAGATATAACACATACAACATAACACATAAAACATAAGACATAACACATACAAAATAAGACATAACACATACAACATAAGACATAACACAAACAAAATAAGACATAACACATATAACATAAGACATAAGACATATAACATAACACATAAGGAATAACACATACAACATAACAAACAACAAATACAACATAACACATACAACATAAGACAGAACACATACAACATAACACATAAGATATAACACAGACATAAAACATAAAACATAAGAATAAGAACATAAGAACATAACATAAGAAGCACTTGTAAACACAAGAATCACAAGTGGCTATGTTTGAAGTTATCTGAGCATGATCATCCATAAACGTGGCTTCCCATGAATCCAGGGACTTTAGTTTTACTGGTGACCAAATCCTTGATGAGACAGTCTGGATGAGAAACAAATCATTTTCAGGTCATATTTAAATCCAATAGATGTCAGAGAGTATCTTAAAAGGAAATACATCTCGTATTGTGATTTTGTGGACACATTTCCACTGAGAAACTTGTCACAACCAAGACAAGTCCAAAAAGAAGCACTTGTAAACACAAGAATGACTAGTGGCTCTGTTTGAAGTTATCTGAGCATGATCATCCATAAACGTGGCTTCCCATGAATCCAGGTACTTTACTTTTACTGGTGACCAAATCCTTGATGAGACAGTCTGGATGAGAAACAAATTATTTTCAGGTTATAACTAAATCCAATAGAAATCAGAGAGCATGTTAGAGGAATTACATCTCCTAGTGTGATTTGTGGATAGTTTCCATTGACAAAGTCGTCACAAACAAGATAAGTCCAAAAAGAAGCACTTCTAAAAACAAGAATTGCAAGTGGCTCCGTTTGAAGTTTTCTGAGCATGATCATCCATAAACGTGGCTCCCCATGAATCCACGGACTTTAGTTTTACTGGTGACCAAATCCTTGATGAGACAGTCTGGATAAAAAACAAATCAGTTTCATGTTATAACTAAATACAATAGAAGTCAGAGAGTATCATAAAAGGAAATGCATCTTGTATTGTGATTTTGTGGATACATTTCCACTGAGAAGCTTGTCACAACCAAGACAAGTCCAAAAAGAAGCACTTGTAAACACAAGAATAACTAGTAGCTCTGTTTGACGTTATCTGAGCATGATCATCCATAAACGTGGCTTCCCATGAATCCAGGGACTTTTGTTTTACTGGTGACAAAATCCTTGATGAGACAGTCTGGATGAGAAACAAATCATTTTCAGGTTATAACTAAATCCAATAAAAACAAGAGAGCATCTTAGAGGAATTACATCTCGTAGTGTCATTTGTGGATAGTTTCCATTGACAAACTCGTAACAAACAAGATAAGTCCAAAAAGAAGCACTTCTAAAAACAAGAATTGCACGTGGCTCTGTTTGAAGTTATCTGAGCATGATCATCCATAAACGTGGCTCCCCATGAATCCAGGGACTTTTGTTTTACTGGTGACCAAATCCTTGATGAGACAGTCTGGATGAGACACAAATCAGTTTCATGTCATAACTAAATCCAATAGAAGTAAGAGAGTATCTTAAAAGGAAATACATCTCGTATTGTGATTTTGTGGATACATTTCCACTGAGAAACTCGTCACAACCAAGACAAGTCCAAAAAGAAGCACTTATAAACACAAGAATTGCAAGTTGCTCTGTTTGAAGTTTTCTGAGCATAATCATCCATAAACGTGGCTTCCCATGAATCCAGGGACTTTTGTTTTACTGGTGACAAAATCCTTGATGAGACAGTCTGGATGAGAAACAAATCATTTTCAGGTTATAACTAAATTCAATAGAAATCAGGGAGGGAGGGAGGGACGGTTAGTTAGTAATTCCTAGGACTAGATGATTTGATCCCTTGGTAGATACACTATCCTGATGGCATCTTGGCTTGTTTGAGACTTTGTGGGTGACAGTGGAGCCGGTTGTGTAGGGGGAGGGGGCTGCGGATGGATGAGGGCCTGGTTGTATTTGGTTACTTCATCTGGATTCATTGAGGTCTTCAGGACGTGCCCAACCTTCATTGAGTGTTTCCACTTTTATCTTCTCTCTATCTCTCTATCTGCTCTCTGCCAACCAGAGAGCATTGCCCCTCTTGTCTGATTCTGCAGGCTATAATGGCCACCCCTTAACATCTAATTGCAGTCGTTTTGCTTATATAACCTCGGTTCCTTTTTGTGTTCTTTGATGTTCTTTCCTTGGCGACCTTTGATGTTTTTCCTTGGCGACCTTTGATGTTGATGTTTTTCCTTGTCGTCCTTTGTTGTTTCCTTTGCTGGTTTCCTGGTGTCCTTTGACTAGCTCTATGATGTAAACTTTGCACAATGAAGCAGACCACATGACGAGGTCTGGCCTGAGATTTGTTGTCACTATCTCAGGTGTGAAGCGTAGCCTCTGACCCAGGTCCGCTGGAAGGTTCCAGTCCCAGGCTGGTCTCCAAAATATCCGCTAGGCACCTCAATACCTGATTGTGCCACCAGGTGTAAACGACCTTGTGTTAGGCCGGTCTTGCAATCAAGCAAGATGCGCCTCAAATCCGCTGGTGACGGGCAGAGAGGACACATAGGGTCCTCGCCATACCATTGTTTGAGGTTTCTAGGGGAGGGCAGAACCTCATAGGTGGCACGTATAATGAAGCTGGTACGAAATGCTTCCATATTCCATATCCTTCCATGACAGTTTTCTCCTCTCGACTCCTTCCCAGCTCATCCAATGGCCCTGCCTTGCTTGTTCTTGCTGGCACAGTTCTTCAACCACAAGTCTTCTGTGTTGAGCACGATCTGCCCTGATCCAGGACGGCCTGCTTTCTCCCAAACCAAGGCCTCCTCTCCCCTGCTGTACATGTCCCATGACGTCCCGGTGTATGAGGGCTGATTTTGCGTTCTGTACAGCTGCTGCTGGAGTCCACGTCCTTCCAGTTACCAGGGTTGGTGCATTCTGGGCTATGGAGGGATCACGTGATTCTGACAGTGTCAGTTCCAGCCTCGCCTTTGAGCATTTGTACTCTTCCACAAGACTGGACATAGGGAGCTCCAGGATTCCTTTTCCATATAACCCTATGCCACTAAAGCATTTCGGCAGACCCAGCCATTTTTTATCAAACTTGCTGAAAAGCCTCTCCAATCTTTCTACTTTTGAGATTGGGGCCTCGTAGATGGTCAATGGCCACATAAGGCGCAGCAAGAGGCCAAATTGTAGGCACCAAAGCTTCAGCCTACCGTGTAGGGATGAATTGTCAATGCTTTTTAGGCCTTTGATGGTGTGTTGCCTAATCTGGTCCACTTGGTCTTTGTCTTTGAGGGTTGAGTCATACCAGCGACCCAGACTTTTGACTGTTTTTTCGGACACAGTTGGTATTGGGTCCTTGCCAATAAAGAAGCGTTGCTCCGACATCTTCCCTTTGATGGTTGAGATGCTCCTGGACTTGCTTGGTTTTATACTCATTCGTTCCCACTATAAGTTCTCCTGCAGTTTTCCAACCAGACGTCTGGTGCATGCCTTAGTTGTGGTGAGAATGGTCATGTCAGCCATGTATGCCCTGATTGGAGGTAGCCGCAGGCCATGAGCCAACAGGGAGATGGTGCATCCCGCCATGATGCCCACCTCCAGGTGCTGCCAAGCTGTGGTGTGCTCTTCCGTTGTTAGACATAGTTGTATGTCATCGTAGTAGGCTCTGACCAGGGATATAATAGGCTCTGGCACCCTGAAGAAGTCGAACGCGGTCCAAAGGAGATTGTGTGGGACCGAGCCAAAGGCGTTTGCCAAATCGAGGAAGACGATGTGTAGGTCTCTTCCTTCCCTCTTGGCTGCCTGCATTTGATGCCAGATCATGCTGGTATGTTCCAAGCAACCAGAGAACCCTGGGATCCCTGCCTTCTGTATGGATGTATCGATATAGTTGTTACGTTCCAGGTAGCCCGTCAACCTGTGTCCCAACACACTGAAGAAGATCGTTCCTTCTACGTTCAGAAGGCTGATGTGACGGAACTGATTTATGTCCGTGGAGTCCTTCTCCTTTGGGATCAATACACCGCCTGCTCTTCGCCATGCTGTGGGTATTGTTCGCTTCTTCCACACCACTTTCATCATCCTCCATAGATAATGTAGGATGTCTGGTGTTCTCTTATGGGACTCCATTGGGTCCAGGGGAGGAGCCAGCTCTCGCATGTCGAACAGCTTTTTTCCACCTCACTCCACTTTGACGGATTGACATCCATATTATGTTCTGGGGGATGTATCGGTGGTATAATGAGTGATCTGTTTTTGATGCCGACTGTCACTGTGAGTTGCTTTGGTGGTCCTTGAGATCCTTCCTTGATGTTGTCAGTTTGCCGCCCTTTTCTTTGGTAAGCAATCCCCTCACAAACTTGTAGGGGTCTCTGAAGAACTCGAACTTGCCTGTTCATTCCTTCTGCGTTTCTTTCTCAAATTCTCTGCCTTCCTTAGTGATTTTAAACAACTCTTGATTTCCGTCTGCAGCAAGTTGATCCCTTCCTTCTCATCTTCTGTGGCTTTCTTCCACTGCTTCTTGAGCTGCCTTCTCTCCCTAACCAGGCGCTCTATTTCCTTCTGCCTCCTGGACTAAGGTGGGGAGTCTGACCCTGTCCTTCTTGTCTCCACAACTCCGAAGCGCTCCATTCCATAGTTGTAAATTAGGTCTCCCATTTGTCACAGCTTCTTCTTTGCAGTTCCCTTTAGCTGATCTGGGAGTTGACAGATGATGGTTTCCGCACAAGAATCTTATTCTCGATTGCATGTCGTGTTGGATTGGGCGATTGGTGCTCTGCTGTCCTTGGTAATAGTGGCAATAATGAGCAGTCTTTGAAAACAAAATCTGGATTAAATACAAATCAACCAGGTGGATACCACTGCTACATACTACTGATGTCAAAGAGTAGCTTAAGTTGAATTTTTCAAGAAGTCATTTCTGGATTTATAAATCAGCTCCGTGGATAAATTTCAATCAATGAACTTGTCACAACCAAGAAAACCGCAAAGAGAAGCAATTATGAATACTTTAATCATCAGTGCCTCCATTTGAGATTATCTTGTTGTGATTCACATATTTCTTCTTCTGAAGTATGTAGGCTTTGTCATGTTCAACCGTCCCAACAGGTAGCACTTACTGAATTCAACAGTCAATGCTCATGCTGGGCCAATAACACAGACATGTAGAGAGCAATCTTCTTTGCTTGAGTTTACCTGTAGTCCTGATGTTTCTTTTTGTTGTCTTTATGTCCCAGTGGAAGTGGTGTCTCTTCCACAGATTTGGCCAGGTTAAATACTAAATGTAGCCATTGCCGCAAGACTCTGCCTTCTTTCAACAGAATGGAAAGAAAACAATAGCAGCATCGGTACTTGATGAGCAGACCATAAACGTGGCTTCCCATAAATCCAGGTACTTTTGTTTTACTGGATTAATCTGTCAATAAAATGCTCAAGTCAGAATATTACTTAACACTAACACAAAAAAAATCAGACAGTGTTATTAACCTGGGAATAAGTTATCTATAGTAGATGCATAGATGGTTCCTGTTCAGGGAATCTGGGACGTAGTGGAGAACAAAATTTCCCAAATAAGTAGCACTTACTGCATTCAGATCTCAAGTCAGTGCATTTGTTTAGGTAATGTTGCTGACAAGATTAGGCCTTTACCTAGTCTGCCTTCTTTTAACAGAATGAAAAGAAAACAATAGCAGTAAAAAAATTAAAATTAAAGTAAAATATCCCATTAAAAAGATCAGATAACTAAACTAAGTATAGGCATAAGAACCATAATCAATCACACACAACCCATTCCCAAGTCCTCAGGAACACTTCTCCGGAGGGATTCCTCAGTCACCGCCCTCCTCCTCAGCTCCATCGATGACGTCACAGCATCCCACCATTGATTGGTTCTGAGCAGTCCGCCTTCTGTACCTTCTCGTTGTACCTGAAGTTAACTTAACTTAGTTAACTTGTGTGTCCATGTGTAAATAAGGCCCTCTGTTTTGATGTTATAGTGGCCTTTTGTTTTGGAGAGCATTGTTAACTGGTGTTTGAGACACTCGCAAACTGTTTAGCGTTATAAGACTGTATTCGTTATACTTCTGTTTAATTGTTTATAATTTCACAGGTGGCGACTGGACTATGTTTTGTAAAAAGATAGAGAGTGGTCCATTCCGGTTCTTTCCCCTTTCTGTAACAACAACTTTGCCATCCTTCAGACTAACAATAACACCAGAACAAAACAAAATAAAACAAAAAACGAAACTCACAAAGATGAATGCATGTACTTAAAGATAAATAAAGTCATATTCCTTACAAGTGTCACCTCTGTTTTTTGTTTTTCATCTCAAATCTGTCGGTGTTTCTCCTTACAGAAGATTTCTCGATTTGCTTAATTACAAAATGTTCAGAATTTCATTATAGTTGAGAGATGCTGTAAGATCTCTCTCAAATGTTAACAGACAGAGCGAGGTTAGACGGGCGGGGGGGCATAGAGCTCCTGCTGGCAGTTTTTATTCTTAACGCTGTGAGAACAACTGTTGGAGAAAAACTGAAAGCTCCAACTCTGTTACACTGACATGGAAAGGTTTCCCTGCATCAGTCAGATTTTTGTTATCTCGGTCATGCTGCTTTCACAATAAGGTGCCAAAGAGTGGCTACTGATGTCATCAGGCCATACGAATCACTGTGGAGCCGGGAGTCTATTAGTTGCTTTAATATTGCTTGTTCTTTGTTCGCATCTGCTGTAATAATGATTGTGCATCAATTTGACTCTGCCCCTCCCTCTTTTGCATATTCTGACAGTACTTCGAAGTTATCTGAGCATGATCATCCATAAACGTGGCTTCCCATGAATCCAGGTACTTTTGTTTTACTGGTGACCAAATCCTTGATGAGACAGTCTGGATAAGAAACAAATCATTTTCAGGTTACAACTTAATCCAATAGAAATCAGAGAGCATCATAGAGGAATTACATCTCGTAGTGTGATTTGTGGATAGTTTCCACTGAGAAACTTGTCACAACCAAGACAAGTCCAAAAAGAAGCACTTGTAAACACAAGAATGACTAGCGGCTCTGTTTGAATTTATCTGAGCATGATCATCCATAAAGTATAAATATAGCAAAGAATTTAAAATGGCTACATTTATTCCTTTGTTTTAGTGTCTGGGCTTTCGTGTAGGAACCCCATTTTTTATTGGGGGTGGGGGTGGGGGCCATGTCCCCTCCACCTAGACACTAGATTTCCTGTGTTTTGTTGGTTTGTTGTCTGCTTGAGCTCCAGGGGCCTCATTTATAAAACTGAGTGTAGATTCCAACCTAAAACATTGAACACTCACAGAACTCAAAATGTACTTACACAAGAAAATATTCAGATCTATAAAACCGTGAGGTGATCTGAATATTTTCTGACGTAAGAACAGACTGTGGCGCAGTAGTTAGAGCTGTTGCCTCACAGCAAGGAGGTCCTGGGACCGAATCCACCTGAGGACCTGGGACTTTTCTGTGTGGAGTTTGCATGTTTTCCCTGGGTCTGCATGGGTTCCTTCGGGTGCTCTGGCTTCATCACACCACCAAAAAACATGCAATATAGGTGAATTGGTGACTCTAAATTGACCATAGGCATGGATGTGAATGGTTGTTTGTCTTTCTATGTGGCCCTGCGATGAACTGGTGACTTGTCCAGGGTGAACCTCGCCTCCCGCCCAAAGTCAGCTGGGATAGGCTCCAGCCCCCCCACAACCCTACACAGGATAAGTGGTTACAGAAACTGAATGAATGAATTTCTGATTATGATTTTGTCATTAAATGATTTTATGATATGATTAGGACACCTCCTTGTGTCCATAACATGCAGGAACAAACAGGAAGAGGTTAAGGTCCAGCCTTGTTTTCCCTGAGAGGCCCCAGTGTTATATAACATTACCTTGTTTTTCACCATGTTACATAAAATGACCTTGTTTCTCTGCTCACTCAGCTAATGAGAGGCCCCATCATCCTGTCTGCAGGACCAGCCTGTGATTTTACAGAGGGCTTTTTGGAATATCTCTATCATGATTTGAGTGTATGGACCAAAACAGCACTGAGGCAGAATGGCTTACTTTAATGTGAGCATTTCTCTCCCCTCCCAAACTTCAGAAGGTTTTCATTGCATATTTGAATTCAGTAGATTACTTTAAAGATATATAAAGCTGATTAGGAAGGAAAATGTTTTTGTCTTACTATAGAAAACGAACAATTGAGCAGATATTCTTCATGTATTACCAGATAAATGGACTTGAACATAATGATTCATTGTGTTGTGACAGAGGGAACAGAGATGTCTCCGTTGGGGAGAGTCGGTGGTTTATCGAGGAACAGCACAGAGGCGGTAAGGTTTGGGACAGCGAGCCACTCCTAATTTGAACTCCAGGCTGGGCTGCTCTCCATCGGATGGCGAGAGAGAAAACCCCTGCAGGAGGGAGGAAAGGAAGAGGAACAGCTCCATCTTGGCCAGCTGCTCCCCAAGACACGAACGTTTACCTGAGGATACACAATACAACAGATGAGTTGTATTCAGGCAATTACAATAACTAAAATACTGCACCTCCAAGTCTGAAAGAACCAAAACATAAAGTAAGACATCAACTCCTCACAACTAAGGCAAACAGACAGACGAATGACTGCTGGTAATCAGTGGAATTTTACTTAATTTCTTCTTTTTTCCACATATTTGTCACAATTATTTCTTATCTTCAATCCAAACGGAATATAGGACAAAGAAAAGGATAATTAAACACAGTTTAGTTTTAATCTTTACAATAACTGGATATCAGTTTTTCACACTGCAGTGGAGAACTCCTGGCTCACTCTTCTTTGCAGAATCACTTTAATTCAGCCACAACGGAGGGTTTTGGAACATGAACTGCTCTTAAATGCCCTGCCACTTCATCTGATTAAATTTTGAGTCAGGACTTTGACCAGGCCTTTCCAAAAACCATGATTTCATGTCTTCTGAGCCATTTAGAGGTGAACTCTTGTGCTTTGGATCAGATTTCTAAATTACCCATTGCCTCTCTCTGCCTCTGGTTTGAGTTACTTTACTTCCTGCTTTGTTTCCCACCTGTGTGATATGCCATGCCCTGATTAGTTTCACCTGTCCCTCGTTAGGTTTCCCTCCCTCTGTGCCAGTTTGTGTGAGTACTTTGTGTGTCTAGTGTTCCAACCTTTCCTTTGTGTTTATTCCCAGCGATTATGGATTTTTGCTTTGTTTATCTCGACATTGCCTGTTATTGGATTTTGATTCTTGCCAACTACGTTGGATTTGTTTGTCTGTTTTGGGCTGCCTTTTCTGGATTTGATCAGTGCCTTCCTCACAGTCCATAAGCCTTTTGCACCTTTTTGTTTTAATATTTTTTTCTGCTGGTCTGCCTCCGGTGTCTCAACAGGACCCTACCCCTTGTTTTCCTGTACCCTGCATGTGGCACAATCACATGTTCGACTGTTACATGATGCTGACATCAATTTTTACCTTTTAAAAAGATGCTGACTGTAGCTTCTTTTTTGTTCCCATTAGCTGTGACACTTGTTGAGTTTTTTTTAAAGTAAATAAAATATGTCAGTGCAGTGAAAGGGAAGGCAAACAGTTGATTAATATTAAATCAAAAACATTAAAGAATAATTAAGTGTTGCCTCTGGACTGACAATGAATGCATATCCTTTCTTTTAAAAAGTTACGTTCATAAAGCAAACTTACATGTTTAAAGAGGTCCTTTCATATCCTTTCTCTTTTAGACAGTTGTCTCATATTTATAGTCCCCAGAGTTCCAGAGTGTCGACTGAAGCAGAGACTTTCTCAACATGCACTAGATTTTATGATTTACTTTTACTGGTTGTTTTCCACTCCTAATTCATAACAGCACAGAAGTAAGAGTGGGCGCCTGCTGATGTAAAGATAAGAGAGACCACAAGCTGAGTTCAAATAGCTCAAGGTTCTTTCTATATAAAGAATTTGGTCCTACATGCTGATGACACCATGTCAATGATTCTTAAAAGCTAAATAGGTTTAAAATCTGCTTCATTTTTAAGGCCTCTGCACCAGCGGCGGCCATGACTGGAATAACCAAAAAGGCACAGCAGAAGATGCACCTCCTGCGCCAGCTCAGGAAGTTCAACCTGCCTCTGGAGATGCTGACACAGTTCTACACAGCAACCATCCAGTCTGTTCTCTGCTCATTGATCGCTGTCTGGTTATAATTGGCCACCAAACAGGACAGGAACAGACTGCAACGGACCGTCAGGACTGCAGAAAAAAATCATCTGTGCCAACCTGGCCTCCATTCAGGACTTATGCACGTCCAGAACCAACTTTTTCCCCTCGTAAACTCAGGCCTGGCTGGTCGACAGACTTTTGTTTTTGGTGTTTTGGAAAGTAATTATTAAATAAGTTTTGCATCTGATTCTGACATTGATATCAAGGTAAGTGATAACCATATATTCTATAGTCTAATGTAATTAATTTATCATCAATCATCAGTTAATCAATCAATAATTGATTAGGCTGTGAAAAATTAGTTGAAGCTTGCATGGAAGTCTTCCCTATTTCAGGGTTTAAGAGTGGAGGCCAAGGCATCGATCTCTGAAATACCAGATAAAATTAGCAGTGACAATGGAACACCCTTTGTCAGTGCGGCATCCAAGAGCTTTGGTAAGTATCTTTGCACTGATATGAAACAACACAGTGCATTTCAATGAGCAGCGTACTGTGGAGCTGGAGAGAGAGAACTGAACTGTTATGTGCAGTTCATGTGCAGGGAGCTAGAGACGAGGCACTGCCACCGATATGTAACTGAGATAATGTGGATTCAGAAAGGATCAAGGAAGAAAAGGCAAAATGAAGGAAGGTAATTATATGATGGAGAGCAGTTTCATGTTTGACAGTAAAGCAATCTGCTCGTCTGTTTCCGGAGAAACTTCCACTGTAATTTATGGACACTCTGCACCGTTCTCTACCAAGTTGTCCTTGAGAGTGTTTAGCTTCATTAATGCTGCTTTCATACACACTAACAGGTTGGTACACTGTACAAACTGAGTTGAAGAACGTTTTCTATTATTCCAAGAACCTCAGGCCTCCTTCAGAACTCCAACTTTCCTCAGTGCTCTTTGAGGTGTCTGCAAGAACTTCTGTCATTCCTCAGAATGAAAGAACCCTTTTGAGGTTGCTTCCTAAAGTGTTTTTAAACTAGGCCTACTATATTTGGATATGTGATATTTAAACTACTATATTGGATATGTCAGGACGTTTTCTCAATAAATTTACAATTGCTCTGCAAACACCTTCTTTTTCCATGTTTTTGAACTGTGTATTAAAGTCAGAGAAAGTTGGTCACTCAAAATGTATATTTCAAAGTTCTTCTTCTCCTCCGTCCTTTTCTTCTTCTCATTATGTAGCTTTGAAAATACCTTTGTGTTGTGTAGCTGGGGAGTTGAACACTTTTTCAAGCCACTATATGCATGTCACCCAATAGGGGCTGAGCCCCCTACAGGTCTGATCCTAGAACTGCCCCTGTTGCAGCTTTAACAAGTTCTTTTTACATCTTTCAAAGTATCTTCATGTTGTTAAATGACACCAAAATAACTGAATTCCACTCACATTGCACAGTATTGGTTAATAAGTTTTGGTATAGTTAAACCAAGTATTGGTTTAATAATTATAATCTTGGCTGATCCGAGCCATCAGACACATCATTGTGTATTTGGCATTTGTTGTTGGATTTATTTGTTTTGTTTGATGAGTATTTATTACTGCTGGCTGTGTATCATATTGCCCCCTGGGGATAATAAAGATACCTTGAACCTGTAAATTTGGCAGGCCTCATTAAAAGCCTGTTGGATGAAGTTTTATATTTTTGAAGCTTTATTAAAGTGTCGTCAGGTTTCCATCAGAGAGCATAACATCGGGTTTGGACATTCCAGTTCAGTTCAATTCAATAAACACAAGAAGAGTAATATTCACTATGTAAAATTTTTATTTCAAATCAGTCATGTTTTTAAAAACTGTATTTAAAATTCCTTATCATTTTCTAACTATATTTCCAATATTTGATCATTTTCTAACTATATTTACAGTCATTTATCATTTTATAACTATATTTACAATAATTTATCATTTTATAACTATATTTATAATATTTGATCATTTTATGACTATTTACATTTGATCATTTTATAACTATATTTACATTAATTGATCATTTTATAACTATGTAATTTATCATTTTATAACTATATAACATTTGATCATTTGATGACTATATTTATAGTAATTTATCATTTTATAACTATTTACAATAATTTATCATTTTATAACTATTTAAAAAAATTATAATTTTGTAACTATATAATATTCGATCATTTTATGACTAAATTTATAATTATCATTTTATAACTATTTACAATATTTGATCATTTTATAACTATATTTACAATAATTTATAATTTTATAACTATTTACAATAATTTATAATTTTATAACTATAATAGTTGATCATTTTATGACTATTTATAATTATCATTTTATGACTACATTTACAATATTTGATCATTTTATAACTATACTTACAATAATTTATCATTTTCTAACTATATTTACTATAATTTATCATTTTATAACTATTTACAATAAATGATCATTTTATAACTATATTTACAATAAATTATCATTTTATGACTATATTTACAATAAATTATCATTTTATGACTATATTTACAGTAATATATCATTTTCAATTTAGAGAGACCCAACAATCCACTATGAGCAAGCACTTAGCGACAGTGGCGACGAAAAACTGCCTTTTTAAAAAAGGCAGAAACGTCGAGCAGATCCAAGACTCAAGGTGGGCGGCTTTCTGCTTTGACCGGTTGGGGTGAGAGAGATAGAGAGAGAGATAGAGAGAGAGAGAGAGAATATAACCACAGTAATTTATCACTTTATGACTATATTTAAATTTTTTTTATCATTTTATAATTTATAATTTTACAACTATATTTAAAAAAATGTATCATTTATATTTAAAAAAAAGTATTTTGGAAAGGATACTGAAGGCCACAGACAAATCTTCGGGCTCATCAATTAGGCAGGCCTGCAATGAGAGATACAAGGAAAAGGGTTGTAAGAATCAAAGTTCGTAGAGTATCATATACATGTCACCCATGGGTGCCATAAGAATAGTATGTAGACAATGTCCTACTACCACACTGTCTATACAGTATAAAGGAATAACTGAGGAAAACATTGTGGCATTTGCAGGCTGATGCGTGTAAATGAGCCAAACACCAAGTCTCATAGTTGGTACTGACTGAAGCATGGCTAATATTTTATTATAACAATGATAAATAAAGTCTGCATTGTTAAAACTGACTTTTAATGGTGTCAGATTTAGTGTGTTTCTTGTGGCACTCAAATCTAAAGTATACTTCCTCTAATCCTCTTCCCCAAAAAGACCCAAAAAAATAACTGTTCCATAATGAGTGTTTGTGTCTGTCATTAATTCTAATTGATCATCTTAATAGTCTGTAAAGAGATCACATAGATCTACTGGCCAAACAGGGACCTCAAATACATTTTTTAAAGCACAAGATGATAGCTCAGCCTCACAAATGCACCACAAAATGATCACTCAGCACATCACTGATACTATCTTCTCTGCAAAGGACATAACATAATGTACATAACATGTACAATTTGTGTGAGGATCATATGGGGACACAAAATAGCAAGAAAGTGAAAGGGTGTGTGCAGATAGAGGGAGCTAAGATGTTTCTATGCTTAATCTTACCTGAGAAGTTGGAACTTGATGGCACGTTTCACCACTGGGAAAGGCTTGGCAGGGCCAGGAGGCTCACATCATTATCTGGATTTCTATTGATCGCCTGCTCACATCATCATTTGTATTTCTTTGGAACTTCTGCTCAGATAAGCATTTGTGTTTCTATTGATTGTTCGCTCACATCAGCATCTTGATTTCTATTGATCGTTTGCTCACATCAGCATTTGGATTTCTATGGATCACATTTTCAGATCAGCATTTGGATTTCTATTGATCGCCTGCTCAGATCAGCACTTGTATTTCTATGGATCTTCTGCTCAACTCAGCATTGGTATTTCTATTGATTGTTCGCTCAAATCAGCACCTGGATTTCTATGGATCACCTGCTCACATTAGCATCTGGATTTCTGTAGATTGAATCCTCCGATCAGCATTTGGATTTGTGTGGATTGCATCCTCCGATCAGCATTTGGATTTGTGTGGATTGCATCCTCCGATCAGCATTTGGATTTGTGTGGATTGCCTTTTCGCATCAGCATTTGTATTTCAAAAAAATTAAGCTAAGGCACTGTGTGAATAGTCAAAATTTCTCCTCAGATTGCTGAAAATAATTTAACTTCAGCCACAGTTATAGTGTAGAAAAGGCCTCAAAGATAATCTTGTTGTTAAATAGCGCTTTTCTATTTTATTAGCTGTTTAATGACCCATTCAGTGCTGTATTCCTATTGGTTGCGCCGTCCCATCTGTGCACTGAGTCTGTTAACATACAGTGCAGTGTTGAACTCTTTCAGATGTGTTCAGCAGCTCGTCACGTATTTGAGTTAAAGTATTAGTTAAACACGGTTGTTGCAAGTGGACTGAGCGTGAATGCCAATATAAGTATCTCGTTTACTGTTGTGTTTGCTATTTGTTATGTATTTTAATAGTTTCGGTTGTTTAAAGGTAAAGGATAATTGTTGCTGTCGCTGTTAATTGAGCTTCGAAACTCCGTGAACGAACATACCGGAAGTGTTTTTTAACAATAAAAGCACTGTGAATGGATAACCGGAAGTTATGTGATGTTAGCGTTAGCCTAGCTTAACAGCGATAAATGAACTATCGGGGCTGCCGATTGACTCAAGGTGAGGGAGATTAAAGTCTCAAAAACACAAGGGGTGGAAACTAAGGAAGCATTCTGGACCTAGCAACGGTTGCCATGCTGCAGTTGCTGCTTGGCGTGTTCATGACGTGGCGTGACGTCATACGCACCCTTTCACACATTGTACTTTGATTTAGAAGGCATATAAAACTCAACTGTCAGTACGTATATGAACAAATCAGCAGATTCGTTCCCAAAGCAGAAGTTTTTTTTCTGTCCCAGGCAAAGAGACACATCACAACAGACTTAAACTATGGAGTGATGGCTCGCTACATTTTTTGTTGATCACCTAATCACATCAGCATCTGAATGTCTATTGATCGCCTGCACAGATCAGCATTTGTTTTTCTATTGATCGTTCACTCACATCAGCATCTGTATTTTTTTTGGATCGCCTGCTAACATCAGCATTTTTATTTCTATAGATTGTCTGTTTGCATCAGAAAAATCAGGCCTTGATTTCTATTGATCATTCCCTCACATCAACATCTGGATTTCTATGGACCGCCTGCTCACATCACTATTTGGATTCCTATTGATCACCTGCTCACATCAGCATTTGTATTTCTATTGATCGTTCGCTCGCATCAGCATTTGGATTTCTATTGATCACCTGCTCACATCAGCAATTTTATTTCTATTGATCGTTTGCTCACATCAGGCCTCGATTTCTATTGATCACCTGCTCACATCAGCAATTTTATTTCTATTGATCGTTCACTCACATCAGCATCTGTATTTTTTTTGGATCGCCTGCTAACATCAGCATTTTTATTTCTATAGATTGTCTGTTTGCATCAGAAAAATCAGGCCTTGATTTCTATTGATCATTCCCTCACATCAACATCTGGATTTCTATGGACCGCCTGCTCACATCACTATTTGGATTCCTATTGATCACCTGCTCACATCAGCTATTGATCGTTCGCTCGCATCAGCATTTGGATTTCTATTGATCACCTGCTCACATCAGCAATTTTATTTCTATTGAACGTTCGCTCACATCAGCATTTGTATTTTTATGGATCACCTGCTCACATCAGCATTTGGATTTCTATTGATCGTTTGCTCACATCAGGCCTCGATTTCTATTGATCACCTGCTCACATCAGCAATTTTATTTCTTTTGATCGTTCGCTCACATCAGCATCTGGATTTCTTTGGATCGCCTGCTCACATCAGCATTTTTATTTCTATTGATCGTTCGCTCACATCAGCATTTGTATTTTTATGGATCACCTGCTTGCATCAGCATTTGGATTTCTATTGATCGTTTGCTCACATCAGGCCTGGATTTCTATTGATCACCTGCTCACATCAGCAATTTTATTTCTATTGATCATTCCCTCACATCAACATCTGGATTTCTATGGACCGCCTGCTCACATCACTATTTGGATTCCTATTGATCACCTGCTCACATCAGCATTTGTATTTCTATTGATCGTTCGCTCGCATCAGCATTTGGATTTCTATTGATCACCTGATCACATCAGCAATTTTATTTCTATTGATCTTTCGCTCACATCAGCATTTGTATTTTTATGGATCACCTGCTTGCATCAGCATTTGGATTTCTATTGATCGTTTGCTCACATCAGGCCTCGATTTCTATTGATCACCTGCTCACATCAGCAATTTTATTTCTATTGATCGTTCGCTCACATCAGCATCTGGATTTCTATGGATCGCCTGCTCACATCAGCATTTGTATTTCTATAGATCGCCTGCTCAGATCAGCATTTGTATTTTTTTGGATCACCTGCTTTCATCAGCATTTGGATTTCTATTGATCATTCCCCTGCATCAGCATTTGTATTTCTATTGATCATTCGCTCACATCAGCATTTGTATTTCCATTGATCGTTCGCTCGCATCATCCTTTGTATTTCAATTGATCGTTCACTCACATCAGCATCTGTATTTTTTATGGATCGCCTGCTAACATCAGCATTTTTATTTCTATAGATTGACTGTTTGCATCAGAAACATCAGGCCTTGATTTCTATTGATCATTCCCTCACATCAACATCTGGATTTCTATGGACCGCCTGCTCACATCACTATTTGGATTCCTATTGATAACCTGCTCACATCAGCATTTGTATTTCTACTGATCGTTCGCTCGCCTCAGCATCTGTATTTCTATTGATCGTTCGCTCCCATCAGCTTTTTTATTTCTATTGATCGTTCGCTCACCTGAGCATCTGGATTTCTATGGATTGCCTGCTCAGATCAACATTTGTATTTCTATTAATCGCCTGCTCAGATCAGCGTTTGAATTTTTGTTGATCACCTAATCACATCAGCATATGAATTTCTATTGATCGCCTGCACAGATCAGCATTTGTTTTTCTATTGATCGTACATACAACATAAGACATTACACATACAACATAACACATAACACGTAAAATATAACACAACACATAAAACATAGCACATGACACATACAACATAAAATAAAAAACATAACACAGAACACATAAAACGTAACATATACAACATAAGACATAACACATACAATATAAGGCATAACACAACATAACACATAACACAAAAAACATAACACATAAGACATCACACATACAACATAACACATAACACATAAAACATCACACATAAGATATAACACAAACATAAAACATAACATACAACATAAGATTTAACACATAACAGATACGACATAACACATAACACATAAAACATAACACATAACACATAAAACATAACACATACAACATAAGACATAACACATATAACATTACACATAAGACATAAGATACAACACAAATATAAAACAAAAAACATAACACATACAACATAAGAATTAACACATACGACATAACACATACGCCATAAAACATAACACATACAACATAAGAATTAACACATACAACATAACACAATACATAAAACATAACACATAAGACATAACACATATAACATTACACATAAGACATAACAGATAAGATATAACACATAAATATAAAACAAAAAACATAACACATAACACATACGACATAACACATAACACATAAAACATAACACATAACACATACAACATAAGAATTAACACATATAACATTACACATACGACATAACACATAAAACATAACACATAAGACATAACACATATAACATAAGATATAACACATATAACATAACACATAAGACATAACACATACAACATAAGACATAACACATATAACAACACATAAGACATAACACAAACAACATAACAAATAACACATACAACATAACACATACAGCATAACACATAAGACATAACACATAAGACATAACACATACAACATAAAACATAACACATACAACTAAACACATAAAACATAACACATAAGACATAACACATACAACATAACATAACACATACAACATAACACATAAGACATAACACATACAACATAAGACATAACACATACAACATAAGACATAACACATACAACATAAGACATAACACATACAACATAACACATACAACATAACACACAAGACATAACACATATACACATAACACATAAAACATAAAACAAAAAACATTAGACATAAGACATTGCACATACAACATAACACATAAAACATAAGACATAACACATAAAACATAAAAGAAAAAACATAAGACATAACACATTGCACATAAAACATAACACTTAAAACATAACACACACAACATAAGACATAACACATACAACATAACACATAAAACATGACACATAAGACATAACACATTCAACATAACACAATACATAAAACATAACACATAAGACATAACACATACAACATAAGAATTAACACATACAACATAACACATAACACATAAAACACAACACAGACAACATAAGACATAACACATAAAACATAACACATAAGACATCACACATACAACATAAGACATAACACATACAACATAAGACATAACACATAAAACATAACACATAAGACATCACACACAACATAAAAATTAACACATACAACATAAGACATAACACATACAACATAACACATAACACATAAAACATAACACATAAGACATAACACATAAATATAAAACAAAAAACATAACACATAACACATACGACATTACAAATACGACATAACACATAACACATAAAACATAACACATAACACATAACACATAAAACATAACACATAACACAAACAACATAAGACATAACACATATAACATTACACATAAGACATAACACATAAGATATGACACATAAATATAAAACAAAAAACATAACACATACAACATAAGAATTAACACATACGACATAACACATAACACATAAGACATAACACATACAACATAAGACATAACACATATAACATAACACATAAGACATAACACAAACAACATAACAAATAACACATAAAACATAAGACATAAGACATAACACATACAACATAACACATAAGACATAACACATAAGACAGAACACACAACATAAGACATAACACATAAAACATAACATACAAGATATAACACATACAACATAACACATAACACATAAAACTCAACACAAAAAACATAAGACATAAGACATTGCACATACAACATAACACATAAAGCATAGGACATAACACATAAAACATAACACATACAACATAAGACATAACACATACAACATAAGACATAACACATATAACATAAGACATAACACATATAACATAACACATAAAACATAACACATACAACATAAGACATAACACATATAACATAACACATAAGGAATAACATATACAACATAACAAACAACAAATGCAACATAACACATACAACATAAGACAGAACACATACAACATAACACATAACACATAAGATATAACACAAACATAAAACATAAAACATGACATACAACATAAGAATTAACACATACAACATAAGACATAACACATAACACACAAGTCATAACACATAACAATTAACACATAAAACATAACACATACAACTAAACACATAACACATGCAACATAAGACATAACACATACAACATAAGACATAACACATGCAACATAAGACATAACACATGCAACATAAGACATAACACATACAACTAAACACATAACACATACAACTAAACACATAACACATGCAACATAAGACATAACACATACAACATAACAGACAAGACATAACACATATACACATAACACATAAAACATAAAACAAAAAACATAAGACATAAGACATTGCACATACAACATAACACATAAAACATAAGACATAACACATAAAACATAAAAGAAAAAACATAAGACATAAGACATTGCACATACAACATAACACATACAACATAAAACACAAGACATAACACATATAACATAACACATAACACATAAAACATAACACATACAACATAACACATAAAACAAAAGAAAAAACATAAAACATAACACATTGCACATACAACATAACATAAAACATAAGACATAACACATAAAACATAACACTTAAAACATAACACATACAACATAAGACATAACACATACAACATAAGACATAACACATACAACATAAGACATAACACATACAACATAAGACATAACACATAAAACATAACACATAAGACATAACACATACAACATAAGACATAACACATACAACATAAAACATAACACATACAACTAAACACATAACACATACAACATAAGACAAAACACATACAACTAAACACATAACACATACAACATAAGACATAACACATAAGACATAACACATACAACATAACACACGAGACATAACACATATACACATAACACATAAAACATAAAACAAAAAACATTAGACATAAGACATTGCACATACAACATAACACATAAAACATAAGACATAAGACATAAAACATAAAAGAAAAAACATAAGACATAACACATTGCACATAAAACATAACACTTAAAACATAACACACACAACATAAGACATAACACATACAACATAAGACATAACACATACAACATAACATAAAACATAACACATAAGACCTAACACATACAACATAACACAATACATAAAACATAACACATAAGACATAACACATACAACATAAAACATAACACATACAACATAAGACATAACACATAAAACATAACACATAAGACATCACACACAACATAAAACTTAACACATACAACATAAGACATAAGACATACAACATAACACATAACACATAAAACATAACACATAAGACATAACACATAAATATAAAACAAAAAACATAACACATAACACATACGACATTACAAATACGACATAACACATAAAACATAACACATAACACATAACACATAAAACATAACACATAACACAAACAACATAAGACATAACACATATAACATTACACATAAGACATAACACATAAGACATAACACATAAGATATGACACATAAATATAAAACAAACATAACACATACAACATAAGAATTAACACATACGACATAACACATAACACATAAGACATAACACATACAACATAAGACATAACACATATAACATAACACATAAGACATAACACAAACAAAATAACAAATAACACATAAAACATAAGACATAAGACATAACACATACAACATAACACATAAGACATAACACATAAGACATAACACATAAGACAGAACACACAACATAACACATAAAACATAACATACAAGATATAACACATACAACATAACACATAACACATAAAACTCAACACAAAAAAACATAAGACATAAGACATTGCACATACAACATAACACATAAAACATAGGACATAACACATAAAACATAACACATACAACATAAGACATAACACATACAACATAAGACATAACACATATAACATAACACATAAGGAATAACATATACAACATAACAAACAACAAATGCAACATAACACATACAACATAAGACAGAACACATACAACATAACACATAACACATAAGATATAACACAAACATAAAACATAAAACATAACATACAACATAAGAATTAACACATAAGACATACAACATAAAACATAACACATACAACATAAGAATTAACACATACAACATAAGACATAACACATAACACAAAAGTCATAACACATAACAATTAACACATAAGACATAACACATACAACTAAACACATAACACATGCAACATAAGACATAACACATACAACATAACAGACAAGACATAACACATATACACATAACACATAAAACATAAAACAGAAAACATAAGACATAAAACATTGCAAATACAACATAACACATAAAACATGAGACATAACACATAAAACATAAAAGAAAAAACATAAGACATAAGACATTGCAAATACAACATAACACATACAACATAAGACATAACACATAAAACATAACACATAAGACATAACACATACAACATAACACAATACATAAAACATAACACATAAGACATAACACATACAACATAAAACATAACACATACAACTAAACACATAACACATACAACATAAGACAAAACACATACAACTAAACACATAACACATACAACATAAGACATAACACATAAGACATAACACATACAACATAACACACGAGACATAACACATATACACATAACACATAAAACATAAAACAAAAAACATTAGACATAAGACATTGCACATACAACATAACACATAAAACATAAGACATAAGACATAAAACATAAAAGAAAAAACATAAGACATAACACATTGCACATAAAACATAACACTTAAAACATAACACACACAACATAAGACATAACACATACAACATAAGACATAACACATACAACATAACATAAAACATAACACATAAGACCTAACACATACAACATAACACAATACATAAAACATAACACATAAGACATAACACATACAACATAAAACATAACACATACAACATAAGACATAACACATAAAACATAACACATAAGACATCACACACAACATAAAACTTAACACATACAACATAAGACATAACACATACAACATAACACATAACACATAAAACATAACACATAAGACATAACACATAAATATAAAACAAAAAACATAACACATACGACATTACAAATACGACATAACACATAAAACATAACACATAACACATAACACATAAAACATAACACATAACACAAACAACATAAGACATAACACATATAACATTACACATAAGACATAACACATAAGATATGACACATAAATATAAAACAAACATAACACATACAACATAAGAATTAACACATACGACATAACACATAACACATAAGACATAACACATACAACATAAGACATAACACATATAACATAACACATAAGACATAACACAAACAACATAACAAATAACACATAAAACATAAGACATAAGACATAACACATACAACATAACACATAAGACATAACACATAAGACAGAACACACAACATAAGACATAACACATAAAACATAACATACAAGATATAACACATACAACATAACGCATAACACATAAAACTCAACACAAAAAAACATAAGACATAAGACATTGCACATACAACATAACACATAAAACATAGGACATAACACATAAAACATAACACATACAACATAAGACATAACACATACAACATAAGACATAACACATACAACATAACACATAAGGAATAACATATACAACATAACAAACAACAAATGCAACATAACACATACAACATAACACATAACACATAAGACATAACACATACAACATAACACACGAGACATAACACATATACACATAACACATAAAACATAAAACAAAAAACATTAGACATAAGACATTGCACATACAACATAACACATAAAACATAAGACATAAGACATAAAACATAAAAGAAAAAACATAAGACATGACACATTGCACATAAAACATAACACACACAACATAAGACATAACACATACAACATAAGACATAACACATACAACATAACATAAAACATAACACATAAGACCTTACACATACAACATAACACAATACATAAAACATAACACATAAGACATAACACATACAACATAAAACATAACACATACAACATAAGAATTAACACATACAACATAACACATAACACATAAAACACAACACAGACAACATAAGACATATCACATAAAACATAACACATAAGACATCACACATACAACATAAGACATAACACATAAGACATAACACATAAGACATCACACACAACATAAAACTTAACACATACAACATAAGACATAACACATACAACATAAGACATAACACATACAACATAAGACATAACACATAAGACATCACACATACAACATAAGACATAACACATAAAACATAACACATAAGACATCACACACAACATAAAACTTAACACATACAACATAAGACATAACACATACAACATAACACATAACACATAAAACATAACACATAAGACATAACACATAAATATAAAACAAAAAACATAACACATAACACATACGACATTACAAATACGACATAACACATAAAACATAACACATAACACATAACACATAAAACATAACACATAACACAAACAACATAAGACATAACACATATAACATTACACATAAGACATAACACATAAGATATGACACATAAATATAAAACAAACATAACACATACAACATAAGAATTAACACATACGACATAACACATAACACATAAGACATAACACATACAACATAAGACATAACACATATAACATAACACATAAGACATAACACAAACAACATAACAAATAACACATAAAACATAAGACATAAGACATAACACATACAACATAACACATAAGACATAACACATAAGACAGAACACACAACATAAGACATAACACATAAAACATAACATACAAGATATAACACATACAACATAACACATAACACATAAAACTCAACACAAAAAACATAAGACATAAGACATTGCACATACAACATAACACATAAAACATAGGACATAACACATAAAACATAACACATACAACATAAGACATAACACATACAACATAAGACATAACACATATAACATAACACATAAGGAATAACATATACAACATAACAAACAACAAATGCAACATAACACATACAACATAAGACAGAACACATACAACATAACACATAACACATAAGATATAACACAAACATAAAACATAACATACAACATAAGAATTAACACATAAGACATACAACATAAAACATAACACATACAACATAAGAATTAACACATACAACATAAGACATAACACATAACACACAAGTCATAACACATAACAATTAACACATAAGACATAACACATACAACATAACAGACAAGACATAACACATATACACATAACACATAAAACATAAAACAAAAAACATAAGACATAAGACATTGCAAATACAACATAACACATAAAACATGAGACATAACACATAAAACATAAAAGAAAAAACATAAGACATAAGACATTGCACATACAACATAACACATACAACATAAAACACAAGACATAACACATATAACATAACACATAACACATAAAACATAACACATACAACATAACACATAACACATAAAACAAAAGAAAAAACATAAGACATAACACATTGCACATACAACATAACATAAAACATAAGACATAACACATTAAACATAACACTTAAAACATAACACACACAACATAAGACATAACACATACAACATAAGACATAACACATACAACATAAGACATAACACATAAAACATAACACATAAGACATAACACATACAACATAACACAATACATAAAACATAACACATAAGACATAACACATACAACATAAAACATAACACATACAACATTAGAATTAACACATACATACATCAGCATTTGTATTTCTATTAATCGCCTGCTCAGATCAGCATTTGTATTTCTATGGATCACATTGTCAGATCAGCATTTGTATTTCTATTGATCGTTCGCTTACATCAGCATTTGTATTTCTATGGATCACATTTTCAGATCAGCATTTGTATTTCTATTGATCGCCTGCTCAGATCAGCATTTGTATTTCTATGGATCACCTGCTCACATTAGCATCTGGATTTCTGTGGATTGCATCCTCCGATCAGCATTTGGATTTGTTTGGATTGCCTTTTCTCATCAGAATTTGTATTTCAAAAAAATTGAGCAAAGACACTGTGTCAATAGTCAAAATTTCTCCTCAGATTGCTGAAAATAATTTAACTTCAGCCACAGTTATAGTGTAGAAAAGGCCTCAAAGATAATCTTGTTGTTAAATAGCGCTTTTCTATTTTATTAGCTGTTTAATGACCCATTCAGTGCTGTATTCCTATTGGTTGCGCCGTCCCATCTGTGCACTGAGTCTGTTAACATACAGTGCAGTGTTGAACTCTTTCAGATGTGTTCAGCAGCTCGTCACGTATTTGAGTTAAAGTATTAGTTAAACACGGTTGTTGCAAGTGGACTGAGCGTGAATGCAATATAAGTGTCTAATTTACTGTTGTGTTTGCTATTTGTTATGTATTTTAATAGTTTCGGTTGTTTAAAGGTAAAGGATAATTGTTGCTGTCGCTGTTAATTGAGCTTCGAAACTCCGTGAACGAACATACCGGAAGTGTGTTTTAACAATAAAAGCACTGTGAATAGATAGCCGGAAGTTATGTGATGTTAGCGTTAGCCTAGCTTAACAGCGATAAATGAACTATCGGGGCTGCCGATAGACTCAAGGTGAGGGAGATTGAAGTCTCAGCGGCACAAAAACACAAGGGATGGAAACTAAGTAAGCATTCTGTACCTAGCAACGGTTGCTATGCTGCAGTTGCTCCTTGGCGTGTTCATGACGTGGCGTGACGTCATACGCACCCTTTCACACATTGTACTTTCATTTAGAAGGCATATAAAACTCAACTGTCAGTACGTATATGAACAAATCAGCAGATTCGTTCCCAAAGCAGAAGTTTTTTTTCTGTCCCAGGCAAAGAGACACATCACAACAGACTTAAACTATGGAGTGATGGCTCGCTACATTTTTTGTTGATCACCTAATCACATCAGCATCTAAATGTCTATTGATCGCCTGCACAGATCAGCATTTGTTTTTCTATTGATCGTTCACTCACATCAGCATCTGTATTTTTTTTGGATCGCCTGCCAACATCAGCATTTTTATTTCTATAGATTGTCTGTTTGCATCAGAAAAATCAGGCCTTGATTTCTATTGATCATTCCCTCACATCAACATCTGGATTTCTATGGACCGCCTGCTCACATCACTATTTGGATTCCTATTGATCACCTGCTCACATCAGCATTTGTATTTCTATTGATCGTTCGCTCGCATCAGCATTTGGATTTCTATTGATCACCTGCTCACATCAGCAATTTTATTTCTATTGATCGTTCGCTCACATCAGCATTTGTATTTTTATGGATCACCTGCTCGCATCAGCATTTGGATTTCTATTGATCGTTTGGTCACATCAGGCCTCGATTTCTATTGATCACCTGCTCACATCAGCAATTTTATTTCTATTGATCGTTCGCTCACATCAGCATCTGGATTTCTTTGGATTGCCTGCTCACATCAGCATTTTTATTTCTATAGATTGTCTGTTTGCATCAGAAAAATCAGGCCTTGATTTCTATTGATCATTCCCTCACATCAACATCTGGATTTCTATGGACCGCCTGCTCACATCACTATTTGGATTCCTATTGATCACCTGCTCACATAAGCATTTGTATTTCTATTGATCGTTCGCTCGCATCAGCATTTGGATTTCTATTGATCACCTGCTCACATCAGCAAATTTATTTCTATTGATCGTTCGCTCACATCAGCATTTGTATTTTTATGGATCACCTGCTCGCATCAGCATTTGGATTTCTATTGATCGTTTGCTCACATCAGGCCTCGATTTCTATTGATCACCTGCTCACATCAGCAATTTTATTTCTATTGATCGTTCGCTCACATCAGCATCTGGATTTCTATGGATCGCCTGCTCACATCACTATTTGGATTCCTATTGATCACTTGCTCACATCAGCATTTGTTTTTCTATTGATCACCTGCTCACAACAGCATCTAGTTTTCTATTGATCGTTCACTCACATCAGCATCTGTATTTTTTATGATCACCTGCTAACATCAGCATTTTTATTTCTATAGGTTAACTGTTTGCATCAGAAACATCAGGCCTTGATTTCTATTGATCGTTTGCTCACCTGAGCATCTGGATTTCTATTGATCGCCTGCACAGATCAGCATTTGTTTTTCTATTGATCGTTCAATCACATCAGCATCTGCATTTTTTTTGGATCGCCTGCTAACATCAGCATTTTTATTTTTATAGATTGTCTGTTTGCATCGGAAACATCAGGCCTTGATTTCTATTGATCATTCCCTCACATCAACATCTGGATTTCTATGTACCGCCTGCTCACATCACTATTTGGATTCCTATTGATCACCTGCTCACATCAGCATTTGTATTTCTATTGATCGTTCGCTCGCATCAGCATTTGTATTTCTATTGATCGTTCGCTCGCATCAGCATTTGTATTTCTATTGATTGTTCGCTCGCATCAGAATTTGTATTTCTATTGATCGTTCGTTCGCATCATCCTTTGTATTTCTATTGTTCGTTCACTCACATCAGCATCTGTATTTTTTATGGATCGCCTGCTAACATCAGCATTTTTATTTCTATAGATTGACTGTTTGCATCAGAAACATCAGGCCTTGATTTCTATTGATCATTCGCCCACATCAGCATCTGGATTCCTATTGATCACCTGCTCACAACAGCATCTAGTTTTCAATTGATCGTTCACTCACATCAGCATCTGCATTTTTTATGATCACCTGCTAACATCAGCATTTTTATTTCTATAGATTGTCTGTTTGCATCGGAAACATCAGGCCTTGATTTCTATTGATCATTCCCTCACATCAACATCTGGATTTCTATGGACCGCCTGCTCACATCACTATTTGGATTCCTATTGATCACCTGCTCACATCAGCATTTGTATTTCTATTGATCGTTCGCTCGCATCAGCATTTGTATTTCTATTGATCGTTCGCTCGCATCAGCATCTGGATTTCTATGGATCACCTTCTCAGATCAGCGTTTCTTATTTCTATCGATCGCCTTCTCACATTAGCATCTGGATATCTATTGATCACCTGCTCGGATCAGCATTTCAAGTTCTATGGATCGCCTGCTCACATCAGCATCTGGATTTCTATTGATCGTTCGCTCACATCAGCAGCTGGATTTCTGTGGGTCACCTGCTCACATTAGCATCTGGATTTCTATTGATCATTCACTCACATCAGCATTTTGATTTCTATTGATCGTTCATTCACATCAGCATTTGTATTTTTATGGATCACATGTCCAGATCAGCATTTCTATTTCTATTGATCGCCTGCTCGTATCAGCATTTGTATTTCTATTGATCGTTCGCTATCATCAGCATTTGTATTTCTATTGATCGTTCGTTCGCATCATCCTTTATATTTCTATTGATCGTTCACTCACATCAGCATCTGTATTTTTTATGGATCGCCTGCTAACATCAGCATTTTTGTTTCTATAGATTGACTGTTTGCATCAGAAACATCAGGCTTTGATTTCTATTGATCATTCGCCCACAACAACATCTGGATTTCAATGGACAACCTGCTCACATCTGTATTTGGATTCCTATTGATCACCTGCTCACAACAGCATCTACTTTTCTATTGATCGTTCACTCACATCAGCGTCTGTATTTTTTTGGATCACCTGCTAACATCAGCATTTTTATTTCTATAGATTGACTGTTTGCATCAGAAACATCAGGTCTTGATTTCTATTGATCCTTCGCTCACCTGAGCATCTGGATTTCTATGGATTGCCTGCTCAGATCAACATTTGTATTTCTATTAATCGCCTGCTCAGATCAGCGTTTGAATTTTTGTTGATCACCTAATCACATCAGCATCTGAATTTCTATTGATCGCCTGCACAGATCAGCATTTGTTTTTCTATTGATCGTTCACTCACATCAGCATCTGTATTTTTTATGGATCGCCTGCTAACATCAGCATTTTTATTTCTATAGATTGACTGTTTGCATCAGAAACATCAGGCCTTGATTTCTATTGATCATTACCTCACATCAACATCTGGATTTCTATGGATCGCCTGCTCACATCACTATTTGGATTCCTATTGATCACCTGCTCACATCAGCATTTGTTTTTCTATTGATCACCTGCTCACAACAGCATCTAGTTTTCTATTGATCGTTCACTCACATCAGCATCTGTATTTTTTATGATCACCTGCTAACATCAGCATTTTTATTTCTATAGATTGACTGTTTGCATCAGAAACATCAGGGCTTGATTGCTATTGATCGTTTGCTCACCTGAGCATCTGGATTTCTATTGATCGCCTGCACAGATCAGCATTTGTTTTTCTATTGATCGTTCACTCACATCAACATCTGGATTTCTATGGACCGCCTGCTCACATCACTATTTGGATTCCTATTGATCACCTGCTCACATCAGCATTTGTATTTCTATTGATCGTTCGCTCGCATCAGCATTTGTATTTCTATTGATCGTTCGCTCGCATCAGCATCTGGATTTCTATGGATCACCTTCTCAGATCAGCGTTTCTTATTTCTATCGATCGCCTTCTCACATTAGCATCTGGATATCTATTGATCACCTGCTCAGATCAGCATTTCAAGTTCTATGGATCACCTGCTCACATCAGCATCTGGATTTCTATGGATCGTCTGCTCACATCAGCATCTGGATTTCTATTGATCGTTCGCTCACATCAGCAGCTGGATTTCTGTGGGTCACCTGCTCACATTAGCATCTGGATTTCTATTGATCATTCACTCACATCAGCATTTTGATTTCTATTGATCGTTCATTTACATCAACATTTGTATTTTTATGGATCACATGTCCAGATCAGCATTTCTAATTCTATTGATCGCCTGCTCGTATCAGCATTTGTATTTCTACGGATCATCTGCTCACATCAGCATCTAGATTTCTATTGATCGTTTGCTCGCATCAGCATCTGGATTTCTATGGATCACCTGCTCACATCAGCATTAGGATTTCTATTGATCACCTGCTCACATAAGCATCTGGATATCTATGGATCGTTCTCTCACATCTTCATTTGGATTTCTATGGATCTCCTGCTCACATTAGCATTTGGATTTCTGTGAATCACCTGCTCGGATCAGCATCCGGAATTTTATAGATCGCCTGCTCAGATCAGCGTTTTTTATTTCAATCGATTGCCTGATCACAACAGCATCTGGATATCTATTGATCGTTCACTCACATCAGCATTTGTCTTTCTATCGATCGTTCGCTCACTCAGCATTTGTATTTCTATTGATCGTTCGCTCACATCAGCATTGGTATTTCTTTTGATCACCTTCTCAGATCAGCGTTTCTTATGTCTAACGATCGCCTTCTCACATTAGCATCTGGATATCTATTGATCACCTGCTCAGATCAGCATTTCATGTTCTATGGATCACCTGCTCACATCAGCATCTGGATTTCTATGGATCGCCTGCTCACACCAGCATCTGGATTTCTATTGATTGTTTGCTCGCATCAGCATCTGGATTTCTATGGATCACCTGCTCACATTAGCATTAGGATTTCTATTGATCACCTGCTCACATAAGCATCTGGATATCTATTGATCATTCGCTCACATCTTCATTTGATTTCTATGGATCGCCTGCTCACATCAGCATCTGGATATCTATTGATTGTTCGCTCATATCAGCATTTGTATTTCTATCGATCGTTCGCTCACCCAGCTTTTGGATTTCTATGGATCACATTTCCAGATCAGCATTTGTATTTCTATTGATCGCCTGCTCAGATCAGCATTTTTATTTCTATGGATCTTCTGCTCAACTCAGCATTTGTATTTCTATTGATTGTTCGCTCGTATCAGCATCTGGATTTCTATTGATCGTTTGCTCGCATCAGCATCTGGATTTCTATTGATCGTTTGCTCGCATCAGCATCTGGATTTCTATGGATCACCTGCTCACATTAGCATTAGGATTTCTATTGATCACCTGCTCACATAAGCATCTGGATATCTATTGATCGTTCGCTCACATCTTCATTTGGATATCTATTGATCACCTGCTCAGATCAGCATTTCAAGTTCTATGGATCACCTGCTCACATCAGCATTTGTCTTTCTATTGATCGTTCGCTCACATTAGCATCTGGATTTCTATTGATCATTCACTCACATCAGCATTTGTATTTCTATTGATCGCCTGCTCGTATCAGCATTTGTATTTCTACGGATCATCTGCTCACATCAGCATCTAGATTTCTATTGATCGTTCACTCACATCAGCCTTTTGATTTCTATTGATCGTTCACTCACATCAGCATTTGTATTTTTATGGATCACATGTCCAGATCAGCATTTGTATTTCTATTGATTGTTTGCTCGCATCAGCATCTGGATTTCTATGGATCGTTTGCTCGCATCAGCATCTGGATTTCTATGGATCACCTGCTCACATTAGCATTAGGATTTCTATTGATCACCTGCTCATATAAGCATCTGGATATCTATTGATCGTTCGCTCACATCTTCATTTGGATTTCTGTGAATTACCTGCTCGGATCAGCATCCGGAATTCTATAGATCGCCTGCTCAGTTCAGCGTTTTTTATTTGAATCGATTGCTTAATCACAACAGCGTTTTTTTTTTTTTGTATGGATCGCCTGCTCACATCAGCATCTTGATATCTATTGATCGTTCGCTCACTCAGCATTTGTATTTCTATTGATCGCCTGCTCACATCAGCATCTGGATATCTATTGATCGTTCGCTCACTCAGCATTTGTATTTCTATTGATCGCCAGCTCAGATCAGCATTTTTATTTCTATGGATTTTCTGCTCAACTCAGCATTTGTATTTCTATTGATTGTTCGCTCACATTAACATCTGGATTTCTATGAATCACATGTTCACATCAACATTTGTATTTCAATGGATCTTCTGCTCACCTCAGCATCTAGATTTCTATTGGTCGTTTGCTCGCATCAGTATCTGGATTTCTATTGATCACCTGCTCACATTAGCATTTGTATTTCTAAGGATCATCTGCTCACATAAGCATCTAGATTTCTATTGATCGTTTGCTCGCATCAGTATCTGGATTTCTATTGATCACCTGTTCACATCAGAATTTGTATTTCTATGGATCACCTTCTCAGATCAGCGTTTCTTATTTCTATCGATCGCCTTCTCACATTAGCATCTGGATATCTATTGATCACCTGCTCAGATCAGCATTTCAAGTTCTATGGATCACCTGCTCACATCAGTATCTGGATTTCTATTGATCGTTCGCTCACATCAGCAGCTGGATTTCTGTGGGTCACCTGCTCACATTAGCTGCTGGATTTCTATTGATCATTCGCCTACATCAGCATCTGGATTTCTATGGACCACCTGCTCACATCTGTATTTGGATTCCTATTGATCACCTGCTCACAACAGCATCTAGTTTTCTATTGATCGTTCACTCACATCAGCATCTGTATTTTTTATATTCACCTGCTAACATCAGCATTTTTATTTCTATAGATTGTCTATTTTATCGGAAACATCAGGCCTTGATTTCTATTGATCATTCTCTCACATCAACGTCTGGATTTCTATGGACCGCCTGCTCACATCACTATTTGGATTCCTATTGATCACCTGCTCACATCAGCATTTGTATTTCTATTGATCGTTCGCTCGCATCAGCATCTGTATTTCTATTGATCGTTCGCTCGCATCAGCATTTGTATTTCTATTGATTGTTCGCTCGCATCAGAATTTGTATTTCTATCGATCGTTCGCTATCATCAGCATTTGTATTTCTATTGATCGTTCGTTCGCATCATCCTTTGTATTTCTATTGATCGTTCACTCACATCAGCATCTGTATTTTTTATGGATCGCCTGCTAACATCAGCATTTTTATTTCTATAGATTGACTGTTTGCATCAGAAACATCAGGCCTTGATTTCTATTGATCATTCCCTCACATCAACATCTGGATTTCTATGGACCGCCTGCTCACATCACTATTTGGATTCCTATTGATCACCTGCTCTCATCAGCATTTGTTTTTCTATGGATCACCTTCTCAGATCAGCGTTTCTTATTTCTATCGATCGCCTTCTCACATTAGCATCTGGATATCTATTGATCACCTGCTCACATTAGCATCTGGATATCTATTGATCACCTGCTCGGATCAGCATCTGGAATTTTATAGATCGCCTGCTGAGATCAGCGTCTTTTATTTCAATCGATTGCCTAATCACAACAGCGTTTTTTTTTTTGTATGGATCGGCTGCTCACATCAGCATCTGGATATCTATTGATCGTTCGCTCACATCTTCATTTGGATTTCTATGGATCGCCTGCTCAGATCAGCATTTTTATTTCTATGGATCTTCTGCTCAACTCAGAATTTGTATTTCTATTGATTGTTCGCTCGTATCAGCATCTGGATTTCTATGGATCACCTGCTCACATTAACATCTGGATTTTTATGGATCACATGTTCACATCAACATTTGTATTTCAATGGATCTTCTGCTCACCTCAGCATCTAGATTTCTATTGATCGTTTACTCGCATCAGCATCTGGATTTCTATGGATCACCTGCTCACTTTAGCATTAGGATTTCTATTGATCACCTGCTCACATAAGCATCTGGATATGTATTGATCGTTCGCTCACATCATCATTTGGATTTCTATGGATCTCCTGTTCACATTAGCATTTGTATTTCTATGGATCACCTTCTCAGATCAGCGTTTCTTATTTCTATCGATCGCCTTCTCACATTAGCATCTGGATATCTATTGATCACCTGCTCAGATCAGCATTTCAAGTTCTATGGATCACCTGCTGACATCAGCATCTGGATTTCAATGGATCGCCTGCTCACATCAGCATCTGGATTTCTATTGATCGTTCGCTCACATCAGCATTTTGATTTCTATTGATCGTTCACTCACATCAGCATTTGTATTTTTATGGATCACATGTCCAGATCAGCATTTGTATTTCTATTGATCGCCTGCTCGTATCAGCATTTGTATTTCTACGGATCATCTGCTCACATCAGCATCTAGATTTCTATTGATCGTTTGCTCGCACCAGTATCTGGAGATCTATTGATCACCTGCTCACATTAGCATTTGTATTTCTACGGATCATCTGCTCGCATCAGCATCTGGATTTCTACGGATCACCTGCTCACATCAGCATCTAGATTTCTATTGATCGTTTGTTCGCATCAGTATCTGGATTTCTATGGATCACCTACTGACATTAACATCTGGATTTTTATGGATCACATTTTCACATCAGCATTTGGATTTCTATGGATCACATTTTCAGATCAGCATTTGTATTTCTATTGATCGCCTGCTCAGATCAGCATTTTTATTTCTATGGATCTGCTCAACTCAGCATCTAGATTTCTATTGATCGTTTGCTCGCATCAGCATCTGGATTTCTATGGATCACCTGCTCACATTAGCATTAGGATTTCTATTGATCACCTGCTCACATAAGCATCTGGATATGTATTGATCGTTCGCTCACATCCTCATTTGTATTTTAATGGATCGCCTTCTCACATTAGCATCTGGATTTCTATTGATCATTCAGTCACATCAGCATTTTGATTTCTATTGATCGCTCACTCACGTCAGCATTTGTATTTTTATGGATCACATGTCCAGATCAGCATTTGTATTTCTACTGATCGCCTGCTCGTATCAGCATTTGTATTTCTACGGATCATCTGCTCACATCAGCATCTAGATTTCTATTGATCGTTTGCTCGCATCAGCAGCTGGATTTCTATGGATCATCTGCTCACATTAGCATTAGGATTTCTATTGATCACCTGCTCACATAAGCATCTGGATATCTATTGAACGTTCGCTCACATCTTCATTTGGATTTCTATGGATCTCCTGCTCACATTAGCATTTGGATTTCTATGAATCACCTGCTCGGATCAGCATCCGGAATTTTATAGATCGCCTGCTCAGATCAGCGTTTTTTATTTCAATCGATTGCCTAATCAAAACAGCGTTTTTTTTTTAATATGGATCGCCTGCTCACATCAGCATCTGGATATCCATTGATCGTTCGCTCACATCTTCATTTGGATTTCTATGGATCTCCTGCTCACATTAGCATTTGGATATCTATTGATCGTTCGCTCACTCAACATTTGGATTTCTATGGATCGCATTTTCAGATCAGCATTTGGATTTCTATTGATCGCCTGCTCAGATCAGCATTTTTATTTCTATGGAACTTCTGCTCAACTCAGCATTTGTATTTCTATTGATTGTTCACTCGTATCAGCATCTGGATTTCTATGGATCACATGTTCACATCAACATTTTTATTTCTGTAGATTGTCTGTTTGCATCAGAAAAATCAGGCCTTGATTTCTATTGATCATTCCCTCACATCAACATCTGGATTTCTATGGACCGCCTTCTCACATCACTATTTGGATTCCTATTGATCACCTGCTCACATCAGCATTTGTATTTCTATTGATCGTTCGCTCGCATCAGCATTTGGATTTCTATTGATCACCTGCTCACATCAGCAATTTTATTTCTATTGATCGTTCGCTCACATCAGCATTTGTATTTTTATGGATCACCTGCTCGCGTCAGCATTTGGATTTCTATTGATCGTTTGCTCACATCAGGCCTCAATTTCTATTGATCACCTGCTCACATCAGCAATTTTATTTCTATTGATCGTTCGCTCACATCAGCATCTGGATTTCTTTGGATCGCCTGCTCACATCAGCATTTTTATTTCTATAGATTGTCTGTTTGCATCAAAAAAATCAGGCCTTGATTTCTATTGATCATTCCCTCACATCAACATCTGGATTTCTATGGACCGCCTGCTCACATCACTTTTTGGATTCCTATTGATCACCTGCTCACATCAGCATTTGTTTTTCTATTGATCACCTGCTCACAACAGCATCTAGTTTTCTATTGATCGTTCACTCACATCAGCATCTGTATTTTTTATGATCACCTGCTAACATCAGCATTTTTATTTCTATAGATTGACTGTTTGCATCAGAAACATCAGGCCTTGATTTCTATTGATCGTTTGCTCACCTGAGCATCTCGATTTCTATTGATCGCCTGCACAGATCAGCATTTGTTTTTCTATTGATCGTTCACTCACATCAGCATCTGCATTTTTTTTGGATCGCCTCCTAACATAAAATTTTTATTTCTATAGATTGTCTGTTTGCATCGGAAACATCAGGCCTTGATTTCTATTGATCATTCCCTCACATCAACATCTGGATTTCTATGGACCGCCTGCTCACATCACTATTTGGATTCCTATTGATCACCTGCTCACATCAGCATTTGTATTTCTATTGATCGTTCGCTCGCATCAGCATTTGTATTTCTATTGATCGTTTGCTCGCATCAGCATCTGGATTTCCATGAATCACCTGCTCGGATCAGCATCTGGAATTTTATAGATCGTCTGCTCAGATCAGCGTTTTTTTATTTCAATCGATTGCCTGATCACAACAGCGTTTTTTTTTTCCTATGGATCGCCTGCTCACATCAGCATCTGGATATCTATTGATCGTTTACTCACATCAGCATTTGTCTTTCTATCGATCGTTCGCTCACTCAGCATTTGTATTTCTATTGATCGTTCGCTCACATCAGCATTTGTATTTCTTTTGATCACCTTCTCAGATCAGCGTTTCTTATGTCTATCGATCGCCTTCTCACATTAGCATATGGATATCTATTGATCACCTGCTCAGATCAGCATTTCAAGTTCTATGGATCACCTGCTCACATCAGCATCTGGATTTCTATGGATCGCCTGCTCACATCAGCATCTGGATTTCTATTAATCGTTTGCTCGCATCAGCATCTGGATTTCTATGGATCACCTGCTCACATTAGCATTAGGATTTCTAATGATCACCTGCTCACATAAGCATCTGGATATCTATTGATCATTCGCTCACATCCTCATTTGATTTCTATGGATCTCCTGCTCACATCAGCATTTGGATTTCTGTGAATCACCTGCTCGAATCAGCATCCGGAATTCTATAGATCACCTGTTCAGATCAGCGTTTTTTATTTCAATCGATTGCCTAATCACAACAGCGTTTTTGTTTGTTTGTGTGGATCGCCTGCTCACATCAGCATCTGGATTTCTATTGATTGTTCGCTCATATCAGCATTTGTATTTCTATCGATCGTTCGCTGACCCAGCATTTGGATTTCTATGGATCACATTTCCAGATCAGCATTTCTATTTCTATTGATCGCCTGCTCAGATCAGCATTTTTATTTCTATGGATCTTCTGCTCAACTCAGCATTTGTATTTCTATTGATTGTTCGCTCGTATCAGCATCTGGATTTCTATTGATCGTTTGCTCGCATCAGCATCTGGATTTCTATGGATCAAGTGCTCACATTAGCATTAGGATTTCTATTGATCACCTGCTCACATAAGCATCTGGATATCTATTGATCGTTCGCTCACATCTTCATTTGGATATCTATTGATCACCTGCTCAGATCAGCATTTCAACTTCTATGGATCACCTGCTCACATCAGCATCTGGATTTCTATAGATCGCCTGCTCACATCAGCATTTGTCTCTCTATTGATCGTTCGCTCACATCAGCAGCTGGATTTCTGTGGGTCACCTGCTCACATTAGCATTAGGATTTCTATTGATCACCTGCTCACATTAGCATCTGGATTTCTATTGATCATTCGCTCACATCAGCATTTTGATTTCTATTGATCGTTCACTCACATCAGCATTTGTATTTTTATGGATCACATGTCCAGATCAGCATTTTTATTTCTATTGATCGCCTGCTCGTATCAGCATTTGTATTTCTACGGATCATCTGCTCACATCAGCATCTGGATTTCTATTGATCGTTTGCTCGCATCAGCATCTGGATTTCTATGGATCACCTGCTCACATTAGCATTAGGATTTCTATTGATCACCTGCTCACATAAGCATCTGGATATCTATTGAACGTTCGCTCACATCTTCATTTGGATTTCTATGGATCTCCTGCTCACATTAGCATTTGGATTTCTGTGAATCACCTGCTCGGATCAGCATCCGGAACTCTAAAGATCGCCTGCTCAAATCAGCGTTTTTTATTTCAATCCATTGCCTAATCACAACAGCGATTTTTTTTTTGTATGGATCGCCTGCTCACATCAGCATCTGGATATCTATGGATCGTTCGCTCACATCTTCATTTGGATTTCTATGGATCTCCTGCTCACATTAGCATTTGGATATCTATTGATCGTTCGCTCACTCAGCATTTGGATTTCTATGGATCGCATTTTCAGATCAGCATTTGGATTTCTATTGATGGCCTACTCAGATCAGCATTTTTATTTCTATGGATCTTCTGCTCAACTCAGCATTTGTATTTCTATTGATTGTTCGCTTGTATCAGCATCTGGATTTCTATGGATCACCTGCTCACATTAACATCTGGATTTTTATGGATCACATGTTCACATCAACATTTGTATTTCAATGGATCTTCTGCTCACCTCAGCATCTAGATTTCTATTGATCATTCGCCCACATCAACATCTGGATTCCTATTGATCACCTGCTCACAATAGCATTAGGATTTCTATTGATCACCTGCTCACATAAGCATCTGGATATGTATTGATCGTTCGCTCACATCTTCATTTGGATTTCTATGGATCTCCTGTTCACATTAGCATTTTTATTTATATGGATCACCTTCTCAGATCAGCGTTTATTATTTCTATCGATCGCCTTCTCACATTAGCATCTGGATATTTATTGATCACCTGCTCAGATCAGCATTTCAAGTTCTATGGATCACCTGCTCACATAAGCATCTGGATTTCTATGGATCGCCTGCTCACATCAGCATCTGGATTTCTATTGATCGTTCGCTCACATCAGCAGCTGGATTTCTATGGATCACCTGCTCACATTAGCATTAGGATTTCTATTGATCACCTGCTCACATAAGCATCTGGATATCTATTGAACGTTCGCTCACATCTTCATTTGGATTTCTATGGATCTCCTGCTCACATTAGCATCTGGATTTCTATGGATCGCCTGCTCAAATCAGCATCTGGATTTCTATTGAACGTTCGCTCATATCAGCATTTGTATTTCTATCGATCGTTCGCTCACCCAGCATTTGGATTTCTATGGATCACATTTCCAGATCAGCATTTGTATTTATATTGATCGCCTGCTCAGATCAGCATTTTTATTTCTATGGATCTTCTGCTCAACTCAGCATTTGTATTTCTATTGATTGTTCGCTCGTATCAGCATCTGGATTTCTATTGATCGTTTGCTCGCATCAGCATCTGGATTTCTATGGATCAAGTGCTCACATTAGCATTAGGATTTCTATTGATCACCTGCTCACATAAGCATCTGGATATCTATTGATCGTTCGCTCACAACTTCATTTGGATATCTATTGATCACCTGCTCAGATCAGCATTTCAACTTCTATGGATCACCTGCTCACATCAGCATCTGGATTTCTATGGATCGCCTGCTCACATCAGCATTTGTCTTTCTATTGATCGTTCGCTCAAATCAGATGCAGATGGATTTCTGTGGATCTCCTGCTCACATTAGCATCTGGATTTCTATTGATCGTTCACTCACATCAGCATTTTGATTTCTATTGATCGTTCACTCTGAGCAAATTACAGACAATAGAGTGATGTCAGACGACACTAAGAAAATTAAATGTCAGTATTTCCGTTACAGATGGACTTTGTATCTAATCGTGTCAATTCAAAAATTCTTCCTTAATTGTGGTTTTGATCTAAATACACTACATTTGTCTGTGTCACCTGCTCACATTAGCATCTGGATTTCTATTGATCATTCGCTCACATCAGCATTTTGATTTCTATTGATCGTTCACTCACATCAGCATTTGTATTTTTATGGATCACATGTCCAGATCAGCATTTGTATTTCTATTGATCGCCTGCTCGTATCAGCATTTGTATTTCTACGGATCATCTGCTCACATCAGCATCTAGATTTCTATTGATCGTTCGCTCACATCTTCATTTGGATTTCTATGGATCTCCTGCTCACATTAGCATTTGGATATCTATTGATCGTTCGCTCACTCAGCATTTGGATTTCTATGGATCGCATTTTCAGATCAGCATTTGGATTTCTATTGATCGCCTACTCAGATCAGCATTTTTATTTCTATGGATCTTCTGCTCAACTCAGCATTTGTATTTCTATTGATTGTTCGCTTGTATCAGCATCTGGATTTCTATGGATCACCTGCTCACATTAGCATTAGGATTTCTATTGATCACCTGCTCACATAAGCATCTGGATATCTATTGAACGTTCGCTCACATCTTCATTTGGATTTCTATGGATCTCCTGCTCACATTAGCATTTGGATCTCTGTGAATCACCTGCTCGGATCAGCATCCGGAACTCTATAGATCGCCTGCTCAGATCAGCGTTTTTTATTTCAATCGATTGCCTAATCACAACAGCTATTTTTTTTTTGTATGGATCGCCTGCTCACATCAGCATCTGGATATCTATTGATCGTTCGCTCACATCTTCATTTGGATTTCTATGGATCTCCTGCTCACATTAGCATTTGGATATCTATTGATCACATTTTCAGATCAGCATTTGTATTTCTATTGATCGCCTGCTCAGATCAGCATTTTTATTTCTATGGATCTTCTGCTCAACTCAGCATTTGTATTTCTATTGATTGTTCGCTTGTATCAGCATCTGGATTTCTATGGATCACCTGCTCACATTAACATCTGGATTTCTATGGATCACATGTTCACATCAACATTTGTATTTCAATGGATCTTCTGCTCACCTCAGCATCTAGATTTCTATTGATCGTTTGCTCGCATCAGTATCTGGATTTCTATTGATCACCTGCTCACATTAGCATTTGTATTTCTACGGATCATCTGCTCACATAAGCGTCTAGATTTCTATTGATCGTTTGCTCGCATCAGTATCTGGATTTCTATTGATCACCTGCTCACATTAGCATTTGTATTTCTACGGCTCATCTGCTCACATAAGCATCTAGATTTCTATTGATCGTTTGCTCGCATCAGTATCTGGATTTCTATTGATCACCTGTTCACATCAGCATTTGTATTTCTATGGATCACCTTCTCAGATCAGTGTTTCTTATTTCTATCAATCGCCTTCTCACATTAGCATCTGGATATCTATTGATCACCTGCTCAGATCAGCATTTCAAGTTCTATGGATCACCTGCTCACATCAGCAGCTGGATTTCTGTGGGTCACCTGCTCACATTAGCAGCTGGATTTCTATTGATCATTCACTCACATCAGCATTTTGATTTCTATTGATCGTTCACTCACATCAACATTTGTATTTCTACGGATCATCTGCTCACCTCAGCATATAGATTTCTATTGATCGTTTGCTCGCATCAGAATCTGGATTTCTATGGATCACCTGCTCACATTAGCATTAGGATTTCTATTGATCACCTGCTCACATAAGCATCTGGATATCTATTGATCGTTCGCTCACATCTTCATTTGGATTTCTGTGAATCACCTGCTCCGATCATCATCCAGAATTCTATAGATCGCCTGCTCAGATCAGCGTTTTTTATTTGAATCGATTGCCTAATCACAACAGCGTTTGTTTGTTTTTGTATGGATCGCCTGCTCACATCAGCATCTGGATATCTATTGATCGTTCGCTCACTCAGCATTTGTATTTCTATTGATCGCCTGCTCACATCAGCATCTGGATATCTATTGATCGTTCGCTCACTCAGCATTTGTATTTCTATTGATCGCCAGCTCAGATCAGCATTTTTATTTCTATGGATTTTCTGCTCAACTCAGCATTTGTATTTCTATTGATTGTTCGCTCGCATCAGCATCTGGATTTCTATGGATCTCCTGCTCACATTAACATCTGGATTTCTATGGATCACATGTTCACATCAACATTTGTATTTCAATGGATCTTCTGCTCACCTCAGCATCTAGATTTCTATTGATCGTTTGCTCGCATCAGCATCTGGATTTCTATGGACCACCTGCTCACATCTGTATTTGGATTCCTATTGATCACCTGCTCACAACAGCATTTACTTTTCTATTGATCGTTCACTCACATCAGCATCTGTATTTTTTATGGATCACCTGCTAACATCAGCATTTTTATTTCTATAGATTGACTGTTTGCATCAGAAACATCAGGCCTTGATTTCTATTGATCCTTCGCTCACCTGAGCATCTGGATTTCTATGGATTGCCTGCTGAGATCAACATTTGTATTTCTATTAATCGCCTGCTCAGATCAGCGTTTGAATTTTTGTTGATCACCTAATCACATCAGCATCTGAATTTCTATTGATCGCCTGCACAGATCAGCATTTGTTTTTCTATTGATCGTTCACTCACATCAGCATCTGTATTTTTTATGGATCGCCTGCTAACATCAGCATTTTTATTTCTATAGATTGTCTTTTTGCATCGGAAACATCAGGCCTTGATTTCTATTGATCATTCCCTCACATCAACATCTGGATTTCTATGGACCGCCTGCTCACATCACTATTTGGATTCCTATTGATCACCTGCTCACATCAGCATTTGTATTTCTATTGATCGTTCGCTCGCATCAGCATTTGTATTTCTATTGATCGATCGCTCGCATCAGCATCTGGATTTCTATGGATCACCTTCTCAGATCAGCGTTTCTTATTTCTATCGATCGCCTTCTCACATTAGCATCTGGATATCTATTGATCACCTGCTCAGATCAGCATTTCAAGTTCTATGGATCACCTGCTCACATCAGCATCTGGATTTCTATGGATCGCCTGCTCACATCAGCATCTGGATTTCTATTGATCGTTCGCTCACATCAGCAGCTGGATTTCTGTGGGTCACCTGCTCACATTAGCATCTGGATTTCTATTGATCATTCACTCACATCAGCATTTTGATTTCTATTGATCGTTCATTCACATCAGCATTTGTATTTTCATGGATCACATGTCCAGATCAGCATTTCTATTTCTATTGATCGCCTGCTCGTATCAGCATTTGTGTTTCTACGGGTCATCTGCTCACATCAGCATCTAGATTTCTATTGATCGTTTGCTCGCATCAGCATCTGGATTTCTATGGATCAACTGCTCACATTAGCATTAGGATTTCTATTGATCACCTGCTCACATAAGCATCTGGATATCTATTGAACGTTCGCTCACATCTTCATTTGGATTTCTATGGATCTCCTGCTCACATTAGCATTTGGATTTCTGTGAATCACCTACTCGGATCAGCATCCGGAACTCTATAGATCGCCTGCTCAGATCAGCGTTTTTTATTTCAATCCATTGCCTAATCACAACAGCGATTTTTTTTTTGTATGGATCGCCTGTTCACATCAGCATCTGGATATCTATTGATCGTTCGCTCACATCTTCATTTGGATTTCTATGGATCTCCTGCTCACATTAGCATTTGGATATCTATTGATCGTTCGCTCACTCAGCATTTGGATTTCTATGGATCGCATTTTCAGATCAGCATTTGGATTTCTATTGATCGCCTACTCAGATCAGCATTTTTATTTCTATGGATCTTCTGCTCAACTCAGCATTTGTATTTCTATTGATTGTTCGCTTGTATCAGCATCTGGATTTCTATGGATCACCTGCTCACATTAACATCTGGATTTTTATGGATCACATGTTCACATCAACATTTGTATTTCAATGGATCTTCTGCTCACCTCAGCATCTAGATTTCTATTGATCATTCGCCCACATCAACATCCGGATTCCTATTGATCACCTGCTCACAATAGCATTAGGATTTCTATTGATCACCTGCTCACATAAGCATCTGGATATGTATTGCTCGGTCGCTCACATCTTCATTTGGATTTCTATGGATCTCCTGTTCACATTAGCATTTTTATTTATATGGATCACCTTCTCAGATCAGCGTTTATTATTTCTATCGATCGCCTTCTCACATTAGCATCTGGATATTTATTGATCACCTGCTCAGATCAGCATTTCAAGTTCTATGGATCACCTGCTCACATCAGCATCTGGATTTCTATGGATCGCCTGCTCACATCAGCATCTGGATTTCTATTGATCGTTCGCTCACATCAGCAGCTGAATTTCTGTGGGTCACCTGCTCACATTAGCATCTGGATTTCTATGGATCGCCTGCTCAAATCAGCATCTGGATTTCTATTGATTGTTCGCTCATATCAGCATTTGTATTTCTATCGATCGTTCGCTCACCCAGCATTTGGATTTCTATGGATCACATTTCCAGATCAGCATTTGTATTTATATTGATCACCTGCTCAGATCAGCATTTTTATTTCTATGGATCTTCTGCTCAACTCAGCATTTGTATTTCTATTGATTGTTCGCTCGTATCAGCATCTGGATTTCTATTGATCGTTTGCTCGCATCAGCATCTGGATTTCTATGGATCAATGCTCACATTAGCATTAGGATTTCTATTGATCACCTGCTCACATAAGCATCTGGATATCTATTGGTGGTTCGCTCACAACTTCATTTGGATATCTATTGATCACCTGCTCAGATCAGCATTTCAACTTCTATGGATCACCTGCTCACATCAGCATCTGGATTTCTATGGATCACCTGCTCACATTAGCATCTGGATATGTATTGATCGTTCGCTCACATCCTCATTTGTATTTTAATGGATCGTCCTCTCACATTAGCATCTGGATTTCTATTGATCATTCAGTCACATCAGCATTTTGATTTCTATTGATCGCTCACTCACGTCAGCATTTGTATTTTTATGGATCACATGTCCAGATCAGCATTTGTATTTCTACGGATCATCTGCTCACATCAGCATCTAGATTTCTATTGATCGTTTGCTCGCATCAGCATCTGGATTTCTATTGATCGTTCACTCACATCAGCATTTCTCTTTCTATCGATCGCTCACTCACGTCAGCATTTGTATTTCTATTGATCGCCTGCTCGTATCAGCATTTGTATTTCTACGGATCATCTGCTCACATCAGCATCTAGATTTCTACGGTTCATCTGCTCGCATCAGCATCTGGATTTCTATGGATCACCTGCTCACATCAGCATTAGGATTTCTATTGATCACCTGCTCACATAAGCATCTGGATATCTATGGATCGTTCTCTCACATCTTCATTTGGATTTCTATGGATCTCCTGCTCACATTAGCATTTGGATTTCTATGAATCACCTGCTCGGATCAGCATCCGGAATTTTATAGATCGCCTGCTCAGATCAGCGTTTTTTATTTCAATCGATTGCCTAATCACAACAGCGTTTTTTTTTTAATATGGATCGCCTGCTCACATCAGCGTCTGGATATCCATTGATCGTTCGCTCACATCTTCATTTGGATTTCTATGGATCTCCTGCTCACATTAGCATTTGGATATCTATTGATCGTTCGCTCACTCAGCATTTGGATTTCTATGGATCACATTTTCAGATCAGCATTTGTATTTCTATTGATCGCCTGCTCAGATCAGCATTTTTATTTCTATGGATCTTCTGCTCAACTCAGCATTTGTATTTCTATTGATTGTTCGCTCGTATCAGCATCTGGATTTCTATGGATCACCTGCTCACATTAACATCTGGATTTTTATGGATCACATGTTCACATCAACATTTGTATTTCAATGGATCTTCTGCTCACATCAGCATCTAGATTTCTATTGATCGTTTGCTCGCATCAGCATCTGGATTTCTATGGATCACCTGCTCACTTTATCATTAGGATTTCTATTGATCACCTGCTCACATAAGCATCTGGATATGTATTGATCGTTCGCTCACATCTTCATTTGTATTTCTATGGATCACCTTCTCAGATCAGCGTTTCTTATTTCTGTCAATCGCCTTCTCACATTAGCATGTGGATATCTATTGATCACCTGCTCAAATCAGCATTTCAAGTTCTATGGATCACCTGCTCACATCAGCATCTGGATTTCTATGGATCGCCTGCTCACATCAGCGTCTGAATTTCTATTGATCGTTCGCTCACATCAGCAGCTGGATTTCTGTGAGTCACCTGCTCACATTAGCATCTGGATTTCTATTGATCATTCACTCACATCAGCATTTTGATTTCTATTGATCGTTCACTCACATCAGTATTTGTATTTTTATGGATCACATGTCCAGATCAGCATTTGTATTTCTATTGATCGCCTGCTCGTATCAGCATTTGTATTTCTACGGATCATCTGCTAACATCAGCATCTAGATTTCTATTGATCGTTTGCTCGCATCAGCATCTGGATTTCTATGGATCACCTGCTCACATCAGCATTAGGATTTCTATTGATCACCTGCTCACATAAGCATCTGGATTTCTATTGATCATTCACTCACATCAGCATTTTGATTTCTATTGATCGTTCACTCACATCAGTATTTGTATTTTTATGGATCACATGTCCAGATCAGCATTTGTATTTCTATTGATCGCCTGCTCGTATCAGCATTTGTATTTCTACGGATCATCTGCTCACATCAGCATCTAGATTTCTATTGATCGTTTGCTCGCATCAGCATCTGGATTTCTATGGATCACCTGCTCACATCAGCATTAGGATTTCTATTGATCACCTGCTCACATAAGCATCTGGATATCTATGGATCGTTCTCTCACATCTTCATTTGGATTTCTATGGATCTCCTGCTCACATTAGCATTTGGATTTCTGTGAATCACCTGCTCGGATCAGCAGCCGGAATTTTATAGATCGCCTGCTCAGATCAGCGTTTTTTATTTCAATCGATTGCCTAATCACAACAGCGTTTTTTTTTTTATATGGATAGCCTGCTCACATCAGCATCTGGATATCTATTGATCCTTCGCTCACATCAGCATCTAGATTTCTATTGATCGTTTGCTCGCATCAGCATCTGGATTTCCATGGATCACCTTGTCAGATCAGCGTTTCTTATTTCTATCGATCGCCTTCTCACATTAGCATCTGGATATCTATTGATCACCTGCTCAGATCAGCGTTTTTTATTTCAATCGATTGCCTAATCACAACAGCGTTTTGTTTTTTTTCTATGGATCGCCTGCTCACATCAGCATCTGGATATCTATTGATCGTTCTATCACACCAACATTTGTATTTCTATTGATCGTTCGCTGACATCAGCATTTGGATTTCTATTGATCTTCTGCTCAACTCAGCATTTGTATTTCTATGGATCACCTTCTCAGATCAGCATTTCTTATTTCTATCGATCGCCTTCTCACATTAGCATCTGGATATCTATTGATCACCGGCTCAGATCAGCATTTCAAGTTCTATGGATCACCTGCTCACATCAGCATCTGGATTTCTATTGATCATCTGCTCACCTCAGCATCTAGATTTCTATTGATCCTTTACTCGCATCAGCATCTGGATTTCTATGGATCACCTGCTCACATTAGCATTAGGATTTTTATTGATCACCTGCTCACATAAGCATCTAGATATCTATTGATCGTTCGTTCACATCAGCATTTGTATTTCTATTGATCGTTCACTCACTCAGCATTTGTATTTCTATTGATCGTTCGCTCATATCAGCATTTGTATTTCTATCGATCGTTCGCTCACCCAGCATTTGGATTTCTATGGATCACATTTCCAGATCAGCATTTGTATTTCTATTGATCGCCTGCTCAGATCAGCATTTTTATTTCTATGGATCTTCTGCTCAACTCAGCATTTGTATTTCTATTGATTGTTCGCTCGTATCAGCATCTGGATTTCTATTGATCGTTTGCTCGCATCAGCATCTGGATTTCTATTGATCGTTTGCTCGCATCAGCATCTGGATTTCTATTGATCACCTGCTCACATTAGCATTAGGATTTCTATTGATCACCTGCTCACATCTTCATCTGGATATCTATTGATCGTTCGCTCACATCTTCATTTGGATATCTATTGATCACGTGCTCAGATCAGCATTTCAAGTTCTATGGATCACCTGCTCACATCAGCATTTGTCTTTCTATTGATCGTTCGCTCACATTAGCATCTGGATTTCTATTGATCATTCACTCACATCAGCATTTGTATTTCTATTGATCGCCTGCTCGTATCAGCATTTGTATTTCTACGGATCATCTGCTAACATCAGCATCTAGATTTCTATTGATCGTTTGCTCGCATCAGCATCTGGATTTCTATGGATCACCTGCTCACATCAGCATTAGGATTTCTATTGATCACCTGCTCACATAAGCATCTGGATTTCTATTGATCATTCACTCACATCAGCATTTTGATTTCTATTGATCGTTCACTCACATCAGTATTTGTATTTTTATGGATCACATGTCCAGATCAGCATTTGTATTTCTATTGATCGCCTGCTCGTATCAGCATTTGTATTTCTACGGATCATCTGCTCACATCAGCATCTAGATTTCTATTGATCGTTTGCTCGCATCAGCATCTGGATTTCTATGGATCACCTGCTCACATCAGCATTAGGATTTCTATTGATCACCTGCTCACATAAGCATCTGGATATCTATGGATCGTTCTCTCACATCTTCATTTGGATTTCTATGGATCTCCTGCTCACATTAGCATTTGGATTTCTGTGAATCACCTGCTCGGATCAGCAGCCGGAATTTTATAGATCGCCTGCTCAGATCAGCGTTTTTTATTTCAATCGATTGCCTAATCACAACAGCTTTTTTTTTTTTTTATGGATAGCCTGCTCACATCAGCATCTGGATATCTATTGATCCTTCGCTCACATCAGCATCTAGATTTCTATTGATCGTTTGCTCGCATCAGCATCTGGATTTCCATGGATCACCTTGTCAGATCAGCGTTTCTTATTTCTATCGATCGCCTTCTCACATTAGCATCTGGATATCTATTGATCACCTGCTCAGATCAGCGTTTTTTATTTCAATCGATTGCCTAATCACAACAGCGTTTTGTTTTTTTTCTATGGATCGCCTGCTCACATCAGCATCTGGATATCTATTGATCGTTCTATCACACCAACATTTGTATTTCTATTGATCGTTCGCTGACATCAGCATTTGGATTTCTATTGATCTTCTGCTCAACTCAGCATTTGTATTTCTATGGATCACCTTCTCAGATCAGCATTTCTTATTTCTATCGATCGCCTTCTCACATTAGCATCTGGATATCTATTGATCACCGGCTCAGATCAGCATTTCAAGTTCTATGGATCACCTGCTCACATCAGCATCTGGATTTCTATTGATCATCTGCTCACCTCAGCATCTAGATTTCTATTGATCCTTTACTCGCATCAGCATCTGGATTTCTATGGATCACCTGCTCACATTAGCATTAGGATTTTTATTGATCACCTGCTCACATAAGCATCTAGATATCTATTGATCGTTCGTTCACATCAGCATTTGTATTTCTATTGATCGTTCACTCACTCAGCATTTGTATTTCTATTGATCGTTCGCTCATATCAGCATTTGTATTTCTATCGATCGTTCGCTCACCCAGCATTTGGATTTCTATGGATCACATTTCCAGATCAGCATTTGTATTTCTATTGATCGCCTGCTCAGATCAGCATTTTTATTTCTATGGATCTTCTGCTCAACTCAGCATTTGTATTTCTATTGATTGTTCGCTCGTATCAGCATCTGGATTTCTATTGATCGTTTGCTCGCATCAGCATCTGGATTTCTATTGATCGTTTGCTCGCATCAGCATCTGGATTTCTATTGATCACCTGCTCACATTAGCATTAGGATTTCTATTGATCACCTGCTCACATCTTCATCTGGATATCTATTGATCGTTCGCTCACATCTTCATTTGGATATCTATTGATCACGTGCTCAGATCAGCATTTCAAGTTCTATGGATCACCTGCTCACATCAGCATTTGTCTTTCTATTGATCGTTCGCTCACATTAGCATCTGGATTTCTATTGATCATTCACTCACATCAGCATTTGTATTTCTATTGATCGCCTGCTCGTATCAGCATTTGTATTTCTACGGATCATCTGCTCACATCAGCATCTAGATTTCTATTGATCGTTCACTCACATCAGCCTTTTGATTTCTATTGATCGTTCACTCACATCAGCATTTGTATTTTTATGGATCACATGTCCAGATCAGCATTTGTATTTCTATTGATCGTTTGCTCGCATCAGCATCTGGATTTCTATAGATCGTTTGCTCGCATCAGCATCTTGATTTCTATGGATCACCTGCTCACATTAGCATTAGGATTTCTATTGATCACCTGCTCATATAAGCATCTGGATATCTATTGATCGTTCGCTCACATCTTCATTTGGATTTCTGTGAATTACCTGCTCGGATCAGCATCCGGAATTCTATAGATCCCCTGCTCAGATCAGCGTTTTTTATTTGAATCGATTGCCTAATCACAACAGCGTTTTTTTTTTTTTGTATGGATCGCCTGCTCACATCAGCATCTTGATATCTATTGATCGTTCGCTCACTCAGCATTTGTATTTCTATTGATCGCCTGCTCACATCAGCATCTGGATATCTATTGATCGTTCGCTCACTCAGCATTTGTATTTCTATTGATCGCCAGCTCAGATCAGCATTTTTATTTCTATGGATTTTCTGCTCAACTCAGCATTTGTATTTCTATTGATTGTTCGCTCACATTAACATCTGGATTTCTATGAATCACATGTTCACATCAACATTTGTATTTCAATGGATCTTCTGCTCACCTCAGCATCTAGATTTCTATTGGTCGTTTGCTCGCATCAGTATCTGGATTTCTATTGATCACCTGTTCACATCAGCATTTGTATTTCTATGGATCACCTTCTCAGATCAGCGTTTCTTATTTCTATCGATCGCCTTCTCACATTAGCATCTGGATATCTATTGATCACCTGCTCAGATCAGCATTTCAAGTTCTATGGATCACCTGCTCACATCAGTATCTGGATTTCTATTGATCGTTCGCTCACATTAGCAGCTGGATTTCTGTGGGTCACCTGCTCACATTAGCAGCTGGATTTCTATTGATCATTCGCCTACATCAGCATCTGGATTTCTATGGACCACCTGCTCACATCTGTATTTGGATTCCTATTGATCACCTGCTCACAACAGCATCTAGTTTTCTATTGATCGTTCACTCACATCAGCATCTGTATTTTTTATTATCACCTGCTAACATCAGCATTTTTATTTCTATAGATTGTCTATTTTATCGGAAACATCAGGCTTTGATTTCTATTGATCATTCCCTCACATCAACGTCTGGATTTCTATGGACCGCCTGCTCACATCACTATTTGAATTCCTATTGATCACCTGCTCACATCAGCATTTGTATTTCTATTGATCGTTCGCTCGCATCAGCATTTGTATTTCTATTGATCGTTCGCTCGCATCAGCATTTGTATTTCTATTGATTGTTCGCTCGCATCAGAATTTGTATTTCTATCGATCGTTCGCTATCATCAGCATTTGTATTTCTATTGTTCGTTCGTTCGCATCATCCTTTGTATTTCTATTGATCGTTCACTCACATCAGCATCTGTATTTTTTATGGATCGCCTGCTAACATCAGCATTTTTATTTCTATAGATTGACTGTTTGCATCAGAAACATCAGGCCTTGATTTCTATTGATCATTCCCTCACATCAACATCTGGATTTCTATGGACCGCCTGCTCACATCACTATTTGGATTCCTATTGATCACCTGCTCTCATCAGCATTTGTTTTTCTATGGATCACCATCACCGTTTCTTATTTCTAACGATCGCCTTCTCACATTAGCATCTGGATATCTATTGATCACCTGCTCACATAAGCATCTGGATATGTATTGATCGTTCGCTCACATCTTCATTTGGATTTCTATGGATCTCCTGCTCACATTAGCATTTGTATTTCTGTGAATCACCTGCTCGGATCAGCATCTGGAATTTTATAGATCGCCTGCTCAGATCAGCGTCTTTTATTTCAATCGATTGCCTAATCACAACAGCGTTTTTTTTTTTGTATGGATCGCCTGCTCACATCAGCATCTGGATATCTATTGATCGTTCGCTCACATCTTCATTTGGATTTCTATGGATCTCCTGCTCACGTTAGCATTTGGATATCTATTGATCGTTCGCTCACATCTTCATTTGGATTTCTATGGATCTCCTGCTCACATTAGCATTTGGATATCTATTGATCGTTCGCTCACTCAGCATTTGGATTTCTATGGATCACATTTTCAGATCAGCATTTGTATTTCTATTGATCGCCTGCTCAGATCAGCATTTTTATTTCTATGGATCTTCTGCTGAACTCAGAATTTGTATTTCTATTGATTGTTCGCTCGTATCAGCATCTGGATTTCTATGGATCACCTGCTCACATTAACATCTGGATTTTTATGGATCACATGTTCACATCAACATTTGTATTTCAATGGATCTTCTGCTCACCTCAGCATCTAGATTTCTATTGATCGTTTACTCGCATCAGCATCTGGATTTCTATGGATCACCTGCTCACTTTAGCATTAGGATTTCTATTGATCACCTGCTCACATAAGCATCTGGATATGTATTGATCGTTCGCTCACATCTTCATTTGGATTTCTATGGATCTCCTGTTCACATTAGCATTTGTATTTCTATGGATCACCTTCTCAGATCAGCGTTTCTTATATCTATCGATCGCCTTCTCACATTAGCATCTGGATATCTATTGATCACCTGCTCAGATCAGCATTTCAAGTTCTATGGATCACCTGCTCACATCAGCATCTGGATTTCAATGGATCGCCTGCTCACATCATTATCTGGATTTCTATTGATCGTTCGCTCACATCAGCATTTTGATTTCTATTGATCGTTCACTCACATCAGCATTTGTATTTTTATGGATCACATGTCCAGATCAGCATTTGTATTTCTATTGATCGCCTGCTCGTATCAGCATTTGTATTTCTACGGATCATCTGCTCACATCAGCATCTAGATTTCTATTGATCGTTTGCTCGCATCAGTATCTGGAGATCTATTGATCACCTGCTCACATTAGCATTTGTATTTCTACGGATCATCTGCTCGCATCAGCATCTGGATTTCTACGGATCACCTGCTCACATCAGCATCTAGATTTCTATTGATCGTTTGTTCGCATCAGTATCTGGATTTCTATGGATCACCTGCTGACATTAACATCTGGATTTTTATGGATCACATTTTCACATCAGCATTTGGATTTCTATTGATCATTCACTCACATCAGCATTTTGATTTCTATTGATCGTTCACTCACATCAGTATTTGTATTTTTATGGATCCCATGTCCAGATCAGCATTTGTATTTCTATTGATCGCCTGCTCGTATCAGCATTTGTATTTCTACGGATCATCTGCTCACATCAGCATCTAGATTTCTATTGATCGTTTGCTCGCATCAGCATCTGGATTTCTATGGATCACCTGCTCACATCAGCATTAGGATTTCTATTGATCACCTGCTCACATAAGCATCTGGATATCTATGGATCGTTCTCTCACATCTTCATTTGGATTTCTATGGATCTCCTGCTCACATTAGCATTTGGATTTCTGTGAATCACCTGCTCGGATCAGCAGCCGGAATTTTATAGATCGCCTGCTCAGATCAGCGTTTTTTATTTCAATCGATTGCCTAATCACAACAGCGTTTTTTTTTTAATATGGATAGCCTGCTCACATCAGCATCTGGATATCTATTGATCGTTCGCTCACATCAGCATCTAGATTTCTATTGATCATTCACTCACATTATCATTTTGATTTCTTTTGATCGTTCACTCACATCAGTATTTGTATTTTTATGGATCACATGTCCAGATCAGCATTTGTATTTCTATTGATCGCCTGCTCGTATCAGCATTTGTATTTCTACGGATCATCTGGTCACATCAGCATCTAGATTTCTATTGATCGTTTGCTCGAATCAGCATCTGGATTTCTATGGATCACCTGCTCACATCAGCATTAGGATTTCTTTGGTCACCTGCTCACATAAGCATCTGGATATCTATGGATCGTTCTCTCACATCTTCATTTGGATTTCTATGGATCTCCTGCTCACATTAGCATTTGGATTTCTATGGATCTCCTGCTCACATTAGCATTAGGATTTCTATGGATCTCCTGCTCACATTAGCATTTGGATTTCTGTGAATCACCTGCTCGGATCAGCATCCGGAATTTCATAGATCGCCTGCTCAGATCAGCGTTTTTTATTTCAATCGATTGCCTAATCACAACAGCGTTTTTTTTTTTTATATGGATCGCCTGCTCACATCAGCATCTGGATTTACATTGATCGTTCACTCACATCAGCAGCTGGATTTCTATTGATCATTCACTCACATCAGCATTTTGATTTCTATTGATCGTTCACTCACATCAGCATTTGTGTTTTTATGGATCACATGTCCAGATCTGCATTTGTATTTCTATTGATCGCCTGCTCGTATCAGCATTTGTATTTCTACGAATCATCTGCTCACATCAGCATCTAGATTTCTATTGATCGTTTGCTCGCATCAGCATCTGGATTTCTATGGATCACCTGCTCACATTAGCATTAGGATTTCTATTGATCACCTGCTCACATAAGCATCTGGATATCTATTGATCGTTCGCTCACATCTTCATTTGTATTTCTATGGATCACCTTCTCAGATCAGCGTTTCTTATTTCTATCAACCGCCTTCTCACATTAGCATGTGGATATCTATTGATCACCTGCTCAAATCAGCATTTCAAGTTCTATGGATCACCTGCTCACATCAGCATCTGGATTTCTATGGATCGCCTGCTCACATCAGCGTCTGAATTTCTATTGATCGTTCGCTCACATCAGCAGCTGGATTTCTGTGAGTCACCTGCTCACATTAGCATCTGGATTTCTATTGATCATTCACTCACATTATCATTTTGATTTCTATTGATCGTTCACTCACATCAGTATTTGTATTTTTATGGATCACATGTCCAGATCAGCATTTGTATTTCTATTGATCGCCTGCTCGTATCAGCATTTGTATTTCTACGGATCATCTGGTCACATCAGCATCTAGATTTCTATAGATCGCCTGCTCAGATCAGCGTTTTTTATTTCAATCGATTGCCTAATCACAACAGCGTTTTTTTAAAAATATGGATCGCCTGCTCACATCAGCATCTGGATATCTATTGATCGTTCGCTCACATCAGCATCTAGATTTCTATTGATCGTTTGCTCGCATCAGCATCTGGATTTCCATGGATCACCTTCTCAGATCAGCGTTTCTTATTTCTATCAGTCGCCTTCTCACATTAGCATCTGGATATCTATTGATCACCTGCTCAGATCAGCGTTTTCTATTTCAATCGATTGCCTAATCACAACAGCGGTTTTTTTTTCTTTTCTATGGATCGCCTGCTCACATCAGCATCTGGATATCTATTGATCGTTCTATCACATCAGCATTTGTATTTCTATTGATCGTTTGCTCACATCAGCATTTGGATTTCTATTGATCGCCTGCTCAGATCAGCATTTGTATTTCTATGGATCTTCTGCTCAACTCAGCATTTGTATTTCTATGGATCACCTTCTCAGATCAGCATTTCTTATTTCTATCGATCGCCTTCTCACATTAGCATCTGGATATCTATTGATCACCGGCTCAGATCAGCATTTCAAGTTCTATGGATCACCTGCTCACATCAGCATCTGGATTTCTATTGATCATCTGCTCACCTCAGCATCTAGATTTCTATTGATCCTTTACTCGCATCAGCATCTGGATTTCTATGGATCACCTGCTCACATTAGCATTAGGATTTCTATTGATCACCTGCTTACATAAGCATCTAGATATCTATTGATCGTTCGTTCACATCAGCATTTGTATTTCTATTGATCGTTCGCTCACTCAGCATTTGTATTTCTATTGAACGTTCGCTCACATCGGCATTTGTATTTCTATGGATCACCTGTTCACATCAGCATTTGTATTTCTATGGATCACCTTCTCAGATCAGCGTTTCTTATTTCTATCGATCGCCTTCTCACATTAGTATCTGGATATTTATTGATCAACTGCTCTGATCAGCATTTCAAGTTCTATGGATCACCTGCTCACATCAGCATCTGGATGTCTATGGATCGCCTGCTAACATCAGCATTTTCATTTCTATAGATTGTCTGTTTGCATCGGAAACATCAGGCCTTGATTTTTCTTTTGATCATTCCCTCACATCAACATCTGGATTTCTATGGACTGCCTGCTCACATCACTATTTGGATTCCTATTGATCATCTGCTCACATCAGCATTTGTATTTCTATTGATCGTTCGCTCGCATCAGCATTTGTATTTCTATTGATCGTTCGCTCCCATCAGCTTTTTTAATTCTATTGATTGTTCGCTCGCATCAGAATTCGTATTTCTATCGATCGTTCGCTATGATCAGCATTTGTATTTCCAATGATCGTTCGTTCGCATCATCCTTTTGTATTTCTATTGATCGTTAACTCACATCAGCATCTGTATTTTTTATGGATCGCCTGCTAACATCAGCATTTTTATTTCTATACATTGAGTGTTTGCATCAGAAACATCAGTCCTTGATTTCTATTGATCATTCGCTCACATCAACATCTGGATTTCTATGGACCACCTGGTCACATCTGTATTTGGATTCCTATTGATCACCTGCTTACAACAGCATCTAGTTTTCTATTGATCGTTCACTCACCTGAGCATCTGGATTTCTATGGATTGCCTGCTCAGATCGACAATTGTATTTCTATTAATCGCCTGCTCAGATCAGCGTTTGAATTTTTGTTGATCACCTAATCACATCAGCATCTGAATTTTTATTGATTGCCTGCACAGATCAGCATTTGTTTTTCTATTGATCATTCACTCACATCAGCATCTGTATTTTTTTTGCATCGCCTGCTAACATCAGCATTTTTATTTATATAGATTGTCTCTTTGCATCAGAAACATCAGGCCTTGATTTCTATTGATCATTCCCTCACATCAACATCTGGATTTCTATGGACCGCCTGCTCACATCACTATTTGGATTCCTATTGATCACCTGCTCACATCAGTATTTGTATTTCTACTGATCGTTCGCTCGCCTCAGCATCTGTATTTCTATTGATCGTTCGCTCCCATCAGCTTTTTTATTTCTATTGATCGTTCGCTCACCTGAGCATCTGGATTTCTATGGATTGCCTGCTCAGATCAACATTTGTATTTCTGTTAATCGCCTGCTCAGATCAGCGTTTGAATTTTTGTTGATCACCTAATCACATCAGCATATGAATTTCTATTGATCGCCTGCACAGATCAGCATTTGTTTTTCTATTGATCGTACATACAACATAAGACATTACACATACAACATAACAAATAACACGTAAAACATAACACAACACATAAAACATAGCACATGACACATACAACATAAAATAAAAAACATAACACAGAACACATAAAACGTAACATATACAACATAAGACATAACACATACAACATAACACATAAGATATAACACAAATATAAAACAAAATACATAACACATAACACATACGACATAACACATAACACATAAAACATAACACATAACACATAACACATAACAAAAACAACATACGACATAACACAAACAACATAACAAATAACACATACAACATAAGACATAACACATAACACATACAACATAACACAACACATAAAACATAACACATAAGACATAACACATACAACATAAAACATAACACATACAACATAAGAATTAACACATACAACATAATACATAAGACAGAACACACAACATAACACATAACACATAAAACATAACATACAAGATATAACACATACAACATAACACATAACACATAAAACATAAAAGAAAAAACATAAGACATAAGACATTGCACATACAACATAACACATAAAAAATAAAACATAACACATAGAACATAAAAGAAAAAACATAAGACATAAGACATTGCACATACAACATAACACATACAACATAACACACAAGACATAACACATATAACATAACACATAACACATAAACCATAACACATACAACATAACACATAAAACATAAAAGAAAAAACAAAGACATTGCACATACAACATAACATAAAACATAAGACATAACACTTAAAACATAACACATAACACATACAAAATAAGACATAACACATACAACATAACACATAAAACATAACACATAAGACATAAAACATAACATACAACATAAGAATTAACACATACAACATAACACATAACACATAAAACACAACACATACAACATAAGACATAACACATACAACATAAGACATAACACATAAAACATAACACATAAGACATCACAAATACAACATAACACATAACACATAACACATAAAACATAACACATAAGATATAACAAAAATATAAAACAAAAAACATAACACATAACATAAAACATAACACATAAAACATAACACATAACACATACAACATAAGACATAACACATATAACATTACACATAAGACATAACACATAAGATATAACACATAAATATAAAACAAAAAACATAACACATACAAGATAAGAATTAACAGATACGACATAACACATAACACATAAAACATAACACATAAGACATAACACATACAACATAAGACATAATACATATAACATAACACATAAGACATAACACATAACAAAAACAACATAAGACATAACACATATAACATAACACATAAGACATAACACATAACAAAAACAACATAAGACATAACACATATAACATAACACATAAGACATAAGACATAAGACATAACACATACAACATAACACATAACACATAAAACACAACACATACAACATAAGACATAACACATACAACATAAGACATAAGACATACAACATAAGACATAACACATAAAACATAACACATAAGACATCACAAATACAACATAACACATAACACATAAAACATAACACATAAGATATAACAAAAATATAAAACATAAAACATAACACATAACACATAAAACATAACACATAACACATACAACATAAGACATAACACATATAACATTACACACAAGACATAACACATAAGATATAACACATAAATATAAAACAAAAAACATAACACATACAAGATAAGAATTAACAGATACGACATAACACATAAAACATAACACATAAGACATAACACATACAACATAAGACATAATACATATAACATAACACATAAGACATAACACAACAAAAACAACATAAGACATAACACATATAACATAACACATAAGACATAACACATAACAAAAACAACATAAGACATAAGACATATAACATAACACATAAGACGTAAGACATAACACATACAACATAACACATAAAACATAACACATAAGACATAACACATACAACATAAAACATAACACAAACAACATAAGACATAAGACATAACACATACAACATAAAACATAACACAAACAACATAAGACATAAGACATAACACATAAAACATAAGACATAAGACATAACACATACAACATAACAAATAAAACATAACACACAAAGACATAACACATACAACATAAAACATAACACATACAACATAAGAATTAACACATACAACATAACACATAAGACAGAACACACAACATAAGACATAAGACATAAAACATAACATACAAGATATAACACATACAACATAACACATAGGACATAACACATAACACAAAAAACATAAGACATAAGACATAAGACATACAACATAAGACATAACACATATAACATAACACATAAGGAATAACACATACAACATAACAAACAACAAATACAACATAAGACATTAAACATAAGACAGAACACATACAACCTAACACATAACACATAAGATATAACAGAAATATAAAACATAAAACATAACATACAACATAAGAATTAACACATAAGACATAACACATAAAACATAACAATAAGACTTAACACATACAACATAAAACATAACACACACAACATAAGACATAACACACACAACATAAGACATAACACATACAACATAAGACATAACACATACAACATAACACATAAAACACAACACATACAACATAAGACATAACACATATAACATAACACATAAGACATAACACATAACAAAAACAACATAAGACAACACATATAACATAACACATAAGACATAACACAAACAACATAACAAATAACACATACAACATACATACAACATAAGACATAACACATACAACATAAGACATAAAACATAACACATAAGACATAACACATACAACATAACACAACACATAAGACATAACACATACAACATAAGACATAAAACATAACACATAAGACATAACACATACAACATAACACAACACATAAAACATAACACATCAGACATAACACATACAACATGAAACATAACACATACAACATAAGAATTAACACATACAACATAACACATAAGACAGAACACACAACATAAGACATAAGACATAAAATATAACATACAAGATATAACACATACAACATAACACATAACACATAAAACATAACACAAAAAACATAAGACATAAGACATTGCACATACAACATAACACATACAACATCACATACAAGATATAACACATACAACATAACACATAAAACATAAGACATAACACATACAAAATAAGACATAACACATACAAAATAAGACATAACACATACAACATAAGACATAACACATACAAAATAAGACATAACACATATAACATAAGACATAAGACATATAACATAACACATAAGGAATAACACATACAACATAACAAACAACAAATACAACATAACACATACAACATAAGACAGAACACATACAACATAACACATAAGATATAACACAGACATAAAACATAAAACATAAAAATAAGAACATAAGAACATAACATAAGAAGCACTTGTAAACACTGGAATCACAAGTGGCTATGTTTGAAGTTATCTGAGCATGATCATCCATAAACGTGGCTTCCCATGAATCCAGGGACTTTAGTTTTACTGGTGACCAAATCCTTGATGAGACAGTCTGGATGAGAAACAAATCATTTTCAGGTCATATTTAAATCCAATAGAAGTCAGAGAGTATCTTAAAAGGAAATACATCTCGTATTGTGATTTTGTGGACACATTTCCACTGAGAAACTTGTCACAACCAAGACAAGTCCAAAAAGAAGCACTTGTAAACACAAGAATGACTAGTGGCTCTGTTTGAAGTTATCTGAGCATGATCATCCATAAACGTGTCTCCCCATGAATCAAGGAACTTCTGTTTTACTGTTGAACAAATCCTTGATGAGACCGTCTGGATAAGAAACAAATCATTTTCAGGTTATAACTAAATTCAATAGAAATCAGGGAGGGAGGGAGGGACGGTTAGTTAGTAATTCCTAGGACTAGATGATTTGATCCCTTGGTAGATACACTATCCTGATGGCATCTTGGCTTGTTTGAGACTTTGTGGGTGACGGTGGAGCCGGTTGTGTAGGGGGAGGGGGCTGCGGATGGATGAGGGCCTGGTTGTAGTTGGTTACTTCATCTGGATTCATTGAGGTCTTCAGGACGTGCCCAACCTTCATTGAGTGTTTCCACTTTTATCTTCTCTCTATCTCTCTATCTGCTCTCTGCCAACCAGAGAGCATTGCCCCTCTTGTCTGATTCTGCAGGCTATAATGGCCACCCCTTAACATCTAATTGCAGTCGTTTTGCTTATATAACCTCGGTTCCTTTTTGTGTTCTTTGATGTTCTTTCCTTGGCGACCTTTGATGTTTTTCCTTGGCGACCTTTGATGTTGATGTTTTTCCTTGTCATCCTTTGTTGTTTCCTTTGCTGGTTTCCTGGTGTCCTTTGACGTCCTGCTTTAACGTTCATCCGCTTTGACGTTCTTTTGGCACCCGTATCCGGACTTCAATGACGTTTTGGTGCCGAGATGGTGTCCTTCCTTTTGATCCATAGCCACTGACTTGCTTGCTCTGCGGCACTGGTATCAGAACACCCCCAGAACACACTCCCATGTCCTTGAGCAGTTTGTTAGCTGATCTGCCCACAAAGCCTCTGCAGCCCACCTCCACGGGGCAGACCCTCGCCTTCCAGCCCTGTCGTTCCGCCTCAGCTGCCAGATCTACATACTTGAGGCTCTTGCACTCGTTACGCTTCCTCCACAGCATCCTCCAAGGGGACGGTAAGCTCTATGATGTAAACTTTGCACAATGAAGCAGACCACATGACGAGGTCTGGCCTGAGATTTGTTGTCACTATCTCAGGTGTGAAGCGTAGCCTCTGACCCAGGTCCGCTAGAAGGTTCCAGTCCCAGGCTGGTCTCCAAAATATCCGCTAGGCACCTCAATACCTGATTGTGCCACCAGGTGTAAACGACCTTGTGTTAGGCCGGTCTTGCAATCAAGCAAGATGCGCCTCAAATCCGCTGGTGACGGCCAGAGAGGACACATAGGGTCCTCGCCATACCATTGTTTGAGGTTTCTAGGGGAGGGCAGAACCTCATAGGTGGCACGTATAATGAAGCTGGTACGAAATGCTTCCATATTCCATAAATCCTTCCATGACAGTTTTCTCCTCTCGACTCCTTCCCAGCTCATCCAATGGCCCTGCCTTGCCTGTTCTTGCTGGCACAGTTCTTCAACCACAAGTCTTCTGTGTTGAGCACGATCTGCCCTGATCCAGGACGGCCTGCTTTCTCCCAAACCAAGGCCTCCTCTCCCCTGCTGTACATGCCCCATGACGTCCCGGTGTATGAGGGCTGATTTTGCGTTCTGTACAGCTGCTGCTGGAGTCCACGTCCTTCCAGTTACCAGGGTTGGTGCATTCTGGGCTATGGAGGGATCACGTGATTCTGACAGTGTCAGTTCCAGCCTCGCCTTTGAGCATTTGTACTCTTCCACAAGACTGGACACAGGGAGCTCCAGGATTCCTTTTCCATATAACCCTATGCCACTAAAGCATTTCGGCAGACCCAGCCATTTTTTATCAAACTTGCTGAAAAGCCTCTCCAATCTTTCTACTTTTGAGATTGGGGCCTCGTAGATGGTCAATGGCCACATAAGGCGCAGCAAGAGGCCAAATTGTAGGCACCAAAGCTTCAGCCTACCGTGTAGGGATGAATTGTCAATGCTTTTTAGGCCTTTGATGGTGTGTTGCCTAATCTGGTCCACTTGGTCTTTGTCTTTGAGGGTTGAGTCATACCAGCGACCCAGACTTTTGACTGGTTTTTCGGACACAGTTGGTATTGGGTCCTTGCCAATAAAGAAGCGTTGCTCCGACATCTTCCCTTTGATGGTTGAGATGCTCCTGGACTTGCTTGGTTTTATACTCATTCGTTCCCACTATAAGTTCTCCTGCAGTTTTCCAACCAGACGTCTGGTGCATGCCTTAGTTGTGGTGAGAATGGTCATGTCAGCCATGTATGCCCTGATTGGAGGTAGCCGCAGGCCATGAGTCAACAGGGAGATGGTGCATCCCGCCATGATGCCCACCTCCAGGTGCTGCCAAGCTGTGGTGTGCTCTTCCGTTGTTAGACATAGTTGTATGTCATCGTAGTAGGCTCTGACCAGGGATGTAATAGGCTCTGGCACCCTGAAGAAGTTGAACGCGGTCCAAAGGAGATTGTGTGGGACCGAGCCAAAGGCGTTTGCCAAATCGAGGAAGACGATGTGTAGGTCTCTTCCTTCCCTCTTGGCTGCCTGTATTTGATGCCAGATCATGCTGGTATGTTCCAAGCAACCAGAGAACCCTGGGATCCCTGCCTTCTGTATGGATGTATCGATATAGTTGTTACGTTCCAGGTAGCCCGTCAACCTGTGTCCCAACACACTGAAGAAGATCTTTCCTTCTACGTTCAGAAGGCTGATGTGACGGAACTGATTTATGTCCGTGGAGTCCTTCTCCTTTGGGATCAATACACCGCCTGCTCTTCGCCATGCTGTGGGTATTGTTCGCTTCTTCCACACCACTTTCATCATCCTCCATAGATAATGTAGGATGTCTGGTGTTCTCTTATGGGACTCCATTGGGTCCAGGGCAGGAGCCAGCTCTCGCATGTCGAACAGCTTTTTTCCACCTCACTCCACTTTGACGGATTGACATCCATATTATGTTCTGGGGGATGTATCGGTGGTATAATGAGTGATCTGTTTTCGATGCCGACTGTCACTGTGAGTTGCTTTGGTGGTCCTTGAGATCCTTCCTTGATGTTGTCAGTTTGCCGCCCTTTTCTTTGGTAAGCAATCCCCTCACAAACTTGTAGGGGTCTCTGAAGAACTCGAACTTGCCTGTTCATTCCTTCTGCGTTTCTTTCTCAAATTCTCTGCCTTCCTTAGTGATTTTAAACAACTCTTGATTTCCGTCTGCAGCAAGTTGATCCCTTCCTTCTCATCTTCTGTGGCTTTCTTCCACTGCTTCTTGAGCTGCCTTCTCTCCCTAACCAGGCGCTCTATTTCCTTCTGCCTCCTGGACTAAGGTGGGGAGTCTGACCCTGTCCTTCTTGTCTCCACAACTCCGAAGCGCTCCATTCCATAGTTGTAAATTAGGTCTCCCATTTGTCACAGCTTCTTCTTTGCAGTTCCCTTTAGCTGATCTAGGAGTTGACAGATGATGGTTTCCGCACAAGAATCTTATTCTCGATTGCATGTCGTGTTGGATTGGGCGATTGGTGCTCTGCTGTCCTTGGTAATAGTGGCAATAATGAGCAGTCTTTGAAAACAAAATCTGGATTAAATACAAATCAACCAGGTGGATACCACTGCTACATACTACTGATGTCAAAGAGTAGCTTAAGTTGAATTTTTCAAGAAGTCATTTCTGGATTTATAAATCAGCTCCGTGGATAAATTTCAATCAATGAACTTGTCACAACCAAGAAAACCGCAAAGAGAAGCAATTATGAATACTTTAATCATCAGTGCCTCCATTTGAGATTATCTTGTTGTGATTCACATATTTCTTCTTCTGAAGTATGTAGGCTTTGTCATGTTCAACCGTCCCAACAGGACGCACTTACTGAATTCAACAGTCAATGCTCATGCTGGGCCAATAACACAGACATGTAGAGAGCAATCTTCTTTGCTTGAGTTTACCTGTAGTCCTGATGTTTCTTTTTGTTGTCTTTATGTCCCAGTGGAAGTGGTGTCTCTTCCACAGATTTGGCCAGGTTAAATACTAAATGTAGCCATTGCCGCAGTCACCGCCCTCCTCCTCAGCTCCATCGATGACGTCACAGCATCCCACCATTGATTGGCTCTGAGCAGTCCGCCTTCTGTACCTTCTCGTTGTACCTGAAGTTAACTTAACTTAGTTAACTTGTGTGTCCATGTGTAAATAAGGCCCTCTGTTTTGATGTTATAGTGGCCTTTTGTTTTGGAGAGCATTGTTAACTGGTGTTTGAGACACTCGCAAACTGTTTAGCGTTATAAGACTGTATTCGTTATACTTCTGTTTAATTGTTTATAATTTCACAGGTGGCGACTGGACTATGTTTTGTAAAAAGATAGAGAGTGGTCCATTCCGGTTCTTTCCCCTTTCTGTAACAACAACTTTGCCATCCTTCAGACTAACAATAACACCAGAACAAAACAAAATAAAACAAAAAACGAAACTCACAAAGATGAATGCATGTACTTAAAGATAAATAAAGTCATATTCCTTACAAGTGTCACCTCTGTTTTTTGTTTTTCATCTCAAATCTGTCGGTGTTTCTCCTTACAGAAGATTTCTCGATTTGCTTAATTACAAAATGTTCAGAATTTCATTATAGTTGAGAGATGCTGTAAGATCTCTCTCAAATGTTAACAGACAGAGCGAGGTTAGACGGGCGGGGGGGCATAGAGCTCCTGCTGGCAGTTTTTATTCTTAACGCTGTGAGAACAACTGTTGGAGAAAAACTGAAAGCTCCAACTCTGTTACACTGACATGGAAAGGTTTCCCTGCATCAGTCAGATTTTTGTTATCTCGGTCATGCTGCTTTCACAATAAGGTGCCAAAGAGTGGCTACTGATGTCATCAGGCCATACGAATCACTGTGGAGCCGGGAGTCTATTAGTTGCTTTAATATTGCTTGTTCTTTGTTCGCATCTGCTGTAATAATGATTGTGCATCAATTTGACTCTGCCCCTCCCTCTTTTGCATATTCTGACAGTACTTCGAAGTTATCTGAGCATGATCATCCATAAACGTGGCTTCCCATGAATCCAGGTACTTTTGTTTTACTGGTGACCAAATCCTTGATGAGACAGTCTGGATAAGAAACAAATCATTTCAGGTTACAACTTAATCCAATAGAAATCAGAGAGCATCATAGAGGAATTACATCTCGTAGTGTGATTTGTGGATAGTTTCCACTGAGAAACTTGTCACAACCAAGACAAGTCCAAAAAGAAGCACTTGTAAACACAAGAATGACTAGCGGCTCTGTTTGAAGTTATCTGAGCATGATCATCCATAAAGTATAAATATAGCAAAGAATTTAAAATGGCTACATTTATTCCTTTGTTTTAGTGTCTGGGCTTTCGTGTAGGAACCCCATTTTTTATTGGGGGTGGGGGTGGGGGCCATGTCCCCTCCACCTAGACACTAGATTTCCTGTGTTTTGTTGGTTTGTTGTCTGCTTGAGCTCCAGGGGCCTCATTTATAAAACTGAGTGTAGATTCCAACCTAAAACATTGAACACTCACAGAACTCAAAATGTACTTACACAAGAAAATATTCAGATCTATAAAACCGTGAGGTGATCTGAATATTTTCTGACGTAAGAACAGACTGTGGCGCAGTAGTTAGAGCTGTTGCCTCACAGCAAGGAGGTCCTGGGACCGAATCCACCTGAGGACCTGGGACTTTTCTGTGTGGAGTTTGCATGTTTTCCCTGGGTCTGCATGGGTTCCTTCGGGTGCTCCGGCTTCATAACACCACCAAAAAACATGCAATATAGGTGAATTGGTGACTCTAAATTGACCATAGGCATGGATGTGAATGGTTGTTTGTCTTTCTATGTGGCCCTGCGATGAACTGGTGACTTGTCCAGGGTGAACCTCGCCTCCCGCCCAAAGTCAGCTGGGATAGGCTCCAACCCCCCCACAACCCTACACAGGATAAGTGGTTACAGAAACTGAATGAATGAATTTCTGATTATGATTTTGTCATTAAATGATTTTATGATATGATTAGGACACCTCCTTGTGTCCATAACATGCAGGAACAAACAGGAAGAGGTTAAGGTCCAGCCTTGTTTTCCCTGAGAGGCCCCAGTGTTATATAACATTACCTTGTTTTTCACCATGTTACATAAAATGACCTTGTTTCTCTGCTCACTCAGCTAATGAGAGGCCCCATCATCCTGTCTGCAGGACCAGCCTGTGATTTTACAGAGGGCTTTTTGGAATATCTCTATCATGATTTGAGTGTATGGACCAAAACAGCACTGAGGCAGAATGGCTTACTTTAATGTGAGCATTTCTCTCCCCTCCCAAACTTCAGAAGGTTTTCATTGCATATTTGAATTCAGTAGATTACTTTAAAGATATATAAAGCTGATTAGGAAGGAAAATGTTTTTGTCTTACTATAGAAAACGAACAATTGAGCAGATATTCTTCATGTATTACCAGATAAATGGACTTGAACATAATGATTCATTGTGTTGTGACAGAGGGAACAGAGATGTCTCCGTTGGGGAGAGTCGGTGGTTTATCGAGGAACAGCACAGAGGCGGTAAGGTTTGGGACAGCGAGCCGCTCCTAATTTGAACTCCAGGCTGGGCTGCTCTCCATCAGATGGCGAGAGAGAAAACCCCTGCAGGAGGGAGGAAAGGAAGAGGAACAGCTCCATCTTGGCCAGCTGCTCCCCAAGACACTAACGTTTACCTGAGGATACACAATACAACAGATGAGTTGTATTCAGGCAATTACAATAACTAAAATACTGCACCTCCAAGTCTGAAAGAACCAAAACATAAAGTAAGACATCGACTCCTCACAACTAAGGCAAACAGACAGACGAATGACTGCTGGTAATCAGTGGAATTTTACTTAATTTCTTCTTTTTTTCCACATATTTGTCACAATTATTTCTTATCTTCAATCCAAACGGAATATAGGACAAAGAAAAGGATAATTAAACACAGTTTAGTTTTAATCTTTACAATAACTGGATATCAGTTTTTCACACTGCAGTGGAGAACTCCTGGCTCACTCTTCTTTGCAGAATCACTTTAATTCAGCCACAACGGAGGGTTTTGGAACATGAACTGCTCTTAAATGCCCTGCCACTTCATCTGATTAAATTTTGAGTCAGGACTTTGACCAGGCCTTTCCAAAAACCTTGATTTCATGTCTTCTGAGCCATTTAGAGGTGGACTCTTGTGCTTTGGATCAGATTTCTAAATTACCCATTGCCTCTCTCTGCCTCTGGTTTGAGTTACTTTACTTCCTGCTTTGTTTCCCACCTGTGTGATATGCCATGCCCTGATTAGTTTCACCTGTCCCTCGTTAGGTTTCCCTCCCTCTGTGCCAGTTTGTGTGAGTACTTTGTGTGTCTAGTGTTCCAACCTTTCCTTTGTGTTTATTCCCAGCGATTATGGATTTTTGCTTTGTTTATCTCGACATTGCCTGTTATTGGATTTTGATTCTTGCCAGCTACGTTGGATTTGTTTGTCTGTTTTGGGCTGCCTTTTCTGGATTTGATCAGTGCCTTCCTCACAGTCCATAAGCCTTTTGCACCTTTTTGTTTTAATATTTTTTTCTGCTGGTCTGCCTCCGGTGTCTCAACAGGACCCTACCCCTTGTTTTCCTGTACCCTGCATGTGGCACAATCACATGTTCGACTGTTACATGATGCTGACATCAATTTTTACCTTTTAAAAAGATGCTGACTGTAGCTTCTTTTTTGTTCCCATTAGCTGTGACACTTGTTGAGTTTTTTTTTAAGTAAATAAAATATGTCAGTGCAGTGAAAGGGAAGGCAAACAGTTGATTAATATTAAATCAAAAACATTAAAGAATAATTAAGTGTTGCCTCTGGACTGACAATGAATGCATATCCTTTCTTTTAAAAAGTTACGTTCAAAAGCAAACTTACATGTTTAAAGAGGTCCTTTCATATCCTTTCTCTTTTAGACAGTTGTCTCATATTTATAGTCCCCAGAGTTCCAGAGTGTCGACTGAAGCAGAGACTTTCTCAACATGCACTAGATTTTATGATTTACTTTTACTGGTTGTTTTCCACTCCTAATTCATAACAGCACAGAAGTAAGAGTGGGCGCCTGCTGATGTAAAGATAAGAGAGACCACAAGCTGAGTTCAAATAGCTCAAGGTTCTTTCTATATAAAGAATTTGGTCCTACATGCTGATGACACCATGTCAATGATTCTTAAAAGCTAAATAGGTTTAAAATCTGCTTCATTTTTAAGGCCTCTGCACCAGCGGCGGCCATGACTGGAATAACCAAAAAGGCACAGCAGAAGATGCACCTCCTGCGCCAGCTCAGGAAGTTCAACCTGCCTCTGGAGATGCTGACACAGTTCTACACAGCAACCATCCAGTCTGTTCTCTGCTCATTGATCGCTGTCTGGTTATAATCGGCCACCAAACAGGACAGGAACAGACTGCAACGGACCGTCAGGACTGCAGAAAAAAATCATCTGTGCCAACCTGGCCTCCATTCAGGACTTATGCACGTCCAGAACCAACTTTTTCCCCTCGTAAACTCAGGCCTGGCTGGTCGACAGACTTTTGTTTTTGGTGTTTTGGAAAGTAATTATTAAATAAGTTTTGCATCTGATTCTGACATTGATATCAAGGTAAGTGATAACCATATATTCTATAGTCTAATGTAATTAATTTATCATCAATCATCAGTTAATCAATCAATAATTGATTAGGCTGTGAAAAATTAGTTGAAGCTTGCATGGAAGTCTTCCCTATTTCAGGGTTTAAGAGTGGAGGCCAAGGCATCGATCTCTGAAATACCAGATAAAATTAGCAGTGACAATGGAACACCCTTTGTCAGTGCGGCATCCAAGAGCTTTGGTAAGTATCTTTGCACTGATATGAAACAACACAGTGCATTTCAATGTGCAGCGTACTGTGGAGCTGGAGAGAGAGAACTGAACTGTTATGTGCAGTTCATGTGCAGGGAGCTAGAGACGAGGCACTGCCACCGATATGTAACTGAGATAATGTGGATTCAGAAAGGATCAAGGAAGAAAAGGCAAAATGAAGGAAGGTAATTATATGATGGAGAGCAGTTTCATGTTTGACAGTAAAGCAATCTGCTCGTCTGTTTCCGGAGAAACTTCCACTGTAATTTATGGACACTCTGCACCGTTCTCTACCAAGTTGTCCTTGAGAGTGTTTAGCTTTCATTAATGCTGCTTTCATACACACTAACAGGTTGGTACACTGTACAAACTGAGTTGAAGAACGTTTTCTATTATTCCAAGAACCTCAGGCCTCCTTCAGAACTCCAACTTTCCTCAGTGCTCTTTGAGGTGTCTGCAAGAACTTCTGTCATTCCTCAGAATGAAAGAACCCTTTTGAGGTTGCTTCCTAAAGTGTTTTTAAACTAGGCCTACTATATTTGGATATGTGATATTTAAACTACTATATTGGATATGTCAGGACGTTTTCTCAATAAATTTACAATTGCTCTGCAAACACCTTCTTTTTCCATGTTTTTGAACTGTGTATTAAAGTCAGAGAAAGTTGGTCACTCAAAATGTATATTTCAAAGTTCTTCTTCTCCTCCGTCCTTTTCTTCTTCTCATTATGTAGCTTTGAAAATACCTTTGTGTTGTGTAGCTGGGGAGTTGAACACTTTTTCAAGCCACTATATGCATGTCACCCAATAGGGGCTGAGCCCCCTACAGGTCTGATCCTAGAACTGCCCCTGTTGCAGCTTTAACAAGTTCTTTTTACATCTTTCAAAGTATCTTCATGTTGTTAAATGACACCAAAATAACTGAATTCCACTCACATTGCACAGTATTGGTTAATAAGTTTTGGTATAGTTAAACCAAGTATTGGTTTAATAATTATAATCTTGGCTGATCCGAGCCATCAGACACATCATTGTGTATTTGGCATTTGTTGTTGGATTTATTTGTTTTGTTTGATGAGTATTTATTACTGCTGGCTGTGTATCATATTGCCCCCTGGGGATAATAAAGATACCTTGAACCTGTAAATTTGGCAGGCCTCATTAAAAGCCTGTTGGATGAAGTTTTATATTTTTGAAGCTTTATTAAAGTGTTGTCAGGTTTCCATCAGAGAGCATAACATCGGGTTTGGACATTCCAGTTCAGTTCAATTCAATAAACACAAGAAGAGTAATATTCACTATGTAAAATTTTTATTTCAAATCAGTCATGTTTTTAAAAACTGTATTTAAAATTCCTTATCATTTTCTAACTATATTTCCAATATTTGATCATTTTCTAACTATATTTAGAATATTTGATCATTTTCTAACTATATTTACAGTCATTTATCATTTTATAACTATATTTACAATAATTTATCATTTTATAACTATTTATAATATTTGATCATTTTATGACTATTTACATTTGATCATTTTATAACTATATTTACATTAATTGATCATTTTATAACTATGTAATTTATCATTTTATAACTATATAACATTTGATCATTTGATGACTATATTTATAGTAATTTATCATTTTATAACTATTTACAATAATTTATCATTTTATAACTATTTTAAAAAATTATAATTTGGTAACTATATAATATTCGATCATTTTATGACTAAATTTATAATTATCATTTTATAACTATATTTACAATATTTGATCATTTTATAACTATATTTACAATAATTTATAATTTTATAACTATTTACAATAATTTGTAATTTTATAACTATTTATAATTGTTGATCATTTTATGACTATTTATAATTATCATTTTATGACTACATTTACAATATTTGATCATTTTATAACTATACTTACAATAATTTATCATTTTCTAACTATATTTACTATAATTTATCATTTTATAACTATTTACAATAAATGATCATTTTATAACTATAATCACAATATTTGATCATTTTATAACTATATTTACAATAAATTATCATTTTATGACTATATTTACAATAAATTATCATTTTATGACTATATTTACAGTAATATATCATTTTCAATTTAGAGAGACCCAACAATCCACTATGAGCAAGCACTTAGCGACAGTGGCGACGAAAAACTGCCTTTTTAAAAAAGGCAGAAACGTCGAGCAGATCCAAGACTCAAGGTGGGCGGCTTTCTGCTTTGACCGGTTGGGGTGAGAGAGATAGAGAGAGAGATAGAGAGAGAGAGAGAGAGAATATAACCACAGTAATTTATCACTTTATGACTATATTTAAATTTTTTTTTATCATTTTATAATTTATAATTTTACAACTATATTTAAAAAAATGTATCATTTATATTTAAAAAAAAGTATTTTGGAAAGGATACTGAAGGCCACAGACAAATCTTCGGGCTCATCAATTAGGCAGGCCTGCAATGAGAGATACAAGGAAAAGGGTTGTAAGAATCAAAGTTCATAGAGTATCATATACATGTCACCCATGGGTGCCATAAGAATAGTATGTAGACAATGTCCTACTACCACACTGTCTATACAGTATAAAGGAATAACTGAGGAAAACATTGTGGCATTTGCAGGCTGATGCGTGTAAATGAGCCAAACACCAAGTCTCATAGTTGGTACTGACTGAAGCATGGCTAATATTTTATTATAACAATGATAAATAAAGTCTGCATTGTTAAAACTGACTTTTAATGGTGTCAGATTTAGTGTGTTTCTTGTGGCACTCAAATCTAAAGTATACTTCCTCTAATCCTCTTCCCCAAAAAGACCCAAAAAAATAACTGTTCCATAATGAGTGTTTGTGTCTGTCATTAATTCTAATTGATCATCTTAATAGTCTGTAAAGAGATCACATAGATCTACTGGCCAAACAGGGACCTCAAATACATTTTTTAAAGCACAAGATGATAGCTCAGCCTCACAAATGCACCACAAACTGATCACTCAGCACATCACTGATACTATCTTCTCTGCAAAGGACATAACATAATGTACATAACATGTACAATTTGTGTGAGGATCATATGGGGACACAAAATAGCAAGAAAGTGAAAGGGTGTGTGCAGATAGAGGGAGCTAAGATGTTTCTATGCTTAATCTTACCTGAGAAGTTGGAACTTGATGGCACATTTCACCACTGGGAAAGGCTTGGCAGGGCCAGGAGGCTCACATCATTATCTGGATTTCTATTGATCGCCTGCTCACATCATCATTTGTATTTCTTTGGAACTTCTGCTCAGATAAGCATTTGTGTTTCTATTGATTGTTCGCTCACATCAGCATCTTGATTTCTATTGATCGTTTGCTCACATCAGCATTTGGATTTCTATGGATCACATTTTCAGATGAGCATTTGGATTTCAATTGATCGCCTGCTCAGATCAGCACTTGTATTTCTATGGATCTTCTGCTCAACTCAGCATTGGTATTTCTATTGATTGTTCGCTCAAATCAGCACCTGGATTTCTATGGATCACCTGCTCACATTAGCATCTGGATTTCTGTAGATTGAATCCTCCGATCAGCATTTGGATTTGTGTGGATTGCATCCTCCGATCAGCATTTGGATTTGTGTGGATTGCCTTTTCGCATCAGCATTTGGATTTCAAAAAAATTAAGCTAAGGCACTGTGTGAATAGTCAAAATTTCTCCTCAGATTGCTGAAAATAATTTAACTTCAGCCACAGTTATAGTGTAGAAAAGGCCTCAAAGATAATCTTGTTGTTAAATAGCGCTTTTCTATTTTATTAGCTGTTTAATGACCCATTCAGTGCTGTATTCCTATTGGTTGCGCCGTCCCATCTGTGCACTGAGTCTGTTAACATACAGTGCAGTGTTGAACTCTTTCAGATGTGTTCAGCAGCTCGTCACGTAATTGAGTTAAAGTATTAGTTAAACACGGTTGTTGCAAGTGGACTGAGCGTGAATGCCAATATAAGTATCTCATTTACTGTTGTGTTTGCTATTTGTTATGTATTTTAATAGTTTCGGTTGTTTAAAGGTAAAGGATAATTGTTGCTGTCGCTGTTAATTGAGCTTCGAAACTCCGTGAACGAACATACCGGAAGTGTTTTTTAACAATAAAAGCACTGTGAATGGATAACCGGAAGTTATGTGATGTTAGCGTTAGCCTAGCTTAACAGCGATAAATGAACTATCGGGGCTGCCGATTGACTCAAGGTGAGGGAGATTAAAGTCTCAGCGGCACAAAAACACAAGGGGTGGAAACTAAGGAAGCATTCTGTACCTAGCGACGGTTGCTATGCTGCAGTTGCTGCTTGGCGTGTTCATGACGTGGCGTGACGTCATACGCACCCTTTCACACATTGTACTTTGATTTAGAAGGCATATAAAACTCAACTGTCAGTACGTATATGAACAAATCAGCAGATTCGTTCCCAAAGCAGAAGTTTTTTTTCTGTCCCAGGCAAAGAGACACATCACAACAGACTTAAACTATGGAGTGATGGCTCGCTACAGAAGTTGTAACAAGGGCACCAGGGTCCAGGACACAGTGGGTACTAACGTAGTATACTGTGTGTGTGTATGCTAGCTTAGAGTCACAACAACACAGTTTTCTGCTGCTTTTCTGTGTATTGCTTGCTCGCTAGCTGCAGCAAATGTATTTCAATGGATCGCTCACTCTTTACTTTTATGGATCTCTCGCAACAGCATTTGTATTTCTATGGATTGTTCGCTCACATCATTATCTGGATTTCTATTGATCGCCTGCTCACATCATCATTTGTATTTCTTTGGAACTTCTGCTCAGATAAGCATTTGTGTTTCTATGGATTGTTCGCTCACATCAGCATCTTGATTTCTATTGATTGTTTGCTCACATCAGCAACTTGATTTCTATTGATCGTTCGCTCACATCAGCATTTGTATTTCTATGGATCACATTTTCAGATCAGCATTTGTATTTCTATGGATCACCTGCTCACATTAGCATCTGGATTTCTGTGGATTGCATCCTCCGATCAGCATTTGGATTTGTGTGGATTGCCTTTTCGCATCAGCATTTGTATTTCAAAAAATTAAGCTAAGGCACTGTGTGAATAGTCAAAATTTCTACTCAGATTGCTGAAAATAATTTAACTTCAGCCACAGTTATAGGGTAGAAAAGGCCTCAAAGATAATCTTGTTGTTAAATAGCGCTTTTCTATTTTATTAGCTGTTTAATGACCCATTCAGTGCTGTATTCCCATTGGTTGCGCCGTCCCATCTGTGCACTGAGTCTGTTAACATACAGTGCAGTGTTGAACTCTTTCAGATGTGTTCAGCAGCTCGTCATGTAATTGAGTTAAAGTATTAGTTAAACACGGTTGTTGCAAGTGGACTGAGCGTGAATACCAATATAAGTGTCTCATTTACTGTTGTGTTTGCTATTTGTTATGTATTTTAATAGTTTCGGTTGTTTAAAGGTAAAGGATAATTGTTGCTGTCGCTGTTAATTGAGCTTCGAAACTCCGTGAACGAACATACCGGAAGTGTGTTTTAACAATAAAAGCACTGTGAATAGATAGCCGGAAGTTATGTGATGTTAGCGTTAGCCTAGCTTAACAGCGATAAATGAACTATCGGGGCTGCCGATTGACTCAAGGTGAGGGAGATTGAAGTCTCAGCGGCACAAAAACACAAGGGATGGAAACTAAGTAAGCATTCTGTACCTAGCAACGGTTGCTATGCTGCAGTTGCTCCTTGGCGTGTTCAGGACGTGGCGTGACGTCATACGCACCCTTTCACACATTGTACTTTGATTTAGAAGGCATATAAAACTCAACTGTCAGTACGTATATGAACAAATCAGCAGATTCGTTCCCAAAGCAGAAGTTTTTTTCTGTCCCAGGCAAAGAGACACATCACAACAGACTTAAACTATGGAGTGATGGCTCGCTACATTTTTTGTTGATCACCTAATCACATCAGCATCTGAATGTCTATTGATCGCCTGCACAGATCAGCATTTGTTTTTCTATTGATCGTTCACTCACATCAGCATCTGTATTTTTTTTGGATCGCCTGCTAACATCAGCATTTTTATTTCTATAGATTGTCTGTTTGCATCAGAAAAATCAGGCCTTGATTTCTATTGATCATTCCCTCACATCAACATCTGGATTTCTATGGACCGCCTGCTCACATCACTATTTGGATTCCTATTGATCACCTGCTCACATCAGCATTTGTATTTCTATTGATCGTTCGCTCGCATCAGCATTTGGATTTCTATTGATCACCTGCTCACATCAGCAATTTTATTTCTATTGATCGTTTGCTCACATCAGGCCTCGATTTCTATTGATCACCTGCTCACATCAGCAATTTTATTTCTATTGATCGTTCACTCACATCAGCATCTGTATTTTTTTTGGATCGCCTGCTAACATCAGCATTTTTATTTCTATAGATTGTCTGTTTGCATCAGAAAAATCAGGCCTTGATTTCTATTGATCATTCCCTCACATCAACATCTGGATTTCTATGGACCGCCTGCTCACATCACTATTTGGATTCCTATTGATCACCTGCTCACATCAGCATTTGTATTTCTATTGATCGTTCGCTCGCATCAGCATTTGGATTTCTATTGATCACCTGCTCACATCAGCAATTTTATTTCTATTGAACGTTCGCTCACATCAGCATTTGTATTTTTATGGATCACCTGCTCACATCAGCATTTGGATTTCTATTGATCGTTTGCTCACATCAGGCCTCGATTTCTATTGATCACCTGCTCACATCAGCAATTTTATTTCTTTTGATCGTTCGCTCACATCAGCATCTGGATTTCTTTGGATCGCCTGCTCACATCAGCATTTTTATTTCTATTGATCGTTCGCTCACATCAGCATTTGTATTTTTATGGATCACCTGCTCGCATCAGCATTTGGATTTCTATTGATCGTTTGCTCACATCAGGCCTCGATTTCTATTGATCACCTGCTCACATCAGCAATTTTATTTCTATTGATCATTCCCTCACATCAACATCTGGATTTCTATGGACCGCCTGCTCACATCACTATTTGGATTCCTATTGATCACCTGCTCACATCAGCATTTGTATTTCTATTGATCGTTCGCTCGCATCAGCATTTGGATTTCTATTGATCACCTGATCACATCAGCAATTTTATTTCTATTGATCGTTCGCTCACATCAGCATTTGTATTTTTATGGATCACCTGCTCGCATCAGCATTTGGATTTCTATTGATCGTTTGCTCACATCAGGCCTCGATTTCTATTGATCACCTGCTCACATCAGCAATTTTATTTCTATTGATCGTTCGCTCACATCAGCATCTGGATTTCTATGGATCGCCTGCTCACATCAGCATTTGTATTTTTTTGGATCACCTGCTCGCATCAGCATTTGGATTTCTATTGATCATTCCCCTGCATCAGCATTTGTATTTCTATTGATCATTCGCTCACATCAGCATTTGTATTTCCATTGATCGTTCGCTCGCATCATCCTTTGTATTTCAATTGATCGTTCACTCACATCAGCATCTGTATTTTTTATGGATCGCCTGCTAACATCAGCATTTTTATTTCTATAGATTGACTGTTTGCATCAGAAACATCAGGCCTTGATTTCTATTGATCATTCCCTCACATCAACATCTGGATTTCTATGGACCGCCTGCTCACATCACTATTTGGATTCCTATTGATCACCTGCTCACATCAGCATTTGTATTTCTACTGATCGTTCGCTCGCCTCAGCATCTGTATTTCTATTGATCGTTCGCTCCCATCAGCTTTTTTATTTCTATTGATCGTTCGCTCACCTGAGCATCTGGATTTCTATGGATTGCCTGCTCAGATCAACATTTGTATTTCTATTAATCGCCTGCTCAGATCAGCGTTTGAATTTTTGTTGATCACCTAATCACATCAGCATATGAATTTCTATTGATCGCCTGCACAGATCAGCATTTGTTTTTCTATTGATCGTACATACAACATAAGACATTACACATACAACATAACACATAACACGTAAAACATAACACAACACATAAAACATAGCACATGACACATACAACATAAAATAAAAAACATAACACAGAACACATAAAACGTAACATATACAACATAAGACATAACACATACAATATAAGGCATAACACAACATAACACATAACACAAAAAACATAACACATAAGACATCACACATACAACATAACACATAACACATAAAACATAACACATAAGATATAACACAAACATAAAACATAACATACAACATAAGAATTAACACATAACACATACGACATAACACATAACACATAAAACAACACATAAAACATAACACATACAACATAAGACATAACACATATAACATTACACATAAGACATAAGATATAACACAAATATAAAACAAAAAACATAACACATACAACATAAGAATTAACACATACGACATAACACATACACCATGAAACATAACACATACAACATAAGAATTAACACATACAACATAACACAAGACAAAACACATAAGACATAACACATACAACATAACACAATACATAAAACATAACACATAAGACATAACACATACAACATAAGACATAACACATACAACATAAGACATAACACATACAACATAACACATAACACATACAACATAACACATAACACATACAACATAACACATAAAACATAACACATAAGACATAACACATACAACATAACACAATACATAAAATATAACACATAAGACATAACACATACAACATTAAACATAAGACATACAACATAAGACATAACACAATAAACATAACACATAAGACATCACACATACAACATAACACATAACACATAAAACATAACACATAAGATATAACACATAAATATAAAACAAAAAACATAACACATAACACACAAAACATAACACATAAAACATAACACATAACACATACAACATAAGAATTAACACATAACATTACACATACGACATAACACATGAAACATAACACATAAGACATAACACATATAACATAACACATAAGACATAACACAAACAACATAACAAATAACACATACAACATAACACATACAACATAACACATAAGACATAACACATAAGACATAAGACATACAACATAAAACATAACACATACAACTAAACACATAAAACATAACACATAAGACATAAGACATACAACATAAAACATAACACATACAACTAAACACATAAAACATAACACATAAGACATAACACATACAACATAAAACATAACACATACAACTAAACACATAACACATACAACATAAAACATAACACATACAACTAAACACATACAACATAACACACAAGACATAACACATATACACATAACACATAAAACATAAAACAAAAAACATTAGACATAAGACATTGCACATACAACATAACACATAAGACATAAGACATAAAACATAAAAGAAAAAACATAAGACATAACACATTGCACATAAAACATAACACTTAAAACATAACACACACAACATAAGACATAACACATACAACATAAGACATAACACATACAACATAACACATAAGACATAACACATACAACATAACACAATACATAAAACATAACACATAAGACATAACACATACAACATAAAACATAACACATACAACATAAGAATTAACACATACAACATAACACATAACACATAAAACACAACACAGACAACATAAGACATAACACATAAAACATAACACATAAGACATCACACATACAACATAAGACATAACACATACAACATAAGACATAACACATAAAACATAAAACATAAGACATCACATAAAACATAACACATACAACATAAGATATAACACATACAACATAACACATAACACATAAAACATAACACATAAGACATAACACATAAATATAAAACAAAAAACATAACACATAACACATACGACATTACAAATACGACATAACACATAACACATAAAACATAACACATAACACATAACACATAAAACATAACACATAACACATACAACTTAAGACATAACACATATAACATTACACATAAGACATAACACATAAGATATAACACATAAATATAAAACAAAAAACATAACACATACAACATAAGAATTAACACATACGGCATAACACATAACACATAACACAAAGGACATAACACATACAACATAAGACATAACACATATAACATAACACATAAGACATAACACAAACAACATAACAAATAACACATAAAACATAAGACATAAGACATAACACATACAACATAACAAATAAAACATAACACATAAGACAGAACACACAACATAAGACATAACACATAAAACATAACATACAAGATATAACACATACAACATAACACATAACACATAAAACTCAACACAAAAAACATAAGACATAAGACATTGCACATACAACATAACACATAAAACATAGGACATAACACATAAAACATAACACATACAACATAAGACATAACACATACAACATAAGACATAACACATATAACATAACACATAAGGAATAACATATACAACATAACAAACAACAAATGCAACATAACACATACAACATAAGACAGAACACATACAACATAACACATAACACATAAGATAAAACACAAACATAAAACATAAAACATAACATACAACATATGAATTAACACATAAGACATACAACATAAAACATAACACATACAACATAAGAATTAACACATACAACATAAGACATAACACATAACACACAAGTCATAACACATAACAATTAACACATAAGACATAACACATACAACTAAACACATAACACATGCAACATAAGACATAACACATACAACATAACAGACAAGACATAACACATATACACATAACAAATAAAACATAAAACAAAAAACATAAGACATAAGACATTGCACATACAACATAACACATAAAACATAAGACATAACACATAAAACATAAAAGAAAAAACATAAGACATAAGACATTGCACATACAACATAACACATACAACATAACACACAAGACATAACACATATAACATAACACATAACATAAAACATAACACATACAACATAACACATAACACATAAAACAAAAGAAAAAACATAAGACATAACACATTGCACATACAACATAACATAAAACATAAGACATAACACATAAAACATAACACTTAAAACATAACACACACAACATAAGACATAACACATACAACATAAGACATAACACATACAACATCAGAGATAACACATAAAACATAACACATAAGACATAACACATACAACATAACACAATACATAAAACATAACACATAAGACATAACACATACAACATAAAACATAACACATACAACATTAGAATTAACACATACATACATCAGCATTTGTATTTCTATTAATCGCCTGCTCAGATCAGCATTTGTATTTCTATTAATCGCCTGCTCAAATCAGCACCTGGATTTCTATGGATCACCTGCTCACATTAGCATCTGGATTTCTGTGGATTGCATCCTTAATCAGCATTTGGATTTGTGTGGATTGCCTTTTCGCATCAGCAGTTGTATTTCAAAAAAATTAAGCTAAGCCACTGTGTGAATAGTCAAAATTTCTCCTCAGATTGCTGAAAATAATTTAACTTCAGCCACGGTTATAGTGTAGAAAAGGCCTCAAAGATAATCTTGTTGTTAAATAGCGCTTTTCTATTTTATTAGCTGTTTAATGACCCATTCAGTGCTGTATTCCTATTGGTTGCGCCGTCCCATCTGTGCACTGAGTCTGTTAACATACAGTGCAGTGTTGAACTCTTTCAGATGTGTTCAGCAGCTCGTCACGTATTTGAGTTAAAGTATTAGTTATACACGGTTGTTGCAAGTGGACTGAGCGTGAATGCCAATATAAGTGTCTAATTTACTGTTGTGTTTGCTATTTGTTATGTATTTTAATAGTTTCGGTTGTTTAAAGGTAAAGGATAATTGTTGCTGTCGCTGTTAATTGAGCTTCGAAACTCCGTGAACGAACATACCGGAAGTGTGTTTTAACAATAAAAGCACTGTGAATGGATAACCGGAAGTTATGTGATGTTAGCGTTAGCCTAGCTTAACAGCGATAAATGAACTATCGGGGCTGCCGATTGACTCAAGGTGAGGGAGATTGAAGTCTCAACGACACAAAAACAGAAGGGATGGAAACTAAGTAAGCATTCTGTACCTAGCAACGGTTGCTATGCTGCAGTTGCTCCTTGGCGTGTTCATGACGTGGCGTGACGTCATACGCACCCTTTCACACATTGTACTTTGATTTAGAAGGCATATAAAACTCAACTGTCAGTACGTATATGAACAAATCAGCAGATTCGTTCCCAAAGCAGAAGTTTTTTTTCTGTCCCAGGCAAAGAGACACATCACAACAGACTTAAACTATGGAGTGATGGCTCGCTACAGAAGTTGTAACAAGGGCACCAGGGTCCAGGACACAGTGGGTACTAACGTAGTATACTGTGTGTGTGTATGCTAGCTTAGAGTCACAACAACACAGTTTTCTGCTGCTTTTCTGTGTATTGCTTGCTCGCTAGCTGCAGCAAATGTATTTCAATGGATCGCTCACTCTCTACTTTTATGGATCTCTCGCAACAGCATTTGTATTTCTATGGATTGTTCGCTCACATCATTATCTGGATTTCTATTGATCGCCTGCTCACATCATCATTTGTATTTCTTTGGAACTTCTGCTCAGATAAGCATTTGTGTTTCTATTGATTGTTCACTCACATCAGCATCTTGATTTCTATGGATCACATTTTCAGATCAGCATTTGTAATTCTATTGATCGTTCGCTTACATCAGCATTTGTATTTCTATGGATCACATTTTCAGATCAGCATTTGTGTTTCTATTGATCGCCTGCTCAGATCAGCATTTGTATTTCTATGGATCACCTGCTCACATTAGCATCTGGATTTCTGTGGATTGCATCCTCCGATCAGCATTTGGATTTGTGTGGATTGCCTTTTCTCATCAGCATTTGTATTTCAAAAAAATTAAGCTAAGGCACTGTGTGAATAGTCAAAATTTCTCCTCAGATTGCTGAAAATAATTTAACTTCAGCCACAGTTATAGTGTAGAAAAGGCATCAAAGACAATCTTGTTGCACTTTTCTCTTTTATTAGCTGTTTAATGACCCATTCAGTGCTGTATTCCTATTGGTTGCGCCGTCCCATCTGTGCACTGAGTCTGTTAACATACAGTGCAGTGTTGAACTCTTTCAGATGTGTTCAGCAGCTCGTCACGTATTTGAGTTAAAGTATTAGTTAAACACGGTTGTTGCAAGTGGACTGAGCGTGAATGCCAATATAAGTGTCTAATTTACTGTTGTGTTTGCTATTTGTTATGTATTTTAATAGTTTCGGTTGTTTAAAGGTAAAGGATAATTGTTGCTGTCGCTGTTAATTGAGCTTCGAAACTCCGTGAACGAACATACCGGAAGTGTGTTTTAACAATAAAAGCACTGTGAATGGATAACCGGAAGTTATGTGATGTTAGCGTTAGCCTAGCTTAACAGCGATAAATGAACTATCGGGGCTGCCGATTGACTCAAGGTGAGGGATATTGAAGTCTCAGCGGCACAAAAACACAAGGGATGGAAACTAAGTAAGCATTCTGTACCTAGCAACGGTTGCTATGCTGCAGTTGCTCCTTGGCGTGTTCATGACGTGGCGTGACGTCATACGCACCCTTTCACACATTGTACTTTGATTTAGAAGGCATATAAAACTCAACTGTCAGTACGTATATGAACAAATCAGCAGATTCGTTCCCAAAGCAGAAGTTTTTTTTCTGTCCCAGGCAAAGAGACACATCACAACAGACTTAAACTATGGAGTGATGGCTCGCTACATTTTTTGTTGATCACCTAATCACATCAGCATCTAAATGTCTATTGATCGCCTGCACAGATCAGCATTTGTTTTTCTATTGATCGTTCACTCACATCAGCATCTGTATTTTTTTTTGATCGCCTGCTAACATCAGCATTTTTATTTCTATAGATTGTCTGTTTGCATCAGAAAAATCAGGCCTTGATTTCTATTGATCATTCCCTCACATCAACATCTGGATTTCTATGGACCGCCTGCTCACATCACTATTTGGATTCCTATTGATCACCTGCTCACATCAGCATTTGTATTTCTATTGATCGTTCGCTCGCATCAGCATTTGTATTTCTATTGATCATTCGCTCGCATCAGCATCTGGATTTCTATGGATCACCTTCTCAGATTAGCGTTTCTTATTTCTATCGATTGCCTTCTCACATTAGCATCTGGATATCTATTGATCACCTGCTCAGATCAGCATTTCAAGTTCTATGGATCACCTGCTCACATCAGCATCTGGATTTCTATGGATCGCCTGCTCACATCAGCATCTGGATTTCTATTGATCGTTCGCTCACATCAGCAGCTGGATTTCTATTGATCGTTCGCTCACATCAGCAGCTGGATTTCTGTGGGTCACCTGCTCACATTAGCATCTGGATTTCTATTGATTATTCACTCTCATCAGCATTTTGATTTCTATTGATCGTTCATTCACATCAGCATTTGTATTTTTATGGATCACATGTCCAGATCAGCATTTCTATTTCTATTGATCGCCTGCTCGTATCAGCATTTGTATTTCTATCGATCGTTCGCTATCATCAGCATTTGTATTTCTATTGATCGTTCGTTCGCATCATCCTTTGTATTTCTATTGATCGTTCACTCACATCAGCATCTGTATTTTTTATGGATCGCCTGCTAACATCAGCATTTTTATTTCTATAGATTGACTGTTTGCATCAGAAACATCAGGCCTTGATTTCTATTGATCATTCGCCCACATCAACATCTGGATTTCTATGGACCACCTGCTCACATCTGTATTTGGATTCCTATTGATCACCTGCTCACAACAGCATCTACTTTTCTATTGACCGTTCACTCACATCAGCATCTGTATTTTTTATGGATCACCTGCTAACATCAGCATTTTTATTTCTATAGATTGACTGTTTGCATCAGAAACATCAGGCCTTGATTTCTATTGATCCTTCGCTCACCTGAGCATCTGGATTTCTATGGATTGCCTGCTCAGATCAACATTTGCATTTCTATTAATCACCTGCTCAGATCAGCGTTTGAATTTTTGTTGATCACCTAATCACATCAGCATCTGAATTTCTATTGATCGCCTGCACAGATCAGCATTTGTTTTTCTATTGATCGTTCACTCACATCAGCATCTGTATTTTTTATGGATCGCCTGCTAACATCAGCATTTTTATTTCTATAGATTGACTGTTTGCATCAGAAACATCAGGCCTTGATTTCTATTGATCATTCCCTCACATCAACATCTGGATTTCTATGGACCGCCTGCTCACATCACTATTTGGATTCCTATTGATCACCTGCTCACATCAGCATTTGTTTTTCTATTGATCACCTGCTCACAACAGCATCTAGTTTTCTATTGATCGTTCACTCACATCAGCATCTGTATTTTTTATGATCACCTGCTAACATCAGCGTTTTTATTTCTATAGATTGACTGTTTGCATCAGAAACATCAGGCCTTGATTGCTATTGATCGTTTGCTCACCTGAGCATCCGGATTTCTATTGATCGCCTGCACAGATCAGCATTTGTTTTTCTATTGATCGTTCACTCACATCAGCATCTGCATTTTTTATGATCACCTGCTAACATCAGCATTTTTATTTCTATAGATTGTCTGTTTGCATCGGAAACATCAGGCCTTGATTTCTATTGATCATTTCCTCACATCAACATCTGGATTTCTATGGACCGCCTGCTCACATCACTATTTGGATTCCTATTGATCACCTGCTCACATCAGCATTTGTATTTCTATTGATCGTTCGCTCGCATCAGCATTTGTATTTCTATTGATCATTCGCTCGCATCAGCATCTGGATTTCTATGGATCACCTTCTCAGATTAGCGTTTCTTATTTCTATCGATTGCCTTCTCACATTAGCATCTGGATATCTATTGATCACCTGCTCAGATCAGCATTTCAAGTTCTATGGATCACCTGCTCACATCAGCATCTGGATTTCTATGGATCGCCTGCTCACATCAGCATCTGGATTTCTATTGATCGTTCGCTCACATCAGCAGCTGGATTTCTATTGATCGTTCGCTCACATCAGCAGCTGGATTTCTGTGGGTCACCTGCTCACATTAGCATCTGGATTTCTATTGATCATTCACTCACATCAGCATTTTGATTTCTATTGATCGTTCATTCACATCAGCATTTGTATTTTTATGGATCACATGTCCAGATCAGCATTTCTATTTCTATTGATCGCCTGCTCGTATCAGCATTTGTATTTCTATCGATCGTTCGCTATCATCAGCATTTGTATTTCTATTGATCGTTCGTTCGCATCATCCTTTGTATTTCTATTGATCGTTCACTCACATCAGCATCTGTATTTTTTATGGATCGCCTGCTAACATCAGCATTTTTATTTCTATAGATTGACTGTTTGCATCAGAAACATCAGGCCTTGATTTCTATTGATCATTCGCCCACATCAACATCTGGATGTCTATGGACCACCTGCTCACATCTGTATTTGGATTCCTATTGATCACCTGCTCACAACAGCATCTACTTTTCTATTGACCGTTCACTCACATCAGCATCTGTATTTTTTATGGATCACCTGCTAACATCAGCATTTTTATTTCTATAGATTGACTGTTTGCATCAGAAACATCAGGCCTTGATTTCTATTGATCCTTCGCTCACCTGAGCATCTGGATTTCTATGGATTGCCTGCTCAGATCAACATTTGCATTTCTATTAATCGCCTGCTCAGATCAGCGTTTGAATTTTTGTTGATCACCTAATCACATCAGCATCTGAATTTCTATTGATCGCCTGCACAGATCAGCATTTGTTTTTCTATTGATCGTTCACTCACATCAGCATCTGTATTTTTTATGGATCGCCTGCTAACATCAGCATTTTTATTTCTATAGATTGACTGTTTGCATCAGAAACATCAGGCCTTGATTTCTATTGATCATTCCCTCACATCAACATCTGGATTTCTATGGACCGCCTGCTCACATCACTATTTGGATTCCTATTGATCACCTGCTCACATCAGCATTTGTTTTTCTATTGATCACCTGCTCACAACAGCATCTAGTTTTCTATTGATCGTTCACTCACATCAGCATCTGTATTTTTTATGATCACCTGCTAACATCAGCATTTTTATTTCTATAGATTGACTGTTTGTATCAGAAACATCAGGCCTTGATTGCTATTGATCGTTTGCTCACCTGAGCATCCGGATTTCTATTGATCGCCTGCACAGATCAGCATTTGTTTTTCTATTGATCGTTCACTCACATCAGCATCTGCATTTTTTATGATCACCTGCTAACATCAGCATTTTTATTTCTATAGATTGTCTGTTTGCATCGGAAACATCAGGCCTTGATTTCTATTGATCATTCCCTCACATCAACATCTGGATTTCTATGGACCGCCTGCTCACATCACTATTTGGATTCCTATTGATCACCTGCTCACATCAGCATTTGTATTTCTATTGATCGTTCGCTCGCATCAGCATTTGTATTTCTATTGATCATTCACTCGCATCAGCATCTGGATTTCTATGGATCACCTTCTCAGATTAGCGTTTCTTATTTCTATCGATCGCCTTCTCACATTAGCATCTGGATATCTATTGATCACCTGCTCAGATCAGCATTTCAAGTTCTATGGATCACCTGCTCACATCAGCATCTGGATTTCTATGGATCGCCTGCTCACATCAGCATCTGGATTTCTATTGATCGTTCGCTCACATCAGCAGCTGGATTTCTGTGGGTCACCTGCTCACATTAGCATCTGGATTTCTATTGATCATTCACTCACATCAGCATTTTGATTTCTATTGAACGTTCATTCACATCAGCATTTGTATTTTTATGGATCACATGTCCAGATCAGCATTTCTATTTCTATTGATCGCCTGCTCGTATCAGCATTTGTATTTCTATCGATCGTTCGCTATCATCAGCATTTGTATTTCTATTGATCGTTCGTTCGCATCATCCTTTGTATTTCTATTGATCGTTCACTCACATCAGCATCTGTATTTTTTATGGATCGCCTGCTAACATCAGCATTTTTATTTCTATAGATTGACTGTTTGCATCAGAAACATCAGGCCTTGATTTCTATTGATCATTCGCCCACATCAACATCTGGATTTCTATGGACCACCTGCTCACATCTGTATTTGGATTCCTATTGATCACCTGCTCACAACAGCATCTACTTTTCTATTGACCGTTCACTCACATCAGCATCTGTATTTTTTATGGATCACCTGCTAACATCAGCATTTTTATTTCTATAGATTGACTGTTTGCATCAGAAACATCAGGCCTTGATTTCTATTGATCCTTCGCTCACCTGAGCATCTGGATTTCTATGGATTGCCTGCTCAGATCAACATTTGTTTTTCTATTGATCACCTGCTCACAACAGCATCTAGTTTTCTATTGATCGTTCACTCACATCAGCATCTGTATTTTTTATGATCACCTGCTAACATCAGCATTTTTATTTCTATAGATTGACTGTTTGCATCAGAAACATCAGGCCTTGATTGCTATTGATCGTTTGCTCACCTGAGCATCCGGATTTCTATTGATCGCCTGCACAGATCAGCATTTGTTTTTCTATTGATCGTTCACTCACATCAGCATCTGCATTTTTTATGATCACCTGCTAACATCAGCATTTTTATTTCTATAGATTGTCTGTTTGCATCGGAAACATCAGGCCTTGATTTCTATTGATCATTCCCTCACATCAACATCTGGATTTCTATGGACCGCCTGCTCACATCACTATTTGGATTCCTATTGATCACCTGCTCACATCAGCATTTGTATTTCTATTGATCGTTCGCTCGCATCAGCATTTGTATTTCTATTGATCATTCGCTCGCATCAGCATCTGGATTTCTATGGATCACCTTCTCAGATTAGCGTTTCTTATTTCTATCGATCGCCTTCTCACATTAGCATCTGGATATCTATTGATCACCTGCTCAGATCAGCATTTCAAGTTCTATGGATCACCTGCTCACATCAGCATCTGGATTTCTATGGATCGCCTGCTCACATCAGCATCTGGATTTCTATTGATCGTTCGCTCACATCAGCAGCTGGATTTCTGTGGGTCACCTGCTCACATTAGCATCTGGATTTCTGTTGATCATTTACTCACATCAGCATTTTGATTTCTATTGATCGTTCATTCACATCAGCATTTGCATTTCTATTGATTGTTCGCTCGTATCAGCATTTGGATTTCAATGGATCTTCTGCTCACCTCAGCATCTAGATTTCTATTGATCGTTTGCTCGCATCAGCATCTGGATTTCTATGAATCACCTGCTCGGATCAGCATCTGGAATTTTATAGATCGCCTGCTCAGATCAGCGTTTTTTATTTCAATCGATTGCCTGATCACAACAGCATCTGGATATCTATTGATCGTTCACTCACATCAGCATTTGTCTTTCTATCGATCGTTCGCTCACTCAGCATTTGTATTTCTATTGATTGTTCGCTCGCATCAGCATCTGGATTTCTATGGATCACCTGCTCACATTAACATCTGGATTTCTATGGATCACATGTTCACATCAACATTTGTATTTCAATGGATCTTCTGCTCACCTCAGCATCTAGATTTCTATTGATCGTTTGCTCGCATCAGCATCTGGATTTCTATGGACCACCTGCTCACATCTGTATTTGGATTCCTATTGATCACCTGCTCACAACAGCATCTACTTTTCTATTAATCGTTCACTCACATCAGCATCTGTATTTTTTATGGATCACCTGCTAACATCAGCATTTTTATTTCTATAGATTGACTGTTTGCATCAGAAACATCAGGGCTTGATTGCTATTGATCGTTTGCTCACCTGAGCATCTGGATTTCTATTGATCGCCTGCACAGATCAGCATTTATTTTTCTATTGATCGTTCACTCACATCAACATCTGGATTTCTATGGACCGCCTGCTCACATCACTATTTGGATTCCTATTGATCACCTGCTCACATCAGCATTTGTATTTCTATTGATCATTCGCTCGCATCAGCATTTGTATTTCTATTGATCGTTCGCTCGCATCAGCATCTGGATTTCTATGGATCACCTTCTCAGATCAGCTTTTCTTATTTCTATCGATCGCCTTCTCACATTAGCATCTGGATATCTATTGATCACCTGCTCAGATCAGCATTTCAAGTTCTATGGATCACCTGCTCACATCAGCATCTGGATTTCTATGGATCGTCTGCTCACATCAGCATCTGGATTTCTATTGATCGTTTGCTCACATCAGCAGCTGGATTTCTGTGGGTCACCTGCTCACATTAGCATCTGGAATTCTATTGATCATTCACTCACATCAGCATTTTGATTTCTATTGATCGTTCATTCACATCAACATTTGTATTTTTATGGATCACATGTCCAGATCAGCATTTCTATTTCTATTGATCGCCTGCTCGTATCAGCATTTGTATTTCTACGGATCATCTGCTCACATCAGCATCTAGATTTCTATTGATCGTTTGCTCGCATCAGCATCTGGATTTCTATGGATCGCCTGCTCACATCAGCATTAGGATTTCTATTGATCACCTGCTCACATAAGCATCTGGATATCTATGGATCGTTCCCTCACATCTTCATTTGGATTTCTGTGGATCTCCTGCTCACATTAGCATTTGGATTTCTGTGAATCACCTGCTCGGATCAGCATCCGGAATTTTATAGATCGCCTGCTCAGATCAGCGTTTTTTATTTCAATCGATTGCCTAATCACAACAGCATTTTTTTTTTAATATGGATCGCCTGCTCACATCAGCATCTGGATATCTATTGATCCTTCGCTAACATCAGCATCTAGATTTCTATTGATCGTTTGCTCGCATCAGCATCTGGATTTCTATGGATCGCCTGCTCACATCAGCATTTGTCTTTCTATTGATCGTTCTCTCACATCAGCAGCTGGATTTCTGTGGGTCACCTGCTCACATTAGCATCTGGATTTCTATTGATCATTCACTCACATTAGCATTTTGATTTCTATTGATTGTTCGCTCATATCAGCATTTGTATTTTTATGGATCACATGTCAAGATCAGCATTTGTATTTCTATTGATCGCCTCCTCGTATCAGCATTTGGATTTCTATGGATCACCTGCTCACATAAGCATCTGGATATCTATTGATTGTTCGCTCACATCTTCATTTGGATTTCTATGGATCTCCTGCTCACATTAGCATTTGGATTTCTGTGAATCACCTGCTCGGATCAGCATCCGGAATTCTATAGATCGCCTGCTCAGATCAGCGTTTTTTATTTCAATCGATTGCCTAATCACAACAGCGTTTCTTTTTTTATATGGATCGCCTGCTCACATCAGCATCTGGATATCTATTGATCGTTCGCTCACATCAGCATTTGTATTTCTATTGATTGTTCGCTCGTATCAGCATTTGTATTTCAATGGATCTTCTGCTCACCTCAGCATCTAGATTTCTATTGATCGTTTGCTCGCATCAGCATCTGGATTTCTATGAATCACCTGCTCGGATCAGCATCTGGAATTTTATAGATCGGCTGCTCAGATCAGCGTTTTTTATTTCAATCGATTGCCTGATCACAACAGCATCTGGATATCTATTGATCGTTCACTCACATCAGCATTTGTCTTTCTATCAATCGTTCGCTCACTCAGCATTTGTATTTCTATTGATCTTCGCTCACATCAGCATTTGTATTTCTTTTGATCACCTTCTCAGATCAGCGTTTCTTATGTCTAACGATCGCCTTCTCACATTAGCATCTGGATATCTATTGATCACCTGCTCAGATCAGCATTTCAAGTTCTATGGATCACCTGCTCACATCAGCATCTGGATTTCTATGGATCGCCTGCTCACATCAGCATCTGGATTTCTATTGATTGTTTGCTCGCATCAGCATCTGGATTTCTATGGATCACCTGCTCACATTAGCATTAGGATTTCTATTGATCACCTGCTCACATAAGCATCTAGATATCTATTGATCGTTCGTTCACATCAGCATTTGTATTTCTATTGATCGTTCACTCACTCAGCATTTGTATTTCTATTGATCGTTCGCTCATATCAGCATTTGTATTTCTATCGATCGTTCGCTCACCCAGCATTTGGATTTCTATGGATCACATTTCCAGATCAGCATTTGTATTTCTATTGATCGCCTGCTCAGATCAGCATTTTTATTTCTATGGATCTTCTGCTCAACTCAGCATTTGTATTTCTATTGATTGTTCGCTCGTATCAGCATCTGGATTTCTATTGATCGTTTGCTCGCATCAGCATCTGGATTTCTATTGATCGTTTGCTCGCATCAGCATCTGGATTTCTATTGATCACCTGCTCACATTAGCATTAGGATTTCTATTGATCACCTGCTCACATAAGCATCTGGATATCTATTGATCGTTCGCTCACATCTTCATTTGGATATCTATTGATCACGTGCTCAGATCAGCATTTCAAGTTCTATGGATCACCTGCTCACATCAGCATTTGTCTTTCTATTGATCGTTCGCTCACATTAGCATCTGGATTTCTATTGATAATTCACTCACATCAGCATTTGTATTTCTATTGATCGCCTGCTCGTATCAGCATTTGTATTTCTACGGATCATCTGCTCACATCAGCATCTAGATTTCTATTGATCGTTCACTCACATCAGCCTTTTGATTTCTATTGATCGTTCACTCACATCAGCATTTGTATTTTTATGGATCACATGTCCAGATCAGCATTTGTATTTCTATTGATCGTTTGCTCGCATCAGCATCTGGATTTCTATGGATCGTTTGCTCGCATCAGCATCTGGATTTCTATGGATCACCTGCTCACATTAGCATTAGGATTTCTATTGATCACCTGCTCATATAAGCATCTGGATATCTATTGATCGTTCGCTCACATCTTCATTTGGATTTCTGTGAATTACCTGCTCGGATCAGCATCCGGAATTCTATAGATCCCCTGCTCAGATCAGCGTTTTTTATTTGAATCGATTGCCTAATCACAACAGCGTTTTTTTTTTTTTGTATGGATCGCCTGCTCACATCAGCATCTTGATATCTATTGATCGTTCGCTCACTCAGCATTTGTATTTCTATTGATCGCCTGCTCACATCAGCATCTGGATATCTATTGATCGTTCGCTCACTCAGCATTTGTATTTCTATTGATCGCCAGCTCAGATCAGCATTTTTATTTCTATGGATTTTCTGCTCAACTCAGCATTTGTATTTCTATTGATTGTTCGCTCACATTAACATCTGGATTTCTATGAATCACATGTTCACATCAACATTTGTATTTCAATGGATCTTCTGCTCACCTCAGCATCTAGATTTCTATTGGTCGTTTGCTCGCATCAGTATCTGGATTTCTATTGATCACCTGCTCACATTAGCATTTGTATTTCTACGGATCATCTGCTCACATAAGCATCTAGATTTCTATTGATCGTTTGCTTGCATCAGTATCTGGATTTCTATTGATCACCTGTTCACATCAGCATTTGTATTTCTATGGATCACCTTCTCAGATCAGCGTTTCTTATTTCTATCGATCGCCTTCTCACATTAGCATCTGGATATCTATTGATCACCTGCTCCGATCAGCATTTCAAGTTCTATGGATCACCTGCTCACATCAGTATCTGGATTTCTATTGATCGTTCGCTCACATTAGCAGCTGGATTTCTGTGGGTCACCTGCTCACATTAGCAGCTGGATTTCTATTGATCATTCGCCTACATCAGCATCTGGATTTCTATGGACCACCTGCTCACATCTGTATTTGGATTCCTATTGATCACCTGCTCACAACAGCATCTAGTTTTCTATTGATCGTTCACTCACATCAGCATCTGTATTTTTTATTATCACCTGCTAACATCAGCATTTTTATTTCTATAGATTGTCTATTTTATCCGAAACATCAGGCTTTGATTTCTATTGATCATTCCCTCACATCAACGTCTGGATTTCTATGGACCGCCTGCTCACATCACTATTTGGATTCCTATTGATCACCTGCTCACATCAGCATTTGTATTTCTATTGATCGTTCGCTCGCATCAGCATTTGTATTTCTATTGATCGTTCGCTCGCATCAGCATTTGTATTTCTATTGATTGTTCGCTCGCATCAGAATTTGTATTTCTATCGATCGTTCGCTATCATCAGCATTTGTATTTCTATTGTTCGTTCGTTCGCATCATCCTTTGTATTTCTATTGATCGTTCACTCACATCAGCATCTGTATTTTTTATGGATCGCCTGCTAACATCAGCATTTTTATTTCTATAGATTGACTGTTTGCATCAGAAACATCAGGCCTTGATTTCTATTGATCATTCCCTCACATCAACATCTGGATTTCTATGGACCGCCTGCTCACATCACTATTTGGTTTCCTATTGATCACCTGCTCTCATCAGCATTTGTTTTTCTATGGATCACCATCACCGTTTCTTATTTCTAACGATCGCCTTCTCACATTAGCATCTGGATATCTATTGATCACCTTCTCACATAAGCATCTGGATATGTATTGATCGTTCGCTCACATCTTCATTTGGATTTCTATGGATCTCCTGCTCACATTAGCATTTGGATTTCTGTGAATCACCTGCTCGGATCAGGAGCCGGAATTTTATAGATCGCCTGCTCAGATCAGCGTTTTTTATTTCAATCGATTGCCTAATCACAACAGCGTTTTTTTTTTAATATGGATAGCCTGCTCACATCAGCATCTGGATATCTATTGATCGTTCGCTCACATCAGCATCTAGATTTCTATTGATCGTTTGCTCGCATCAGCATCTGGATTTCCATGGATCACCTTGTCAGATCAGCGTTTCTTATTTCTATCGATCTCCTGCTCACGTTAGCATTTGGATATCTATTGATCGTTCGCTCACATCTTCATTTGGATTTCTATGGATCTCCTGCTCACATTAGCATTTGGATATCTATTGATCGTTCGCTCACTCAGCATTTGGATTTCTATGGATCACATTTTCAGATCAGCATTTGTATTTCTATTGATCGCCTGCTCAGATCAGCATTTTTATTTCTATGGATCTTCTGCTCAACTCAGAATTTGTATTTCTATTGATTGTTCGCTCGTATCAGCATCTGGATTTCTATGGATCACCTGCTCACATTAACATCTGGATTTCTATGAATCACATGTTCACATCAACATTTGTATTTCAATGGATCTTCTGCTCACCTCAGCATCTAGATTTCTATTGATCGTTTACTCGCATCAGCATCTGGATTTCTATGGATCACCTGCTCACTTTAGCATTAGGATTTCTATTGATCACCTGCTCACATAAGCATCTGGATATGTATTGATCATTCGCTCACATCTTCATTTGGATTTCTATGGATCTCCTGTTCACATTAGCATTTGTATTTCTATGGATCACCTTCTCAGATCAGCGTTTCTTATATCTATCGATCGCCTTCTCACATTAGCATCTGGATATCTATTGATCACCTGCTCAGATCAGCATTTCAAGTTCTATGGATCACCTGCTCACATCAGCATCTGGATTTCAATGGATCGCCTGCTCACATCAGCATCTGGATTTCTATTGATCGTTCGCTCACATCAGCATTTTGATTTCTATTGATCGTTCACTCACATCAGCATTTGTATTTTTATGGATCACATGTCCAGATCAGCATTTGTATTTCTATTGATCGCCTGCTCGTATCAGCATTTGTATTTCTACGGATCATCTGCTCACATCAGCATCTAGATTTCTATTGATCGTTTGCTCGCATCAGTATCTGGAGATCTATTGATCACCTGCTCACATTAGCATTTGTATTTCTACGGATCATCTGCTCGCATCAGCATCTGGATTTCTACGGATCACCTGCTCACATCAGCATCTAGATTTCTATTGATCGTTTGTTCGCATCAGTATCTGGATTTCTATGGATCACCTGCTGACATTAACATCTGGATTTTTATGGATCACATTTTCACATCAGCATTTGGATTTCTATGGATCACATTTTCAGATCAGCATTTGTATTTCTATTGATCGCCTGCTCAGATCAGCATTTTTATTTCTATGGATCTTCTGCTCAACTCAGCATCTAGATTTCTATTGATCGTTTGCTCGCATCAGCATCTGGATTTCTATGGATCACCTGCTCACATTAGCATTAGGATTTCTATTGATCACCTGCTCACATAAGCATCTGGATATGTATTGATCGTTCGCTCACATCCTCATTTGTATTTTAATGGATCACCCTCTCACATTAGCATCTGGATTTCTATTGATCATTCAGTCACATCAGCATTTTGATTTCTATTGATCGCTCACTCACGTCAGCATTTGTATTTTTATGGATCACATGTCCAGATCAGCATTTGTATTTCTATTGATCGCCTGCTCGTATCAGCATTTGTATTTCTACGGATCATCTGCTCACATCAGCATCTAGATTTCTATTGATCGTTTGCTCGCATCAGCATCTGGATTTCTATTGATCGTTCACTCACATCAGCATTTCTCTTTCTATCGATCGCTCACTCACGTCAGCATTTGTATTTCTATTGATCGCCTGCTCGTATCAGCATTTGTATTTCTACGGATCATCTGCTCACATCAGCATCTAGATTTCTACGGATCATCTGCTCGCATCAGCATCTGGATTTCTATGGATCACCTGCTCACATCAGCATTAGGATTTCTATTGATCACCTGCTCACATAAGCATCTGGATATCTATGGATCGTTCTCTCACATCTTCATTTGGATTTCTATGGATCTCCTGCTCACATTAGCATTTGGATTTCTATGAATCACCTGCTCGGATCAGCATCCGGAATTTTATAGATCGCCTGCTCAGATCAGCGTTTTTTATTTCAATCGATTGCCTAATCACAACAGCGTTTTTTTTTTAATATGGATCGCCTGCTCACATCAGCATCTGGATATCCATTGATCGTTCGCTCACATCTTCATTTGGATTTCTATGGATCTCCTGCTCACATTAGCATTTGGATATCTATTGATCGTTCGCTCACTCAGCATTTGGATTTCTATGGATCACATTTTCAGATCAGCATTTGTATTTCTATTGATCGCCTGCTCAGATCAGCATTTTTATTTCTATGGATCTTCTGCTCAACTCAGCATTTGTATTTCTATTGATTGTTCGCTCGTATCAGCATCTGGATTTCTATGGATCACCTGCTCACATTAACATCTGGATTTTTATGGATCACATGTTCACATCAACATTTGTATTTCAATGGATCTTCTGCTCACCTCAGCATCTAGATTTCTATTGATCGTTTGCTCGCATCAGCATCTGGATTTCTATGGATCACCTGCTCACTTTATCATTAGGATTTCTATTGATCACCTGCTCACATAAGCATCTGGATATGTATTGATCGTTCGCTCACATCTTCATTTGGATTTCTATGGATCTCCTGTTCACATCAGCATTTGTATTTATATGGATCACCTTCTCAGATCAGCGTTTCTTATTTCTATCGATTGCCTTCTCACATTAGCATCTGGATATTTATTGATCACCTGCTCAGATCAGCATTTCAAGTTCTATGGATCACCTGCTCACATCAGCATCTGGATTTCTATTGATCGTTCGCTCACATCAGCAGCTGGATTTCTATTGATCATTCACTCACATCAGCATTTTGATTTCTATTGATCGTTCACTCACATCAGCATTTGTGTTTTTATGGATCACATGTCCAGATCTGCATTTGTATTTCTGTTGATCGCCTGCTCGTATCAGCATTTGTATTTCTACGGATCATCTGCTCACATCAGCATCTAGATTTCTATTGATCGTTTGCTCGCATCAGCATCTGGATTTCTATGGATCACCTGCTCACATTAGCATTAGGATTTCTATTGATCACCTGCTCACATAAGCATCTGGATATCTATTGATCGTTCGCTCACATCTTCATTTGTATATCTATGGATCACCTTCTCAGATCAGCGTTTCTTATTTCTATCAATCGCCTTCTCACATTAGCATGTGGATATCTATTGATCACCTGCTCAAATCAGCATTTCAAGTTCTATGGATCACCTGCTCACATCAGCATCTGGATTTCTATGGATCGCCTGCTCACATCAGCGTCTGAATTTCTATTGATCGTTCGCTCACATCAGCAGCTGGATTTCTGTGAGTCACCTGCTCACATTAGCATCTGGATTTCTATTGATCATTCACTCACATCAGCATTTTGATTTCTATTGATCGTTCACTCACATCAGTATTTGTATTTTTATGGATCACATGTCCAGATCAGCATTTGTATTTCTATTGATCGCCTGCTCGTATCAGCATTTGTATTTCTACGGATCATCTGGTCACATCAGCATCTAGATTTCTATTGATCGTTTGCTCGCATCAGCATCTGGATTTCTATGGATCACCTGCTCACATCAGCATTTGGATTTCTATTGATCACCTGCTCACATAAGCATCTGGATATCTATGGATCGTTCTCTCACATCTTCATTTGGATTTCTATGGATCTCCTGCTCACATTAGCATTTGGATTTCTGTGAATCACCTGCTCGGATCAGCATCCGGAATTTTATAGATCGCCTGCTCAGATCAGCGTTTTTTATTTCAATCGATTGCCTAATCACAACAGCGTTTTTTTTTTAATATGGATCGCCTGCTCACATCAGCATCTGGATATCTATTGATCGTTCGCTCACATCAGCATCTAGATTTCTATTGATCGTTTGCTCGCATCAGCATCTGGATTTCCATGGATCACCTTCTCAGATCAGCGTTTCTAATTTCTATCAGTCGCCTTCTCACATTAGCATCTGGATATCTATTGATCACCTGCTCAGATCAGCGTTTTTTATTTCAATCGATTGCCTAATCACAACAGCGGTTTTTTTTTCTTTTCTATGGATCGCCTGCTCACATCAGCATCTGGATATCTATTGATCGTTCTATCACATCAGCATTTGTATTTCTATTGATCGTTCGCTCACATCAGCATTTGGATTTCTATTGATCGCCTGCTCAGATCAGCATTTGTATTTCTATGGATCTTCTGCTCAACTCAGCATTTGTATTTCTATGGATCACCTTCTCAGATCAGCATTTCTTATTTCTATCGATCGCCTTCTCACATTAGCATCTGGATATCTATTGATCACCGGCTCAGATCAGCATTTCAAGTTCTATGGATCACCTGCTCACATCAGCATCTGGATTTCTATTGATCATCTGCTCACCTCAGCATCTAGATTTCTATTGATCCTTTACTCGCATCAGCATCTGGATTTCTATGGATCACCTGCTCACATAAGCATCTAGATATCTATTGATCGTTCGTTCACATCAGCATTTGTATTTCTATTGATCGTTCGCTCACTCAGCATTTGTATTTCTATTGAACGTTCGCTCACATCGGCATTTGTATTTCTATGGATCACCTGTTCACATCAGTATTTGTATTTCTATGGATCACCTTCTCAGATCAGCGTTTCTTATTTCTATCGATCGCCTTCTCACATTAGCATCTGGATATTTATTGATCAACTGCTCTGATCAGCATTTCAAGTTCTATGGATCACCTGCTCACATCAGCATCTGGATGTCTATGGATCGCCTGCTAACATCAGCATTTTCATTTCTATAGATTGTCTGTTTGCATCGGAAACATCAGGCCTTGATTTTTCTTTTGATCATTCCCTCACATCAACATCTGGATTTCTATGGACTGCCTGCTCACATCACTATTTGGATTCCTATTGATCATCTGCTCACATCAGCATTTGTATTTCTATTGATCGTTCGCTCGCATCAGCATTTGTATTTCTATTGATCGTTCGCTCCCATCAGCTTTTTTAATTCTATTGATTGTTCGCTCGCATCAGAATTCGTATTTCTATCGATCGTTCGCTATGATCAGCATTTGTATTTCCAATGATCGTTCGTTCGCATCATCCTTTTCTATTTCTATTGATCGTTAACTCACATCAGCATCTGTATTTTTTATGGATCGCCTGCTAACATCAGCATTTTTATTTCTATACATTGAGTGTTTGCATCAGAAACATCAGTCCTTGATTTCTATTGATCATTCGCTCACATCAACATCTGGATTTCTATGGACCACCTGGTCACATCTGTATTTGGATTCCTATTGATCACCTGCTTACAACAGCATCTAGTTTTCTATTGATCGTTCACTCACCTGAGCATCTGGATTTCTATGGATTGCCTGCTCAGATCGACAATTGTATTTCTATTAATCGCCTGCTCAGATCAGCGTTTGAATTTTTGTTGATCACCTAATCACATCAGCATCTGAATTTTTATTGATTGCCTGCACAGATCAGCATTTGTTTTTCTATTGATCATTCACTCACATCAGCATCTGTATTTTTTTTGCATCGCCTGCTAACATCAGCATTTTTATTTCTATAGATTGTCTCTTTGCATCAGAAACATCAGGCCTTGATTTCTATTGATCATTCCCTCACATCAACATCTGGATTTCTATGGACCGCCTGCTCACATCACTATTTGGATTCCTATTGATCACCTGCTCACATCAGTATTTGTATTTCTACTGATCGTTCGCTCGCCTCAGCATCTGTATTTCTATTGATCGTTCGCTCCCATCAGCTTTTTTATTTCTATTGATCGTTCGCTCACCTGAGCATCTGGATTTCTATGGATTGCCTGCTCAGATCAACATTTGTATTTCTATTAATCTCCTGCTCAGATCAGCGTTTGAATTTTTGTTGATCACCTAATCACATCAGCATATGAATTTCTATTGATCGCCTGCACAGATCAGCATTTGTTTTTCTATTGATCGTACATACAACATAAGACATTACACATACAACATAACAAATAACACGTAAAACATAACACAACACATAAAACATAGCACATGACACATACAACATAAAATAAAAAACATAACACAGAACACATAAAACTTAACATATACAACATAAGACATAACACATACAACATAACACATAAGATATAACACAAATATAAAACAAAATACATAACACATAACACATACGACATAACACATAAAACATAACACATAACACACAACACATAACAAAAACAACATACGACATAACACAAACAACATAACAAATAACACATACAACATAAGACATAACACATAACACATACAACATAACACAACACATAAAACATAACACATAAGACATAACACATATAAAACATAACACATACAACATAAGAATTAACACATACAACATAATACATAAGACAGAACACACAACATAACACAACACATAAAACATAACATACAAGATATAACACATACAACATAACACATAACACATAAAACATAAAAGAAAAAACATAAGACATAAGACATTGCACATACAACATAACACATAAAAAATAAGACATAACACATAGAACATAAAATAAAAAACATAAGACATAAGACATTGCACATACAACATAACACATACAACATAACACACAAGACATAACACATATAACATAACACATAACACATAAACCATAACACATACAACATAACACATAAAACATAAAAGAAAAAACATAAGACATTGCACATACAACATAACATAAAACATAAGACATAACACTTAAAACATAACACATAACACATACAAAATAAGACATAACACATACAACATAACACATAACACATACAACATAACACATAAAACATAACACATAAGACATAAAACATAACATACAACATAAGAATTAACACATACAACATAACACATAACACATAAAACACAACACATACAACATAAGACATAAGACATACAACTTAAGACATAACACATAAAACATAACACATAAGACATCACAAATACAACATAACACATAACACATAAAACATAACACATAAGATATAACAAAAATATAAAACAAAAAACATAACACATAACATAACACATAACACATAACACATAAAACATAACACATAACACATACAACATAAGACATAACACATATAACATTACACATAAGACATAACACATAAGATATAACACATAAATATAAAACAAAAAACATAACACATACAAGATAAGAATTAACAGATACGACATAACACATAACACATAAAACATAACACATAAGACATAACACATACAACATAAGACATAATACATATAACATAACACATAACACATAACAAAAACAACATAAGACATAACACATATAACATAACACATAAGACATAACACATAACAAAAACAACATAAGACATAACACATATACCATAACACATAAGACATAAGACATAACACATACAACATAACACATAAAACATAACACATAAGACAACACATACAACATAAAACATAACACAAACAACATAAGACATAAGACATAACACATTAAACATAAGACATAAGACATAACACATACAACATAACAAATAAAACATAACACACAAGACATAACACATACAACATAAAACATAACACATACAACATAAGAATTAACACATACAACATAACACATAAGACAGAACACACAACATAAGACATAAGACATAAAACATAACATACAAGATATAACACATACAACATAACACATAGGACATAACACATAACACAAAAAACATAAGACATAAGACATAAAACATAACATACAAGATATAACACATACAACATAACACATAGGACATAACACATAACACAAAAAACATAAGACATAACACATAAGACATACAACATAAGACATAACACATATAACATAACACATAAGGAATAACACATACAACATAACAAACAACAAATACAACATAAGACATTAAACATAAGACAGAACACATACAACCTAACACATAACACATAAGATATAACAGAAATATAAAACATAAAACATAACATACAACATAAGAATTAACACATAAGACATAACACATAAAACATAACAATAAGACATAACACATACAACATAAAACATAACACACACAACATAAGACATAACACATACAGCATAAGACATTACACATAAGACATAACACATACAACATAACACATAAAACACAACACATACAACATAAGAAATAACACATATAACATAACACATAAGACATAACACAAACATCATAACAAATAACACATACAACATACATACAACATAAGACATAACACATACAACATAAGACATAAAACATAACACATAAGACATAACACATACAACATAACACAACACATAAGACATAACACATACAACATAAGACATAAAACATAACACATATGACATAACACATAAAACATAACACAACACATAAAACATAACACATCAGACATAACACATACAACATAAAACATAAGACAGAACACACAACATAAGACATAAGACATAAAATATAACATACAAGATATAACACATACAACATAACACATAACACATAAAACATAACACAAAAAACATAAGACATAAGACATTGCACATACAACATAACACATAAAACATAGGACATAACACATACAACATAAGACATAACACATGAAACATAACACATACAACATAAGACATAACACATACAAAATAAGACATAACACATATAACATAAGACATAAGAGATATAACATAACACATAAGGAATAACACATACAACATAACAAACAACAAATACAACATAACACATACAACATAAGACAGAACACATACAACATAACACATAAGATATAACACAGACATAAAACATAAAACATAAGAATAAGAACATAAGAACATAACATAAGAAGCACTTGTAGACACAAGAATCACAAGTGGCTATGTTTGAAGTTATCTGAGCATGATCATCCATAAACGTGGCTTCCCATGAATCCAGGGACTTTAGTTTTACTGGTGACCAAATCCTTGATGAGACAGTCTGGATGAGAAACAAATCATTTTCAGGTCATATTTAAATCCAATAGAAGTCAGAGAGTATCTTAAAAGGAAATACATCTCGTATTGTGATTTTGTGGACACATTTCCACTGAGAAACTTGTCACAACCAAGACAAGTCCAAAAAGAAGCACTTGTAAACACAAGAATGACTAGTGGTTCTGTTTGAAGTTATCTGAGCATGATCATCCATAAACGTGTCTCCCCATGAATCAAGGAACTTCTGTTTTACTGTTGAACAAATCCTTGATGAGACCGTCTGGATAAGAAACAAATCATTTTCAGGTTATAACTAAATTCAATAGAAATCAGGGAGGGAGGGAGGGACGGTTAGTTAGTAATTCCTAGGACTAGATGATTTGATCCCTTGGTAGATACACTATCCTGATGGCATCTTGGCTTGTTTGAGACTTTGTGGGTGACAGTGGAGCCAGTTGTGTAGGGGGAGGGGGCTGCGGATGGATGAGGGCCTGGTTGTAGTTGGTTACTTCATCTGGATTCATTGAGGTCTTCAGGACGTGCCCAACCTTCATTGAGTGTTTCCACTTTTATCTTCTCTCTATCTCTCTATCTGCTCTCTGCCAACCAGAGAGCATTGCCCCTCTTGTCTGATTCTGCAGGCTATAATGGCCACCCCTTAACATCTAATTGCAGTCGTTTTGCTTATATAACCTCGGTTCCTTTTTGTGTTCTTTGATGTTCTTTCCTTGGCGACCTTTGATGTTTTTCCTTGGCGACCTTTGATGTTGATGTTTTTCCTTGTCGTCCTTTGTTGTTTCCTTTGCTGGTTTCCTGGTGTCCTTTGACGTCCTGCTTTAACGTTCATCCGCTTTGACGTTCTTTTGGCACCCGTATCCGGACTTCAATGACGTTTTGGTGCCGAGATGGTGTCCTTCCTTTTGATCCATAGCCACTGACTTGCTTGCTCTGCGGCACTGGTATCAGAACACCCCCAGAACACACTCCCATGTCCTTGAGCAGTTTGTTAGCTGATCTGCCCAAAAAGCCTCTGCAGCCCACCTCCACGGGGCAGACCCTCGCCTTCCAGCCCTGTCGTTCCGCCTCAGCTGCCAGATCTACATAATTGAGGCTCTTGCACTCGTACGCTTCCTCCACAGCATCCTCCAAGGGGACGGTAAGCTCTATGATGTAAACTTTGCACAATGAAGCAGACCACATGACGAGGTCTGGCCTGAGATTTGTTGTCACTATCTCAGGTGTGAAGCGTAGCCTCTGACCCAGGTCCGCTAGAAGGTTCCAGTCCCAGGCTCCTCCCAGCTGCCTGGTCACTGTACTGGCATGCGTTTCCCAGACCTTTTTGCACCCTCACGGGCAAACTTCACTGCACACACTGGGTTATTTCATGTCTGAGGCAGAGCATTGATTGATGTACGTCTGGTCTCCAAAATATCCGCTAGGCACCTCAATACCTGATTGTGCCACCAGGTGTAAACGACCTTGTGTTAGGCCGGTCTTGCAATCAAGCAAGATGCGCCTCAAATCCGCTGGTGACGGGCAGAGAGGACACATAGGGTCCCCGCCATACCATTGTTTGAGGTTTCTAGGGGAGGGCAGAACCTCATAGGTGGCACGTATAATGAAGCTGGTACGAAATGCTTCCATATTCCATAAATCCTTCCATGACAGTTTTCTCCTCTCGACTCCTTCCCAGCTCATCCAATGGCCCTGCCTTGCCTGTTCTTGCTGGCACAGTTCTTCAACCACAAGTCTTCTGTGTTGAGCACGATCTGCCCTGATCCAGGACGGCCTGCTTTCTCCCAAACCAAGGCCTCCTCTCCCCTGCTGTACATGTCCCATGACGTCCCGGTGTATGAGGGCTGATTTTGCGTTCTGTACAGCTGCTGCTGGAGTCCACGTCCTTCCAGTTACCAGGGTTGGTGCATTCTGGGCTATGGAGGGATCACGTGATTCTGACAGTGTCAGTTCCAGCCTCGCCTTTGAGCATTTGTACTCTTCCACAAGACTGGACATAGGGAGCTCCAGGATTCCTTTTCCATATAACCCTATGCCACTAAAGCATTTCGGCAGACCCAGCCATTTTTTATCAAACTTGCTGAAAAGCCTCTCCAATCTTTCTACTTTTGAGATTGGGGCCTCATAGATGGTCAATGGCCACATAAGGCGCAGCAAGAGGCCAAATTGTAGGCACCAAAGCTTCAGCCTACCGTGTAGGGATGAATTGTCAATGCTTTTTAGGCCTTTGATGGTGTGTTGCCTAATCTGGTCCACTTGGTCTTTGTCTTTGAGGGTTGAGTCATACCAGCGACCCAGACTTTTGACTGGTTTTTCGGACACAGTTGGTATTGGGTCCTTGCCAATAAAGAAGCGTTGCTCCGACATCTTCCCTTTGATGGTTGAGATGCTCCTGGACTTGCTTGGTTTTATACTCATTCGTTCCCACTATAAGTTCTCCTGCAGTTTTCCAACCAGACGTCTGGTGCATGCCTTAGTTGTGGTGAGAATGGTCATGTCAGCCATGTATGCCCTGATTGGAGGTAGCCGCAGGCCATGAGCCAACAGGGAGATGGTGCATCCCGCCATGATGCCCACCTCCAGGTGCTGCCAAGCTGTGGTGTGCTCTTCCGTTGTTAGACATAGTTGTATGTCATCGTAGTAGGCTCTGACCAGGGATATAATAGGCTCTGGCACCCTGAAGAAGTCGAACGCGGTCCAAAGGAGATTGTGTGGGACCGAGCCAAAGGCGTTTGCCAAATCGAGGAAGACGATGTGTAGGTCTCTTCCTTCCCTCTTGGCTGCCTGTATTTGATGCCAGATCATGCTGGTATGTTCCAAGCAACCAGAGAACCCTGGGATCCCTGCCTTCTGTATGGATGTATCGATATAGTTGTTACGTTCCAGGTAGCCCGTCAACCTGTGTCCCAACACACTGAAGAAGATCGTTCCTTCTACGTTCAGAAGGCTGATGTGACGGAACTGATTTATGTCCGTGGAGTCCTTCTCCTTTGGGATCAATACACCGCCTGCTCTTCGCCATGCTGTGGGTATTGTTCGCTTCTTCCACACCACTTTCATCATCCTCCATAGATAATGTAGGATGTCTGGTGTTCTCTTATGGGACTCCATTGGGTCCAGGGGAAGAGCCAGCTCTCGCATGTCGAACAGCTTTTTTCCACCTCACTCCACTTTGACGGATTGACATCCATATTATGTTCTGGGGGATGTATCGGTGGTATAATGAGTGATCTGTTTTTGATGCCGACTGTCACTGTGAGTTGCTTTGATGGTCCTTGAGATCCTTCCTTGATGTTGTCAGTTTGCCGCCCTTTTCTTTGGTAAGCAATCCCCTCACAAACTTGTAGGGGTCTCTGAAGAACTCGAACTTGCCTGTTCATTCCTTCTGCGTTTCTTTCTCAAATTCTCTGCCTTCCTTAGTGATTTTAAACAACTCTTGATTTCCGTCTGCAGCAAGTTGATCCCTTCCTTCTCATCTTCTGTGGCTTTCTTCCACTGCTTCTTGAGCTGCCTTCTCTCCCTAACCAGGCGCTCTATTTCCTTCTGCCTCCTGGACTAAGGTGGGGAGTCTGACCCTGTCCTTCTTGTCTCCACAACTCCGAAGCGCTCCATTCCATAGTTGTAAATTAGGTCTCCCATTTGTCACAGCTTCTTCTTTGCAGTTCCCTTTAGCTGATCTGGGAGTTGACAGATGATGGTTTCCGCACAAGAATCTTATTCTCGATTGCATGTCGTGTTGGATTGGGCGATTGGTGCTCTGCTGTCCTTGGTAATAGTGGCAATAATGAGCAGTCTTTGAAAACAAAATCTGGATTAAATACAAATCAACCAGGTGGATACCACTGCTACATACTACTGATGTCAAAGAGTAGCTTAAGTTGAATTTTTCAAGAAGTCATTTCTGGATTTATAAATCAGCTCCGTGGATAAATTTCAATCAATGAACTTGTCACAACCAAGAAAACCGCAAAGAGAAGCAATTATGAATACTTTAATCATCAGTGCCTCCATTTGAGATTATCTTGTTGTGATTCACATATTTCTTCTTCTGAAGTATGTAGGCTTTGTCATGTTCAACCGTCCCAACAGGTAGCACTTACTGAATTCAACAGTCAATGCTCATGCTGGGCCAATAACACAGACATGTAGAGAGCAATCTTCTTTGCTTGAGTTTACCTGTAGTCCTGATGTTTCTTTTTGTTGTCTTTATGTCCCAGTGGAAGTGGTGTCTCTTCCACAGATTTGGCCAGGTTAAATACTAAATGTAGCCATTGCCGCAAGACTCTGCCTTCTTTCAACAGAATGGAAAGAAAACAATAGCAGCATCGGTACTTGATGAGCAGACCATAAACGTTGCTTCCCATAAATCCAGGTACTTTTGTTTTACTGGATTAATCTGTCAATAAAATGCTCAAGTCAGAATATTACTTAACACTAACACAAAAAAAATCAGACAGTGTTATTAACCTGGGAATAAGTTATCTATAGTAGATGCATAGATGGTTCCTGTTCAGGGAATCTGGGACGTAGTGGAGAACAAAATTTCCCAAATAAGTAGCACTTACTGCATTCAGATCTCAAGTCAGTGCATTTGTTTAGGTAATGTTGCTGACAAGATTAGGCCTTTACCTAGTCTGCCTTCTTTTAACAGAATGAAAAGAAAACAATAGCAGTAAAAAAATTAAAATTAAAGTAAAATATCCCATTAAAAAGATCAGATAACTAAACTAAGTATAGGCATAAGAACCATAATCAATCACACACAACCCATTCCCAAGTCCTCAGGAACACTTCTCCGGAGGGATTCCTCAGTCACCGCCCTCCTCCTCAGCTCCATCGATGACGTCACAGCATCCCACCATTGATTGGTTCTGAGCAGTCCGCCTTCTGTACCTTCTCGTTGTACCTGAAGTTAACTTAACTTAGTTAACTTGTGTGTCCATGTGTAAATAAGGCCCTCTGTTTTGATGTTATAGTGGCCTTTTGTTTTGGAGAGCATTGTTAACTGGTGTTTGAGACACTCGCAAACTGTTTAGCGTTATAAGACTGTATTCGTTATACTTCTGTTTAATTGTTTATAATTTCACAGGTGGCGACTGGACTATGTTTTGTAAAAAGATAGAGAGTGGTCCATTCCGGTTCTTTCCCCTTTCTGTAACAACAACTTTGCCATCCTTCAGACTAACAATAACACCAGAACAAAACAAAATAAAACAAAAAACGAAACTCACAAAGATGAATGCATGTACTTAAAGATAAATAAAGTCATATTCCTTACAAGTGTCACCTCTGTTTTTTGTTTTTCATCTCAAATCTGTCGGTGTTTCTCCTTACAGAAGATTTCTCGATTTGCTTAATTACAAAATGTTCAGAATTTCATTATAGTTGAGAGATGCTGTAAGATCTCTCTCAAATGTTAACAGACAGAGCGAGGTTAGACGGGCGGGGGGGCATAGAGCTCCTGCTGGCAGTTTTTATTCTTAACGCTGTGAGAACAACTGTTGGAGAAAAACTGAAAGCTCCAACTCTGTTACACTGACATGGAAAGGTTTCCCTGCATCAGTCAGATTTTTGTTATCTCGGTCATGCTGCTTTCACAATAAGGTGCCAAAGAGTGGCTACTGATGTCATCAGGCCATACGAATCACTGTGGAGCCGGGAGTCTATTAGTTGCTTTAATATTGCTTGTTCTTTGTTCGCATCTGCTGTAATAATGATTGTGCATCAATTTGACTCTGCCCCTCCCTCTTTTGCATATTCTGACAGTACTTCGAAGTTATCTGAGCATGATCATCCATAAACGTGGCTTCCCATGAATCCAGGTACTTTTGTTTTACTGGTGACCAAATCCTTGATGAGACAGTCTGGATAAGAAACAAATCATTTTCAGGTTACAACTTAATCCAATAGAAATCAGAGAGCATCATAGAGGAATTACATCTCGTAGTGTGATTTGTGGATAGTTTCCACTGAGAAACTTGTCACAACCAAGACAAGTCCAAAAAGAAGCACTTGTAAACACAAGAATGACTAGCGGCTCTGTTTGAATTTATCTGAGCATGATCATCCATAAAGTATAAATATAGCAAAGAATTTAAAATGGCTACATTTATTCCTTTGTTTTAGTGTCTGGGCTTTCGTGTAGGAACCCCATTTTTTATTGGGGGTGGGGGTGGGGGCCATGTCCCCTCCACCTAGACACTAGATTTCCTGTGTTTTGTTGGTTTGTTGTCTGCTTGAGCTCCAGGGGCCTCATTTATAAAACTGAGTGTAGATTCCAACCTAAAACATTGAACACTCACAGAACTCAAAATGTACTTACACAAGAAAATATTCAGATCTATAAAACCGTGAGGTGATCTGAATATTTTCTGACGTAAGAACAGACTGTGGCGCAGTAGTTAGAGCTGTTGCCTCACAGCAAGGAGGTCCTGGGACCGAATCCACCTGAGGACCTGGGACTTTTCTGTGTGGAGTTTGCATGTTTTCCCTGGGTCTGCATGGGTTCCTTCGGGTGCTCTGGCTTCATCACACCACCAAAAAACATGCAATATAGGTGAATTGGTGACTCTAAATTGACCATAGGCATGGATGTGAATGGTTGTTTGTCTTTCTATGTGGCCCTGCGATGAACTGGTGACTTGTCCAGGGTGAACCTCGCCTCCCGCCCAAAGTCAGCTGGGATAGGCTCCAGCCCCCCCACAACCCTACACAGGATAAGTGGTTACAGAAACTGAATGAATGAATTTCTGATTATGATTTTGTCATTAAATGATTTTATGATATGATTAGGACACCTCCTTGTGTCCATAACATGCAGGAACAAACAGGAAGAGGTTAAGGTCCAGCCTTGTTTTCCCTGAGAGGCCCCAGTGTTATATAACATTACCTTGTTTTTCACCATGTTACATAAAATGACCTTGTTTCTCTGCTCACTCAGCTAATGAGAGGCCCCATCATCCTGTCTGCAGGACCAGCCTGTGATTTTACAGAGGGCTTTTTGGAATATCTCTATCATGATTTGAGTGTATGGACCAAAACAGCACTGAGGCAGAATGGCTTACTTTAATGTGAGCATTTCTCTCCCCTCCCAAACTTCAGAAGGTTTTCATTGCATATTTGAATTCAGTAGATTACTTTAAAGATATATAAAGCTGATTAGGAAGGAAAATGTTTTTGTCTTACTATAGAAAACGAACAATTGAGCAGATATTCTTCATGTATTACCAGATAAATGGACTTGAACATAATGATTCATTGTGTTGTGACAGAGGGAACAGAGATGTCTCCGTTGGGGAGAGTCGGTGGTTTATCGAGGAACAGCACAGAGGCGGTAAGGTTTGGGACAGCGAGCCACTCCTAATTTGAACTCCAGGCTGGGCTGCTCTCCATCGGATGGCGAGAGAGAAAACCCCTGCAGGAGGGAGGAAAGGAAGAGGAACAGCTCCATCTTGGCCAGCTGCTCCCCAAGACACGAACGTTTACCTGAGGATACACAATACAACAGATGAGTTGTATTCAGGCAATTACAATAACTAAAATACTGCACCTCCAAGTCTGAAAGAACCAAAACATAAAGTAAGACATCAACTCCTCACAACTAAGGCAAACAGACAGACGAATGACTGCTGGTAATCAGTGGAATTTTACTTAATTTCTTCTTTTTTCCACATATTTGTCACAATTATTTCTTATCTTCAATCCAAACGGAATATAGGACAAAGAAAAGGATAATTAAACACAGTTTAGTTTTAATCTTTACAATAACTGGATATCAGTTTTTCACACTGCAGTGGAGAACTCCTGGCTCACTCTTCTTTGCAGAATCACTTTAATTCAGCCACAACGGAGGGTTTTGGAGCATGAACTGCTCTTAAATGCCCTGCCACTTCATCTGATTAAATTTTGAGTCAGGACTTTGACCAGGCCTTTCCAAAAACCATGATTTCATGTCTTCTGAGCCATTTAGAGGTGAACTCTTGTGCTTTGGATCAGATTTCTAAATTACCCATTGCCTCTCTCTGCCTCTGGTTTGAGTTACTTTACTTCCTGCTTTGTTTCCCACCTGTGTGATATGCCATGCCCTGATTAGTTTCACCTGTCCCTCGTTAGGTTTCCCTCCCTCTGTGCCAGTTTGTGTGAGTACTTTGTGTGTCTAGTGTTCCAACCTTTCCTTTGTGTTTATTCCCAGCGATTATGGATTTTTGCTTTGTTTATCTCGACATTGCCTGTTATTGGATTTTGATTCTTGCCAACTACGTTGGATTTGTTTGTCTGTTTTGGGCTGCCTTTTCTGGATTTGATCAGTGCCTTCCTCACAGTCCATAAGCCTTTTGCACCTTTTTGTTTTAATATTTTTTTCTGCTGGTCTGCCTCCGGTGTCTCAACAGGACCCTACCCCTTGTTTTCCTGTACCCTGCATGTGGCACAATCACATGTTCGACTGTTACATGATGCTGACATCAATTTTTACCTTTTAAAAAGATGCTGACTGTAGCTTCTTTTTTGTTCCCATTAGCTGTGACACTTGTTGAGTTTTTTTTAAAGTAAATAAAATATGTCAGTGCAGTGAAAGGGAAGGCAAACAGTTGATTAATATTAAATCAAAAACATTAAAGAATAATTAAGTGTTGCCTCTGGACTGACAATGAATGCATATCCTTTCTTTTAAAAAGTTACGTTCATAAAGCAAACTTACATGTTTAAAGAGGTCCTTTCATATCCTTTCTCTTTTAGACAGTTGTCTCATATTTATAGTCCCCAGAGTTCCAGAGTGTCGACTGAAGCAGAGACTTTCTCAACATGCACTAGATTTTATGATTTACTTTTACTGGTTGTTTTCCACTCCTAATTCATAACAGCACAGAAGTAAGAGTGGGCGCCTGCTGATGTAAAGATAAGAGAGACCACAAGCTGAGTTCAAATAGCTCAAGGTTCTTTCTATATAAAGAATTTGGTCCTACATGCTGATGACACCATGTCAATGATTCTTAAAAGCTAAATAGGTTTAAAATCTGCTTCATTTTTAAGGCCTCTGCACCAGCGGCGGCCATGACTGGAATAACCAAAAAGGCACAGCAGAAGATGCACCTCCTGCGCCAGCTCAGGAAGTTCAACCTGCCTCTGGAGATGCTGACACAGTTCTACACAGCAACCATCCAGTCTGTTCTCTGCTCATTGATCGCTGTCTGGTTATAATTGGCCACCAAACAGGACAGGAACAGACTGCAACGGACCGTCAGGACTGCAGAAAAAAATCATCTGTGCCAACCTGGCCTCCATTCAGGACTTATGCACGTCCAGAACCAACTTTTTCCCCTCGTAAACTCAGGCCTGGCTGGTCGACAGACTTTTGTTTTTGGTGTTTTGGAAAGTAATTATTAAATAAGTTTTGCATCTGATTCTGACATTGATATCAAGGTAAGTGATAACCATATATTCTATAGTCTAATGTAATTAATTTATCATCAATCATCAGTTAATCAATCAATAATTGATTAGGCTGTGAAAAATTAGTTGAAGCTTGCATGGAAGTCTTCCCTATTTCAGGGTTTAAGAGTGGAGGCCAAGGCATCGATCTCTGAAATACCAGATAAAATTAGCAGTGACAATGGAACACCCTTTGTCAGTGCGGCATCCAAGAGCTTTGGTAAGTATCTTTGCACTGATATGAAACAACACAGTGCATTTCAATGTGCAGCGTACTGTGGAGCTGGAGAGAGAGAACTGAACTGTTATGTGCAGTTCATGTGCAGGGAGCTAGAGACGAGGCACTGCCACCGATATGTAACTGAGATAATGTGGATTCAGAAAGGATCAAGGAAGAAAAGGCAAAATGAAGGAAGGTAATTATATGATGGAGAGCAGTTTCATGTTTGACAGTAAAGCAATCTGCTCGTCTGTTTCCGGAGAAACTTCCACTGTAATTTATGGACACTCTGCACCGTTCTCTACCAAGTTGTCCTTGAGAGTGTTTAGCTTCATTAATGCTGCTTTCATACACACTAACAGGTTGGTACACTGTACAAACTGAGTTGAAGAACGTTTTCTATTATTCCAAGAACCTCAGGCCTCCTTCAGAACTCCAACTTTCCTCAGTGCTCTTTGAGGTGTCTGCAAGAACTTCTGTCATTCCTCAGAATGAAAGAACCCTTTTGAGGTTGCTTCCTAAAGTGTTTTTAAACTAGGCCTACTATATTTGGATATGTGATATTTAAACTACTATATTGGATATGTCAGGACGTTTTCTCAATAAATTTACAATTGCTCTGCAAACACCTTCTTTTTCCATGTTTTTGAACTGTGTATTAAAGTCAGAGAAAGTTGGTCACTCAAAATGTATATTTCAAAGTTCTTCTTCTCCTCCGTCCTTTTCTTCTTCTCATTATGTAGCTTTGAAAATACCTTTGTGTTGTGTAGCTGGGGAGTTGAACACTTTTTCAAGCCACTATATGCATGTCACCCAATAGGGGCTGAGCCCCCTACAGGTCTGATCCTAGAACTGCCCCTGTTGCAGCTTTAACAAGTTCTTTTTACATCTTTCAAAGTATCTTCATGTTGTTAAATGACACCAAAATAACTGAATTCCACTCACATTGCACAGTATTGGTTAATACGTTTTGGTATAGTTAAACCAAGTATTGGTTTAATAATTATAATCTTGGCTGATCCGAGCCATCAGACACATCATTGTGTATTTGGCATTTGTTGTTGGATTTATTTGTTTTGTTTGATGAGTATTTATTACTGCTGGCTGTGTATCATATTGCCCCCTGGGGATAATAAAGATACCTTGAACCTGTAAATTTGGCAGGCCTCATTAAAAGCCTGTTGGATGAAGTTTTATATTTTTGAAGCTTTATTAAAGTGTCGTCAGGTTTCCATCAGAGAGCATAACATCGGGTTTGGACATTCCAGTTCAGTTCAATTCAATAAACACAAGAAGAGTAATATTCCCTATGTAAAATTTTTATTTCAAATCAGTCATGTTTTTAAAAACTGTATTTAAAATTCCTTATCATTTTCTAACTATATTTCCAATATTTGATCATTTTCTAACTATATTTAGAATATTTGATCATTTTCTAACTATATTTACAGTCATTTATCATTTTATAACTATATTTACAATAATTTATCATTTTATAACTATATTTATAATATTTGATCATTTTATGACTATTTACATTTGATCATTTTATAACTATATTTACATTAATTGATCATTTTATAACTATGTAATTTATCATTTTATAACTATATAACATTTGATCATTTGATGACTATATTTATAGTAATTTATCATTTTATAACTATTTACAATAATTTATCATTTTATAACTATTTAAAAAAATTATAATTTTGTAACTATATAATATTCGATCATTTTATGACTAAATTTATAATTATCATTTTATAACTATTTACAATATTTGATCATTTTATAACTATATTTACAATAATTTATAATTTTATAACTATTTACAATAATTTATAATTTTATAACTATAATAGTTGATCATTTTATGACTATTTATAATTATCATTTTATGACTACATTTACAATATTTGATCATTTTATAACTATACTTACAATAATTTATCATTTTCTAACTATATTTACTATAATTTCTCATTTTATAACTATTTACAATAAATGATCATTTTATAACTATATTTACAATAAATTATCATTTTATGACTATATTTACAGTAATATATCATTTTCAATTTAGAGAGACCCAACAATCCACTATGAGCAAGCACTTAGCGACAGTGGCGACGAAAAACTGCCTTTTTAAAAAAGGCAGAAACGTCGAGCAGATCCAAGACTCAAGGTGGGCGGCTTTCTGCTTTGACCGGTTGGGGTGAGAGAGATAGAGAGAGAGATAGAGAGAGAGAGAGAGAATATAACCACAGTAATTTATCACTTTATGACTATATTTAAATTTTTTTTATCATTTTATAATTTATAATTTTACAACTATATTTAAAAAAATGTATCATTTATATTTAAAAAAAAGTATTTTGGAAAGGATACTGAAGGCCACAGACAAATCTTCGGGCTCATCAATTAGGCAGGCCTGCAATGAGAGATACAAGGAAAAGGGTTGTAAGAATCAAAGTTCGTAGAGTATCATATACATGTCACCCATGGGTGCCATAAGAATAGTATGTAGACAATGTCCTACTACCACACTGTCTATACAGTATAAAGGAATAACTGAGGAAAACATTGTGGCATTTGCAGGCTGATGCGTGTAAATGAGCCAAACACCAAGTCTCATAGTTGGTACTGACTGAAGCATGGCTAATATTTTATTATAACAATGATAAATAAAGTCTGCATTGTTAAAACTGACTTTTAATGGTGTCAGATTTAGTGTGTTTCTTGTGGCACTCAAATCTAAAGTATACTTCCTCTAATCCTCTTCCCCAAAAAGACCCAAAAAAATAACTGTTCCATAATGAGTGTTTGTGTCTGTCATTAATTCTAATTGATCATCTTAATAGTCTGTAAAGAGATCACATAGATCTACTGGCCAAACAGGGACCTCAAATACATTTTTTAAAGCACAAGATGATAGCTCAGCCTCACAAATGCACCACAAAATGATCACTCAGCACATCACTGATACTATCTTCTCTGCAAAGGACATAACATAATGTACATAACATGTACAATTTGTGTGAGGATCATATGGGGACACAAAATAGCAAGAAAGTGAAAGGGTGTGTGCAGATAGAGGGAGCTAAGATGTTTCTATGCTTAATCTTACCTGAGAAGTTGGAACTTGATGGCACGTTTCACCACTGGGAAAGGCTTGGCAGGGCCAGGAGGCTCACATCATTATCTGGATTTCTATTGATCGCCTGCTCACATCATCATTTGTATTTCTTTGGAACTTCTGCTCAGATAAGCATTTGTGTTTCTATTGATTGTTCGCTCACATCAGCATCTTGATTTCTATTGATCGTTTGCTCACATCAGCATTTGGATTTCTATGGATCACATTTTCAGATCAGCATTTGGATTTCTATTGATCGCCTGCTCAGATCAGCACTTGTATTTCTATGGATCTTCTGCTCAACTCAGCATTGGTATTTCTATTGATTGTTCGCTCAAATCAGCACCTGGATTTCTATGGATCACCTGCTCACATTAGCATCTGGATTTCTGTAGATTGAATCCTCCGATCAGCATTTGGATTTGTGTGGATTGCATCCTCCGATCAGCATTTGGATTTGTGTGGATTGCATCCTCCGATCAGCATTTGGATTTGTGTGGATTGCCTTTTCGCATCAGCATTTGTATTTCAAAAAAATTAAGCTAAGGCACTGTGTGAATAGTCAAAATTTCTCCTCAGATTGCTGAAAATAATTTAACTTCAGCCACAGTTATAGTGTAGAAAAGGCCTCAAAGATAATCTTGTTGTTAAATAGCGCTTTTCTATTTTATTAGCTGTTTAATGACCCATTCAGTGCTGTATTCCTATTGGTTGCGCCGTCCCATCTGTGCACTGAGTCTGTTAACATACAGTGCAGTGTTGAACTCTTTCAGATGTGTTCAGCAGCTCGTCACGTAATTGAGTTAAAGTATTAGTTAAACACGGTTGTTGCAAGTGGACTGAGCGTGAATGCAATATAAGTGTCTAATTTACTGTTGTGTTTGCTATTTGTTATGTATTTTAATAGTTTCGGTTGTTTAAAGGTAAAGGATAATTGTTGCTGTCGCTGTTAATTGAGCTTCGAAACTCCGTGAACGAACATACCGGAAGTGTTTTTTAACAATAAAAGCACTGTGAATGGATAACCGGAAGTTATGTGATGTTAGCGTTAGCCTAGCTTAACAGCGATAAATGAACTATCGGGGCTGCCGATTGACTCAAGGTGAGGGAGATTAAAGTCTCAGCGGCACAAAAACACAAGGGGTGGAAACTAAGTAAGCATTCTGGACCTAGCAACGGTTGCTATGCTGCAGTTGCTGCTTGGCGTGTTCATGACGTGGCGTGACGTCATACGCACCCTTTCACACATTGTACTTTGATTTAGAAGGCATATAAAACTCAACTGTCAGTACGTATATGAACAAATCAGCAGATTCGTTCCCAAACAGGAAGTTTTTTTTCTGTCCCAGGCAAAGAGACACATCACAACAGACTTAAACTATGGAGTGATGGCTCGCTACATTTTTTGTTGATCACCTAATCACATCAGCATCTGAATGTCTATTGATCGCCTGCACAGATCAGCATTTGTTTTTCTATTGATCGTTCACTCACATCAGCATCTGTATTTTTTTTGGATCGCCTGCTAACATCAGCATTTTTATTTCTATAGATTGTCTGTTTGCATCAGAAAAATCAGGCCTTGATTTCTATTGATCATTCCCTCACATCAACATCTGGATTTCTATGGACCGCCTGCTCACATCACTATTTGGATTCCTATTGATCACCTGCTCACATCAGCATTTGTATTTCTATTGATCGATCGCTCGCATCAGCATTTGGATTTCTATTGATCACCTGCTCACATCAGCAATTTTATTTCTATTGATCGTTTGCTCACATCAGGCCTCGATTTCTATTGATCACCTGCTCACATCAGCAATTTTATTTCTATTGATCGTTCACTCACATCAGCATCTGTATTTTTTTTGGATCGCCTGCTAACATCAGCATTTTTATTTCTATAGATTGTCTGTTTGCATCAGAAAAATCAGGCCTTGATTTCTATTGATCATTCCCTCACATCAACATCTGGATTTCTATGGACCGCCTGCTCACATCACTATTTGGATTCCTATTGATCACCTGCTCACATCAGCATTTGTATTTCTATTGATCGTTCGCTCGCATCAGCATTTGGATTTCTATTGATCACCTGCTCACATCAGCAATTTTATTTCTATTGAACGTTCGCTCACATCAGCATTTGTATTTTTATGGATCACCTGCTCACATCAGCATTTGGATTTCTATTGATCGTTTGCTCACATCAGGCCTCGATTTCTATTGATCACCTGCTCACATCAGCAATTTTATTTCTTTTGATCGTTCGCTCACATCAGCATCTGGATTTCTTTGGATCGCCTGCTCACATCAGCATTTTTATTTCTATTGATCGTTCGCTCACATCAGCATTTGTATTTTTATGGATCACCTGCTTGCATCAGCATTTGGATTTCTATTGATCGTTTGCTCACATCAGGCCTGGATTTCTATTGATCACCTGCTCACATCAGCAATTTTATTTCTATTGATCATTCCCTCACATCAACATCTGGATTTCTATGGACCGCCTGCTCACATCACTATTTGGATTCCTATTGATCACCTGCTCACATCAGCATTTGTATTTCTATTGATCGTTCGCTCGCATCAGCATTTGGATTTCTATTGATCACCTGATCACATCAGCAATTTTATTTCTATTGATCTTTCGCTCACATCAGCATTTGTATTTTTATGGATCACCTGCTTGCATCAGCATTTGGATTTCTATTGATCGTTTGCTCACATCAGGCCTCGATTTCTATTGATCACCTGCTCACATCAGCAATTTTATTTCTATTGATCGTTCGCTCACATCAGCATCTGGATTTCTATGGATCGCCTGCTCACATCAGCATTTGTATTTCTATAGATCGCCTGCTCAGATCAGCATTTGTATTTTTTTGGATCACCTGCTTTCATCAGCATTTGGATTTCTATTGATCATTCCCCAGCATCAGCATTTGTATTTCTATTGATCATTCGCTCACATCAGCATTTGTATTTCCATTGATCGTTCGCTCGCATCATCCTTTGTATTTCAATTGATCGTTCACTCACATCAGCATCTGTATTTTTTATGGATCGCCTGCTAACATCAGCATTTTTATTTCTATAGATTGACTGTTTGCATCAGAAACATCAGGCCTTGATTTCTATTGATCATTCCCTCACATCAACATCTGGATTTCTATGGACCGCCTGCTCACATCACTATTTGGATTCCTATTGATCACCTGCTCACATCAGCATTTGTATTTCTACTGATCGTTCGCTCGCCTCAGCATCTGTATTTCTATTGATCGTTCGCTCCCATCAGCTTTTTTATTTCTATTGATCGTTCGCTCACCTGAGCATCTGGATTTCTATGGATTGCCTGCTCAGATCAACATTTGTATTTCTATTAATCGCCTGCTCAGATCAGCGTTTGAATTTTTGTTGATCACCTAATCACATCAGCATATGAATTTCTATTGATCGCCTGCACAGATCAGCATTTGTTTTTCTATTGATCGTACATACAACATAAGACATTACACATACAACATAACACATAACACGTAAAATATAACACAACACATAAAACATAGCACATGACACATACAACATAAAATAAAAAACATAACACAGAACACATAAAACGTAACATATACAACATAAGACATAACACATACAATATAAGGCATAACACAACATAACACATAACACAAAAAACATAACACATAAGACATCACACATACAACATAACACATAACACATAAAACATCACACATAAGATATAACACAAACATAAAACATAACATACAACATAAGATTTAACACATAACACATACGACATAACACATAACACATAAAACATAACACATAACACATAAAACATAACACATACAACATAAGACATAACACATATAACATTACACATAAGACATAACATACAACACAAATATAAAACAAAAAACATAACACATACAACATAAGAATTAACACATACGACATAACACATACGCCATAAAACATAACACATACAACATAAGAATTAACACATACAACATAACACAATACATAAAACATAACACATAAGACATAACACATATAACATTACACATAAGACATAACAGATAAGATATAACACATAAATATAAAACAAAAAACATAACACAACACATACGACATAACACATAACACATAAAACATAACACATAACACATAACACATACAACATAAGAATTAACACATATAACATTACACATACGACATAACACATAAAACATAAGATATAACACATATAACATAACACATAAGACATAACACATACAACATAAGACGTAACACATATAACAACACATAAGACATAACACAAACAACATAACAAATAACACATACAACATAACACATACAGCATAACACATAAGACATAAAACATAAGACATAACACATACAACATAAAACATAACACATACAACTAAACACATAAAACATAACACATAAGACATAACACATACAACATAACATAACACATACAACATAACACATAAGACATAACACATACAACATAAGACATAACACATACAACATAAGACATAACACATACAACATAAGACATAACACATACAACATAACACATACAACATAACACACAAGACATAACACATACACACATAACACATAAAACATAAAACAAAAAACATTAGACATAAGACATTGCACATACAACATAACACATAAAACATAAGACATAACACATAAAACATAAAAGAAAAAACATAAGACATAACACATTGCACATAAAACATAACACTTAAAACATAACACACACAACATAAGACATAACACATACAACATAACACATAAAACATGACACATAAGACATAACACATTCAACATAACACAATACATAAAACATAACACATAAGACATAACACATACAACATAAGAATTAACACATACAACATAACACATAACACATAAAACACAACACAGACAACATAAGACATAACACATAAAACATAACACATAAGACATCACACAAACAACATAACAAATAACACATACAACATAAGACATAACATATACAACATAACACATAAAACATAACACATAAGACAGAACACACAACATAATACATAACACATAAAACATATCATACAAGATATAACACATACAACATAACACATAAAACTCAACACAAAAAACATAAGACATAAGACATTGCACATACAACATAACACATAAAACATAGGACATAACACATAAAACATAACACATACAACATAAAACATAACACATACAACATAAGAATTAACACATACAACATAAGACATAACACATAACACACAAGTCATAACACATAACAATTAACACATAAGACATAACACATACATCTAAACACATAACACATGCAACATAAGACATAACACATACAACATAACAGACAAGACATAACACATATACACATAACACATAAAACATAAAACAAAAAACATAAGACATAAGACATTGCACATACAACATAACACATAAAACATAAGACATAACACATAAAACATAAAAGAAAAAACATAAGACATAAGACATTGCACATACAACATAACACATACAACATAACACACAAGACATAACACATATAACATAACACATAAAACATAACACATACAACATAACACATAACACATAAAACAAAAGAAAAAACATAAGACATAAGACATTGCACATACAACATAACATAAAACATAAGACATAACACATAAAACATAACACTTAAAACATAACACATACAACATAAGACAACACATACAACATAAGACATAACACATACAACATAAAACATAACACACACAACATAAGACATAACACATACAACATAAGACATAACACATAAAACATAACACATAAGACATAACACATACAACATAACACAAGACATAAAACATAACACATAAGACATAACACATACAACATAAAACATAACACAGACAACATAAGAATTAACACATACATACATCAGCATTTGTATTTCTATTAATCGCCTGCTCAGATCAGCATTTGTATTTCTATTAATCGCCTGCTCAAATCAGCACCTGGATTTCTATGGATCACCTGCTCACATTAGCATCTGGATTTCTGTGGATTGCATCCTCCAATCAGCATTTGGATTTGTGTGGATTGCCTTTTCGCATCAGCATTTGTATTTCAAAAAAAATTAAGCTAAGGCACTGTGTGAATAGTCAAAATTTCTCTTCAGATTGCTGAAAATAATTTAACTTCAGCCACGGTTATAGTATAGAAAAGGCCTCAAAGATAATCTTGTTGTTAAATAGCGCTTTTCTATTTTATTAGCTGTTTAATGACCCATTCAGTGCTGTATTCCTATTGGTTGCGCCGTCCCATCTGTGCACTGAGTCTGTTAACATACAGTGCAGTGTTGAACTCTTTCAGATGTGTTCAGCAGCTCGTCACGTATTTGAGTTAAAGTATTAGTTAAACACGGTTGTTGCAAGTGGACTGAGCGTGAATGCCAATATAAGTATGTCATTTACTGTTGTTTGCTATTTGTTATGTATTTTAATAGTTTCGGTTGTTTAAAGGTAAAGGATAATTGTTGTTGTCGCTGTTAATTGAGCTTCGAAACTCCGTGAACGAACATACCGGAAGTGTGTTTTAACAATAAAAGCACTGTGAATGGATAACCGGAAGTTATGTGATGTTAGCGTTAGCCTAGCTTATCAGCGATAAATGAACTATCTGGGCTGCCGATTTACTCAAGGTGAGGGAGATTGAAGTCTCAGCGGCACAAAAACAGAAGGGATGGAAACTAAGTAAGCATTCTGTACCTAGCAACGGTTGCTATGCTGCAGTTGCTCCTTGGCGTGTTCATGACGTGGCGTGACGTCATACGCACCCTTTCACACATTGTACTTTGATTTAGAAGGCATATAAAAATCAACTGTCAGTACGTATATGAACAAATCAGCAGATTCGTTCCCAAAGCAGAAGTTTTTTTTCTGTCCCAGCCAAAGAGACACATCACAACAGACTTAAACTATGGAGTGATGGCTCGCTACAGAAGTTGTAACAAAGGCACCAGGGTCCAGGACACAGTGGGTACTAACGTAGTATACTGTGTGTGTGTATGCTAGCTTAGAGTCACAACAACACAGTTTTCTGCTGCTTTTCTGTGTATTGCTTGCTCGCTAGCTGCAGCAAATGTATTTCAATGGATCGCTCACTCTCTACTTTTATGGATCTCTCGCAACAGCATTTGTATTTCTATGGATTGTTCGCTCACATCATTATCTGGATTTCTATTGATCGCCTGCTCACATCATCATTTGTATTTCTTTGGAACTTCTGCTCAGATAAGCATTTGTGTTTCTATTGATTGTTCACTCACATCAGCATCTTGATTTCTATGGATCACATTTTCAGATCAGCATTTGTATTTCTATTGATCGTTCGCTTACATCAGCATTTGTATTTCTATGGATCACATTTTCAGATCAGCATTTGTATTTCTATTGATCGCCTGCTCAGATCAGCATTTGTATTTCTATGGATCACCTGCTCACATTAGCATCTGGATTTCTGTGGATTGTATCCTCCGATCAGCATTTGGATTTGTTTGGATTGCCTTTTCTCATCAGCATTTGTATTTCAAAAAAATTGAGCAAAGACACTGTGTGAATAGTCAAAATTTCTCCTCAGATTGCTGAAAATAATTTAACTTCAGCCACAGTTATAGTGTAGAAAAGGCCTCAAAGATAATCTTGTTGTTAAATAGCGCTTTTCTATTTTATTAGCTGTTTAATGACCCATTCAGTGCTGTATTCCTATTGGTTGCGCCGTCCCATCTGTGCACTGAGTCTGTTAACATACAGTGCAGTGTTGAACTCTTTCAGATGTGTTCAGCAGCTCGTCACGTATTTGAGTTAAAGTATTAGTTAAACACGGTTGTTGCAAGTGGACTGAGCGTGAATGCCAATATAAGTGTCTAATTTACTGTTGTGTTTGCTATTTGTTATGTATTTTAATAGTTTCGGTTGTTTAAAGGTAAAGGATAATTGTTGCTGTCGCTGTTAATTGAGCTTCGAAACTCCGTGAACGAACATACCGGAAGTGTGTTTTAACAATAAAAGCACTGTGAATAGATAGCCGGAAGTTATGTGATGTTAGCGTTAGCCTAGCTTAACAGCGATAAATGAACTATCGGGGCTGCCGATTGACTCAAGGTGAGGGAGATTGAAGTCTCAGCGGCACAAAAACACAAGGGATGGAAACTAAGTAAGCATTCTGTACCTAGCAACGGTTGCTATGCTGCAGTTGCTCCTTGGCGTGTTCATGACGTGGCGTGACGTCATACGCACCCTTTCACACATTGTACTTTGATTTAGAAGGCATATAAAACTCAACTGTCAGTACGTATATGAACAAATCAGCAGAGTCGTTCCCAAAGCAGAAGTTTTTTTTCTGTCCCAGGCAAAGAGACACATCACAACAGACTTAAACTATGGAGTGATGGCTCGCTACATTTTTTGTTGATCACCTAATCACATCAGCATCTGAATGTCTATTTATCGCATGCACAGATCAGCATTTGTTTTTCTATTGATCTTTCACTCACATCAGCATCTGTATTTTTTTTGGATCGCCTGCTAAGTAAGCATTCTGTACCTAGCAACGGTTGCATTGCATGCAAATGCATCAGCATTTTTATTTCTATAGATTGTCTGTTTGCATCAGAAAAATCAGGCCTTGATTTCTATTGATCATTCCCTCACATCAACATCTGGATTCCTATTGATCACCTGCTCACATCAGCATTTGTATTTCTATTGATCGTTCGCTCGCATCAGCATTTGGATTTCTATTGATCACCTGCTCACATCAGCAATTTTATTTCTATTGATCGTTTGCTCATATCAGGCCTCGATTTCTATTGATCACCTGCTCACATCAGCATTTGTATTTCTATGGATCACATTTTCAGATCAACATTTGTATTTCTATTGATCGTTCGCTCACATCAGCATTTGTATTTCTATTGATCACATTTTCAGATCAGCATTTGTATTTCTATTGATCGCCTGTTCAGATCAGCATTTGTATTTCCATGGATCACCTGCTCACATTAGCATCTGGATTTCTGTGGATTGCATCCTCCGATCAGCATTTGGATTTGTGTGGATTGCCTTTTCTCATCAGCATTTGTATTTCAAAAAAATTAAGCTAAGGCACTGTGTGAATAGTCAAAATTTCTCCTCAGATTGCTGAAAATAATTTAACTTCAGCCACAGTTATAGTGTAGAAAAGGCATCAAAGATAATCTTGTTGCACTTTTCTATTTTATTAGCTGTTTAATGACCCATTCAGTGCTGTATTCCTATTGGTTGCGCCGTCCCATCTGTGCACTGAGTCTGTTAACATACAGTGCAGTGTTGAACTCTTTCAGATGTGTTCAGCAGCTCGTCACGTATTTGAGTTAAAGTATTAGTTAAACCTGGTTGTTGCAAGTGGACTGAGCGTGAATGCCAATATAAGTATCTCATTTACTGTTGTGTTTGCTATTTGTTATGTATTTTAATAGTTTCGGTTGTTTAAAGGTAAAGGATAATTGTTGCTGTCGCTGTTAATTGAGCTTCGAAACTCCGTGAACGAACATACCGGAAGTGTGTTTTAACAATAAAAGCACTGTGAATGGATAACCGGAAGTTATGTGATGTTAGCGTTAGCCTAGCTTAACAGCGATAAATGAACTATCGGGGCTGCCGATTGACTCAAGGTGAGGGAGATTGAAGTCTCAGCGGCACAAAAACAGAAGGGATGGAAACTAAGTAGGCATTCTGTACCTAGCAACGGTTGCTATGCTGCAGTTGCTCCTTGGCGTGTTCATGACGTGGCGTGACGTCATACGCACCCTTTCACACATTGTACTTTGATTTAGAAGGCATATAAAACTCAACTGTCAGTACGTATATGAACAAATCAGCAGATTCGTTCCCAAAGCAGAAGTTTTTTTTCTGTCCCAGGCAAAGAGACACATCACAACAGACTTAAACTATGGAGTGATGGCTCGCTACATTTTTTGTTGATCACCTAATCACATCAGCATCTGAATGTCTATTTATCGCATGCACAGATCAGCATTTGTTTTTCTATTGATCTTTCACTCACATCAGCATCTGTATTTTTTTTGGATCGCCTGCTAAGTAAGCATTCTGTACCTAGCAACGGTTGCATTGCATGCAAATGCATCAGCATTTTTATTTCTATAGATTGTCTGTTTGCATCAGAAAAATCAGGCCTTGATTTCTATTGATCATTCCCTCACATCAACATCTGGATTTCTATGGACCGCCTGCTCACATCACTATTTGGATTCCTATTGATCACCTGCTCACATCAGCATTTCTATTTCTATTGATCGTTCGCTTGCATCAGCATATGAATTTCTATTGATCGCCTGCACAGATCAGCATTTGTTTTTCTATTGATCGTACATACAACATAAGACATTACACATACAACATAACACATAACACGTAAAACATAACACAACACATAAAACATAGCACATGACACATACAACATAAAATAAAAAACATAACACAGAACACATAAAACGTAACATATACAACATATGACATAACACATACAACATAAGGCATAACACAACATAACACATAACACAAAAAACATAACACATAAGACATCACACATACAACATAACACATAACACATAAAACATAACACATAAGATATAACACAAACATAAAACATAAAACATAACATACAACATAAGAATTAACACATACGACATAACACATAAAACATACAACATAAGACATAACACATATAACATTACACATAAGACATAAGATATAACAAATATAAAACAAAAAACATAACACATACAACATAAGAATTAACACATACGACATAACACATACACCATGAAACATAACACATACAACATAAGAATTAACACATACAACATAACACAAGACAAAACACATAAGACATAACACATACAACATAACACAATACATAAAACATAACACATAAGACATAACACATACAACATAAGACATAACACATACAACATAAGACATAACACATACAACATAACACATAACACATACAACATAACACATAACACATACAACATAACACATAAAACATATCACATAAGACATAACACATACAACATAACACAATACATAAAACATAACACATAAGACATAACACATACAACATTAAACATAACATACAACATAAGAATTAAGACATACAACATAACACATAAAACACAACACATACAACATAAGACATACAAAATAAGACATAACACAATAAACATAACACATAAGACATAACACATACAACATAACACATAACACATAAAACATAACACATAAGATATAACACATAAATATAAAACAAAAAACATAACACATAACACATAAAACATAACACATAAAACATAACACATAACACATACAACATAAGAATTAACACATAACATTACACATACGACATAACACATGAAACATAACACATAAGACATAACACAAACAACATAACAAATAACACATACAACATAACACATACAACATAACACATAAGACATAACACATAAGACATAACACATACAACATAAAACATAACATATACAACTAAACACATAAAACATAACACATAAGACATAACACATACAACATAAAACATAACACATACAACTAAACACATAACACATACAACATAAGACAAAACACATACAACTAAACACATAACACATACAACATAAGACATAACACATAAGACATAACACATACAACATAACACACGAGACATAACACATATACACATAACACATAAAACATAAAACAAAAAACATTAGACATAAGACATTGCACATACAACATAACACATAAAACATAAGACATAAGACATAAAACATAAAAGAAAAAACATAAGACATAAGACATTGCACATAAAACATAACACTTAAAACATAACACACACAACATAAGACATAACACATACAACATAAGACATAACACATACAACATAACACATAAGACCTAACACATACAACATAACACAATACATAAAACATAACACATAAGACATAACACATACAACATAAAACATAACACATACAACATAAGAATTAACACATACAACATAACACATAACACATAAAACACAACACAGACAACATAAGACATAACACATATCACATAAAACATAACACATAAGACATCACACATACAACATAAGACATAACACATACAACATAAGACATAACACATAAAACATAACACATAAGACATCACACACAACATAAAAATTAACACATACAACATAAGACATAACACATACAACATAACACATAACACATAAAACATAACACATAAGACATAACACATAAATATAAAACAAAAAACATAACACATAACACATACGACATTACAAATACGACATAACACATAAAACATAACACATAACACATAAAACATAACACATAACACAAACAACATAAGACATAACACATATAACATTACATATAAGACATAACACATAAGATATGACACATAAATATAAAACAAAAAACATAACACATACAACATAAGAATTAACACATACGACATAACACATAACACATAAGACATAACACATACAACATAAGACATAACACATATAACATAACACATAAGACATAACACAAACAACATAACAAATAACACATAAGACATAACACATAAAACATAACATACAAGATATAACACATACAACATAACACATAACACATAAAACTCAACACAAAAAACATAAGACATAAGACATTGCACATACAACATAACACATAAAACATAGGACATAACACATAAAACATAACACATACAACATAAGACATAACACATATAACATAACACATAAGGAATAACATATACAACATAACAAACAACAAATGCAACATAACACATACAACATAAGACAGAACACATACAACATAACACATAACACATAAGATATAACACAAACATAAAACATAAAACATAACATACAACATAAGAATTAACACATAAGACATACAACATAAAACATAACACATACAACATAAGAATTAACACATACAACATAAGACATAACACATAACACACAAGTCATAACACATAACAATTAACACATAAGACATAACACATACAACTAAACACATAACACATGCAACATAAGACATAACACATACAACATAACAGACAAGACATAACACATATACACATAACACATAAAACATAAAACAAAAAACATAAGACATAAGACATTGCACATACAACATAACACATAAAACATAAGACATAACACATAAAACATAAAAGAAAAAACATAAGACATAAGACATTGCACATACAACATAACACATACAACATAAAACACAAGACATAACACATATAACATAACACATAACACATAAAACATAACACATACAACATAACCCATAACACATAAAACAAAAGAAAAAACATAAGACATAACACATTGCACATACAACATAACATAAAACATAAGACATAACACATAACACATAACACTTAAAACATAACACATACAACATAAGACATAACACATACAACATAAGACATAACACATAAAACATAACACATAAGACATAACACATACAACATAAAACATAACACATACAACTAAACACATAACACATACAACATAAGACAAAACACATACAACTAAACACATAACACATACAACATAAGACATAACACATACAACTAAACACATAACACATGCAACATAAGACATAACACATACAACATAACAGACAAGACATAACACATATACACATAACACATAAAACATAAAACAAAAAACATAAGACATAAGACTTTGCAAATACAACATAAAACATAAGACATAAGACATAAGACATTGCACATACAACATAACACATAAAACATAAGACATAACACATAAAACATAAAAGAAAAAACATAAGACATAAGACATTGCACATACAACATAACACATACAACATAAAACACAAGACATAACACATATAACATAACACATAACACATAAAACATAACACATACAACATAACACATAAAACAAAAGAAAAAACATAAGACATAACACATTGCACATACAACATAACATAAAACATAAGACATAACACATAAAACATAACACTTAAAACATAACACACACAACATAAGACATAACACATACAACATAAGACATAACACATACAACATAAGACATAACACATAAAACATAACACATAAGACATAACACATAAATATAAAACAAAAAACATAACACATAACACATACGACATTACAAATACGACATAACACATAACACATAAAACATAACACATAACACATAACACATAAAACATAACACATAACACAAACAACATAAGACATAACACATATAACATTACACATAAGACATAACACATAAGATATGACACATAAATATAAAACAAAAAACATAACACATACAACATAAGAATTAACACATACGACATAACACATAAACACATAAGACATAACACATACAACATAAGACATAACACATATAACATAACACATAAGACATAACACAAACAACATAACAAATAACACATAAAACATAAGACATAAGACATAACACATACAACATAACACATAAGACATAACACATAAGACAGAACACACAACATAAGACATAACACATAAAACATAACATACAAGATATAACACATACAACATAACACATAACACATAAAACTCAACACAAAAAACATAAGACATAAGACATTGCACATACAACATAACACATAAAACATAGGACATAACACATAAAACATAACACATACAACATAAGACATAACACATACAACATAAGACATAACACATATAACATAAGACATAACACATATAACATAACACATAAAACATAACACATACAACATAAGACATAACACATATAACATAACACATAAGGAATAACATATACAACATAACAAAAACAAATGCAACATAACACATACAACATAAGACAGAACACATACAACATAACACATAACACATAAGATATAACACAAACATAAAACATAAAACATAACATACAACATAAGAATTAACACATAAGACATACAACATAAAACATATAACATACAACATAAGAATTAACACATACAACATAAGACATAACACATAACAATTAACACATAAAACATAACACATACAACTAAACACATAACACATGCAACATAAGACATAACACATGCAACATAAGACATAACACATACAACTAAACACATAACACATACAACTAAACACATAACACATGCAACATAAGACATAACACATACAACATAACAGACAAGACATAACACATATACACATAACACATAAAACATAAAACAAAAAACATAAGACGTAAGACATTGCACATACAACATAACACATAAAACATAAGACATAACACATAAAACATAAAAGAAAAAACATAAGACATAAGACATTGCACATACAACATAACACATACAACATAAAACACAAGACATAACACATATAACATAACACATAACACATAAAACATAACACATACAACATAACACATAAGACAAAAGAAAAAACATAAAACATAACACATTGCACATACAACATAACATAAAACATAAGACATAACACATAAAACATAACACTTAAAACATAACACACACAACATAAGACATAACACATACAACATAAGACATAACACATAAAACATAACACATAAGACATAACACATACAACATAACACAATACATAAAACATAACACATAAGACATAACACATAAAACATAACACATAAGACATAACACATACAACATAACACAATACATAAAACATAACACATAACACATAACACATACAACATAAGACATAACACATACAACATAAAACATAACACATACAACTAAACACATAACACATACAACATAAGACAAAACACATACAACTAAACACATAACACATACAACATAAGACATAACACATAAGACATAACACATACAACATAACACACGAGACATAACACATATACACATAACACATAAAACATAAAACAAAAAACATTAGACATAAGACATTGCACATACAACATAACACATAAAACATAAGACATAAGACATAAAACATAAAAGAAAAAACATAAGACATAACACATTGCACATAAAACATAACACTTAAAACATAACACACACAACATAAGACATAACACATACAACATAAGACATAACACATACAACATAACATAAAACATAACACACACAACATAAGACATAACACATACAACATAAGACATAACACATACAACATAACACAATACATAAAACATAACACATAAGACATAACACATACAACATAAAACATAACACATACAACATAAGAATTAACACATACAACATAACACATAACACATAAAACACAACATAGACAACATAAGACATATCACATAAAACATAACACATAAGACATCACACATACAACATAAGACATAACACATACAACATAAGACATAACACATAAAACATAACACATAAGACATCACACACAACATAAAACTTAACACATACAACATAAGACATAACACATACAACATAACACATAACACATAAAACATAACACATAAGACATAACACATAAATATAAAACAAAAAACATAACACATAACACATACGACATTACAAATACGACATAACACATAAAACATAACACATAACACATAAAACATAACACATAACACAAACAACATAAGACATAACACATATAACATTACACATAAGACATAACACATAAAACATAACACATAACACATAAAACATAACACATAACACAAACAACATAAGACATAACACATATAACATTACACATAAGACATAACACATAAGATATGACACATAAATATAAAACAAACATAACACATACAACATAAGAATTAACACATACGACATAACACATAACACATAAGACATAACACATACAACATAAGACATAACACATATAACATAACACATAAGACATAACACAAACAACATAAGACATAACACATATAACATAACACATAAGGAATAACATATACAACATAACAAACAACAAATGCAACATAACACATACAACATAAGACAGAACACATACAACATAACACATAACACATAAGATATAACACAAACATAAAACATAAAACATAACATACAACATAAGAATTAACACATAAGACATACAACATAAAACATAACACATACAACATAAGAATTAACACATACAACATAAGACATAACACATAACACACAAGTCATAACACATAACAATTAACACATAAGACATAACACATACAACTAAACACATAACACATGCAACATAAGACATAACACATACAACATAACAGACAAGACATAACACATATACACATAACACATAAAACATAAAACAAAAAACATAAGACATAAGACATTGCACATACAACATAACACATAAAACATAAGACATAACACATAAAACATAAAAGAAAAAACATAAGACATAAGACATTGCACATACAACATAACACATACAACATAAAACACAAGACATAACACATATAACATAACACATAACACATAAAACATAACACATACAACATAACCCATAACACATAAAACAAAAGAAAAAACATAAGACATAACACATTGCACATACAACATAACATAAAACATAAGACATAACACATAAAACATAACACTTAAAACATAACACATACAACATAAGACATAACACATACAACATAAGACATAACACATAAAACATAACACATAAGACATAACACATACAACATAACACAATACATAAAACATAACACATAAGACATAACACATACAACATAAAACATAACACATACAACTAAACACATAACACATACAACATAAGACAAAACACATACAACTAAACACATAACACATACAACATAAGAATTAACACATACAACATAAGACATAACACATAACACACAAGTCATAACACATAACAATTAACACATAAGACATAACACATACAACTAAACACATAACACATGCAACATAAGACATAACACATACAACATAACAGACAAGACATAACACATATACACATAACACATAAAACATAAAACAAAAAACATAAGACATAAGACATTGCAAATACAACATAACACATAAACATAAGACATAACACATAAAACATAAAAGAAAAAACATAAGACATAAGACATTGCACATACAACATAACACATACAACATAAAACACAAGACATAACACATATAACATAACACATAACACATAAAACATAACACATACAACATAACACATAAAACAAAAGAAAAAACATAAGACATAACACATTGCACATACAACATAACATAAAACATAAGACATAACACACACAACATAAGACATAACACATACAACATAAGACATAACACATACAACATAAGACATAACACATAAAACATAACACATAAGACATACAACATAACACATAAGACATAACACATAAGACATAACACATACAACATAAAACATAACACATACAACTAAACACATAAAACATAACACATAAGACATAACACATACAACATAAAACATAACACATACAACTAAACACATAACACATACAACATAAGACAAAACACATACAACTAAACACATAACACATACAACATAAGACATAACACATAAGACATAACACATACAACATAACACACGAGACATAACACATATACACATAACACATAAAACATAAAACAAAAAACATTAGACATAAGACATTGCACATACAACATAACACATAAAACATAAGACATAAGACATAAAACATAAAAGAAAAAACATAAGACATAACACATTGCACATAAAACATAACACTTAAAACATAACACACACAACATAAGACATAACACATACAACATAAGACATAACACATACAACATAACATAAAACATAACACATAAGACCTAACACATACAACATAACACAATACATAAAACATAACACATAAGACATAACACATACAACATAAAACATAACACATACAACATAAGACATAACACATAAAACATAACACATAAGACATCACACACAACATAAAACTTAACACATACAACATAAGACATAACACATACAACATAACACATAACACATAAAACATAACACATAAGACATAACACATAAATATAAAACAAAAAACATAACACATAACACATACGACATTACAAATACGACATAACACATAAAACATAACACATAACACATAACACATAAAACATAACACATAACACAAACAACATAAGACATAACACATATAACATTACACATAAGACATAACACATAAGATATGACACATAAATATAAAACAAACATAACACATACAACATAAGAATTAACACATACGACATAACACATAACACATAAGACATAACACATACAACATTAGACATAACACATATAACATAACACATAAGACATAACACAAACAACATAACAAATAACACATAAAACATAAGACATAAGACATAACACATACAACATAACACATAAGACATAACACATAAGACAGAACACACAACATAAGACATAACACATAAAACATAACATACAAGATATAACACATAAAACTCAACACAAAAAAACATAAGACATAAGACATTGCACATACAACATAACACATAAAACATAGGACATAACACATAAAACATAACACATACAACATAAGACATAACACATACAACATAAGACATAACACATATAACATAACACATAAGGAATAACATATACAACATAACAAACAACAAATGCAACATAACACATACAACATAACACATAACACATAAGATATAACACAAACATAAAACATAAAACATAACATACAACATAAGAATTAACACATAAGACATACAACATAAAACATAAGGGGCGGCTGTGGCTCAGGGGGTAGAGCGGTCGTTCACGGAACAAAAGGTCGGTGGTTCGATCCTCAGCCCCTGCAAGTCCACAAGTTGAAGTATCCTTGAGCAAGATACTGAACCCCAATTTGCTCCCCGGGCGCCGCGTGTAGTGGCAGCCCACTGCTCCTCAGGGATGGGTCAAATGCAGAGAAAGAATTTCCCCATGTGGGACTAATAAAGGTATCATTATAACACATACAACATAAGAATTAACACATACAACATAAGACATAACACAAAAGTCATAACACATAACAATTAACACATAAGACATAACACATACAACTAAACACATAACACATGCAACATAAGACATAACACATACAACATAACAGACAAGACATAACACATATACACATAACACATAAAACATAAAACAAAAAACATAAGACATAAGACATTGCACATACAACATAACACATAAAACATAAGACATAACACATAAAACATAAAAGAAAAAACATAAGACATAAGACATTGCACATACAACATAAGACATAACACATACAACATAACATAAAACATAACACATAAGACATAACACATACAACATAAAACATAACACATACAACATAAGAATTAACACATACAACATAACACATAACACATAAAACACAACACAGAAAACATAAGACATATCACATAAAACATAACACATAAGACATCACACATACAACATAAGACATAACACATAAAACATAACACATAACACATAAAACATAACACATAAGACATAACACATAAATATAAAACAAAAAACATAACACATAACACATACGACATTACAAATACGACATAACACATAACACATAAAACATAACACATAACACATAAAACATAACACATAACACAAACAACATAAGACATAACACATATAACATTACACATAAGACATAACACATAAGATATGACACATAAATATAAAACAAAAAACATAACACATACAACATAAGAATTAACACATACGACATAACACATAACACATAAGACATAACACATACAACATAAGACATAACACATATAACATAACACATAAGACATAACACAAACAACATAACAAATAACACATAAAACATAAGACATAAGACATAACACATACAACATAACACATAAGACATAACACATAAGACAGAACACACAACATAAGACATAACACATAAAACATAACATACAAGATATAACACATACAACATAACACATAACACATAAAACTCAACACAAAAAACATAAGACATAAGACATTGCACATACAACATAACACATAAAACATAGGACATAACACATAAAACATAACACATACAACATAAGACATAACACATACAACATAAGACATAACACATATAACATAAGACATAACACATATAACATAACACATAAAACATAACACATACAACATAAGACATAACACATATAACATAACACATAAGGAATAACATATACAACATAACAAACAACAAATGCAACATAACACATACAACATAAGACAGAACACATACAACATAACACATAACACATAAGATATAACACAAACATAAAACATAAAACATAACATACAACATAAGAATTAACACATACAACATAAGACATAACACATAACACACAAGTCATAACACATAACAATTAACACATAAAACATAACACATACAACTAAACACATAACACATGCAACATAAGACATAACACATACAACATAAGACATAACACATGCAACATAAGACATAACACATGCAACATAAGACATAACACATACAACTAAACACATAACACATACAACTAAACACATAACACATGCAACATAAGACATAACACATACAACATAACAGACAAGACATAACACATATACACATAACACATAAAACATAAAACAAAAAACATAAGACATAAGACATTGCACATACAACATAACACATAAAACATAAGACATAACACATAAAACATAAAAGAAAAAACATAAGACATAAGACATTGCACATACAACATAACACATACAACATAAAACACAAGACATAACACATATAACATAACACATAACACATAAAACATAACACATACAACATAACACATAAAACAAAAGAAAAAACATAAAACATAACACATTGCACATACAACATAACATAAAACATAAGACATAACACATAAAACATAACACTTAAAACATAACACACACAACATAAGACATAACACATACAACATAAGACATAACACATAAAACATAACACATAAGACATAACACATACAACATAACACAATACATAAAACATAACACATAAGACATAACACATACAACATAAAACATAACACATACAACTAAACACATAACACATACAACATAAGACAAAACACATACAACTAAACACATAACACATACAACATAAAACATAACACATAAGACATAACACATACAACATAACACACGAGACATAACACATATACACGTAACACATAAAACATAAAACAAAAAACATTAGACATAAGACATTGCACATACAACATAACACATAAAACATAAGACATAAGACATAAAACATAAAAGAAAAAACATAAGACATAACACATTGCACATAAAACATAACACTTAAAACATAACACACACAACATAAGACATAACACATACAACATAAGACATAACACATACAACATAACATAAAACATAACACATAAGACCTAACACATACAACATAACACAATACATAAAACATAACACATAAGACATAACACATACAACATAAAACATAACACATACAACATAAGAATTAACACATACAACATAACACATAACACTTAAAAAACAACACAGACAACATAAGACATATCATATAAAACATAACACATAAGACATCACACATACAACATAAGACATAACACATAAAACATAACACATAAGACATCACACACAACATAAAACTTAACACATACAACATAAGACATAACACATACAACATAACACATAACACATAAAACATAACACATAAGACATAACACATAAATATAAAACAAAAAACATAACACATAACACATACGACATTACAAATACGACATAACACATAAAACATAACACATAACACATAACACATAAAACATAACACATAACACAAACAACATAAGACATAACACATATAACATTACACATAAGACATAACACATAAGATATGACACATAAATATAAAACAAACATAACACATACAACATAAGAATTAACACATACGACATAACACATAACACATAAGACATAACACATACAACATAAGACATAACACATATAACATAACACATAAGACATAACACAAACAACATAACAAATAACACATAAAACATAAGACATAAGACATAACACATACAACATAACACATAAGACATAACACATAAGACAGAACACACAACATAAGACATAACACATAAAACATAACATACAAGATATAACACATACAACATAACACATAACACATAACTCAACACAAAAAACATAAGACATAAGACATTGCACATACAACATAACACATAAAACATAGGACATAACACATAAAACATAACACATACAACATAAGACATAACACATACAACATAAGACATAACACATATAACATAACACATAAGGAATAACATATACAACATAACAAACAACAAATGCAACATAACACATACAACATAACACATAACACATAAGATATAACACAAACATAAAACATAACATACAACATAAGAATTAACACATAAGACATACAACATAAAACATAACACATACAACATAAGAATTAACACATACAACATAAGACATAACACATAACACAAAAGTCATAACACATAACAATTAACACATAAGACATAACACATACAACTAAACACATAACACATGCAACATAAGACATAACACATACAACATAACAGACAAGACATAACACATATACACATAACACATAAAACATAAAACAGAAAACATAAGACATAAAACATTGCAAATACAACATAACACATAAAACATGAGACATAACACATAAAACATAAAAGAAAAAACATAAGACATAAGACATTGCACATACAACATAAGACATAACACATAAAACATAACACATAAGACATAACACATACAACATAACACAATACATAAAACATAACACATAAGACATAACACATACAACATAAAACATAACACATACAACTAAACACATAACACATACAACATAAGACAAAACACATACAACTAAACACATAACACATACAACATAAGACATAACACATAAGACATAACACATACAACATAACACACGAGACATAACACATATACACATAACACATAAAACATAAAACAAAAAACATTAGACATAAGACATTGCACATACAACATAACACATAAAACATAAGACATAAGACATAAAACATAAAAGAAAAAACATAAGACATAACACATTGCACATAAAACATAACACTTAAAACATAACACACACAACATAAGACATAACACATACAACATAAGACATAACACACACAACATAACATAAAACATAACACATAAGACATAACACATACAACATAAGACATAACACATACAACATAACATAAAACATAACACATAAGACCTAACACATACAACATAACACAATACATAAAACATAACACATAAGACATAACACATACAACATAAAACATAACACATACAACATAAGAATTAACACATACAACATAACACATAACACATAAAACACAACACAGACAACATAAGACATATCACATAAAACATAACACATAAGACATCACACATACAACATAAGACATAACACATACAACATAAGACATAACACATAAAACATAACACATAAGACATCACACACAACATAAAACTTAACACATACAACATAAGACATAACACATACAACATAACACATAACACATAAAACATAACACATAAGACATAACACATAAATATAAAACAAAAAACATAACACATAACACATACGACATTACAAATACGACATAACACATAAAACATAACACATAATACATAACACATAAAACATAACACATAACACAAACAACATAAGACATAACACATATAACATTACACATAAGACATAACACATAAGATATGACACATAAATATAAAACAAACATAACACATACAACATAAGAATTAACACATACGACATAACACATAACACATAAGACATAACACATACAACATAAGACATAACACATATAACATAACACATAAGACATAACACAAACAACATAACAAATAACACATAAAACATAAGACATAAGACATAACACATACAACATAACACATAAGACATAAGACATAAGACAGAACACACAACATAAGACATAACACATAAAACATAACATACAAGATATAACACATACAACATAACACATAACACATAAAACTCAACACAAAAAACATAAGACATAAGACATTGCACATACAACATAACACATAAAACATAGGACATAACACATAAAACATAACACATACAACATAAGACATAACACATACAACATAAGACATAACACATATAACATAACACATAAGGAATAACATATACAACATAACAAACAACAAATGCAACATAACACATACAACATAAGACAGAACACATACAACATAACACATAACACATAAGATATAACACAAACATAAAACATAAAACATAACATACAACATAAGAATTAACACATAAGACATACAACATAAAACATAACACATACAACATAAGAATTAACACATACAACATAAGACATAACACATAACACACAAGTCATAACACATAACAATTAACACATAAGACATAACACATACAACTAAACACATAACACATGCAACATAAGACATAACACATACAACATAACAGACAAGACATAACACATATACACATAACACATAAAACATAAAACAAAAAACATAAGACATAAGACATTGCAAATACAACATAACACATAAAACATGAGACATAACACATAAAACATAAAAGAAAAAACATAAGACATAAGACATTGCACATACAACATAACACATACAACATAAAACACAAGACATAACACATATAACATAACACATAACACATAAAACATAACACATACAACATAACACATAACACATAAAACAAAAGAAAAAACATAAGACATAACACATTGCACATACAACATAACATAAAACATAAGACATAACACATTAAACATAACACTTAAAACATAACACACACAACATAAGACATAACACATACAACATAAGACATAACACATACAACATAAGACATAACACATAAAACATAACACATAAGACATAACACATACAACATAACACAATACATAAAACATAACACATAAGACATAACACATACAACATAAAACATAACACATACAACATTAGAATTAACACATACATACATCAGCATTTGTATTTCTATTAATCGCCTGCTCAGATCAGCATTTGTATTTCTATGGATCACATTTTCAGATCAGCATTTGTATTTCTATTGATCGTTCGCTTACATCAGCATTTGTATTTCTATGGATCACATTTTCAGATCAGCATTTGTATTTCTATTGATCGCCTGCTCAGATCAGCATTTGTATTTCTATGGATTACCTGCTCACATTAGCATCTGGATTTCTGTGGATTGCATCCTCCGATCAGCATTTGGATTTGTTTGGATTGCCTTTTCTCATCAGCATTTGTATTTCAAAAAAATTGAGCAAAGACACTGTGTCAATAGTCAAAATTTCTCCTCAGATTGCTGAAAATAATTTAACTTCAGCCACAGTTATAGTGTAGAAAAGGCCTCAAAGATAATCTTGTTGTTAAATAGCGCTTTTCTATTTTATTAGCTGTTTAATGACCCATTCAGTGCTGTATTCCTATTGGTTGCGCCGTCCCATCTGTGCACTGAGTCTGTTAACATACAGTGCAGTGTTGAACTCTTTCAGATGTGTTCAGCAGCTCGTCACGTATTTGAGTTAAAGTATTAGTTAAACACGGTTGTTGCAAGTGGACTGAGCGTGAATGCAATATAAGTGTCTAATTTACTGTTGTGTTTGCTATTTGTTATGTATTTTAATAGTTTCGGTTGTTTAAAGGTAAAGGATAATTGTTGCTGTCGCTGTTAATTGAGCTTCGAAACTCCGTGAACGAACATACCGGAAGTGTGTTTTAACAATAAAAGCACTGTGAATAGATAGCCGGAAGTTATGTGATGTTAGCGTTAGCCTAGCTTAACAGCGATAAATGAACTATCGGGGCTGCCGATAGACTCAAGGTGAGGGAGATTGAAGTCTCAGCGGCACAAAAACACAAGGGATGGAAACTAAGTAAGCATTCTGTACCTAGCAACGGTTGCTATGCTGCAGTTGCTCCTTGGCGTGTTCATGACGTGGCGTGACGTCATACGCACCCTTTCACACATTGTACTTTGATTTAGAAGGCATATAAAACTCAACTGTCAGTACGTATATGAACAAATCAGCAGATTCGTTCCCAAAGCAGAAGTTTTTTTTCTGTCCCAGGCAAAGAGACACATCACAACAGACTTAAACTATGGAGTGATGGCTCGCTACATTTTTTGTTGATCACCTAATCACATCAGCATCTAAATGTCTATTGATCGCCTGCACAGATCAGCATTTGTTTTTCTATTGATCGTTCACTCACATCAGCATCTGTATTTTTTTTGGATCGCCTGCCAACATCAGCATTTTTATTTCTATAGATTGTCTGTTTGCATCAGAAAAATCAGGCCTTGATTTCTATTGATCATTCCCTCACATCAACATCTGGATTTCTATGGACCGCCTGCTCACATCACTATTTGGATTCCTATTGATCACCTGCTCACATCAGCATTTGTATTTCTATTGATCGTTCGCTCGCATCAGCATTTGGATTTCTATTGATCACCTGCTCACATCAGCAATTTTATTTCTATTGATCGTTCGCTCACATCAGCATTTGTATTTTTATGGATCACCTGCTCGTATCAGCATTTGGATTTCTATTGATCGTTTGGTCACATCAGGCCTCGATTTCTATTGATCACCTGCTCACATCAGCAATTTTATTTCTATTGATCGTTCGCTCACATCAGCATCTGGATTTCTTTGGATTGCCTGCTCACATCAGCATTTTTATTTCTATAGATTGTCTGTTTGCATCAGAAAAATCAGGCCTTGATTTCTATTGATCATTCCCTCACATCAACATCTGGATTTCTATGGACCGCCTGCTCACATCACTATTTGGATTCCTATTGATCACCTGCTCACATAAGCATTTGTATTTCTATTGATCGTTCGCTCGCATCAGCATTTGGATTTCTATTGATCACCTGCTCACATCAGCAAATTTATTTCTATTGATCGTTCGCTCACATCAGCATTTGTATTTTTATGGATCACCTGCTCGCATCAGCATTTGGATTTCTATTGATCGTTTGCTCACATCAGGCCTCGATTTCTATTGATCACCTGCTCACATCAGCAATTTTATTTCTATTGATCGTTCGCTCACATCAGCATCTGGATTTCTATGGATCGCCTGCTCACATCACTATTTGGATTCCTATTGATCACTTGCTCACATCAGCATTTGTTTTTCTATTGATCACCTGCTCACAACAGCATCTAGTTTTCTATTGATCGTTCACTCACATCAGCATCTGTATTTTTTATGATCACCTGCTAACATCAGCATTTTTATTTCTATAGGTTAACTGTTTGCATCAGAAACATCAGGCCTTGATTTCTATTGATCGTTTGCTCACCTGAGCATCTGGATTTCTATTGATCGCCTGCACAGATCAGCATTTGTTTTTCTATTGATCGTTCAATCACATCAGCATCTGCATTTTTTTTGGATCGCCTGCTAACATCAGCATTTTTATTTTTATAGATTGTCTGTTTGCATCGGAAACATCAGGCCTTGATTTCTATTGATCATTCCCTCACATCAACATCTGGATTTCTATGTACCGCCTGCTCACATCACTATTTGGATTCCTATTGATCACCTGCTCACATCAGCATTTGTATTTCTATTGATCGTTCGCTCGCATCAGCATTTGTATTTCTATTGATCGTTCGCTCGCATCAGCATTTGTATTTCTATTGATTGTTCGCTCGCATCAGAATTTGTATTTCTATTGATCGTTCGTTCGCATCATCCTTTGTATTTCTATTGTTCGTTCACTCACATCAGCATCTGTATTTTTTATGGATCGCCTGCTAACATCAGCATTTTTATTTCTATAGATTGACTGTTTGCATCAGAAACATCAGGCCTTGATTTCTATTGATCATTCGCCCACATCAGCATCTGGATTCCTATTGATCACCTGCTCACAACAGCATCTAGTTTTCAATTGATCGTTCACTCACATCAGCATCTGTATTTTTTATGATCACCTGCTAACATCAGCATTTTTATTTCTATAGATTGACTGTTTGCATCAGAAACATCAGGGCTTGATTGCTATTGATCGTTTGCTCACCTGAGCATCTGGATTTCTATTGATCGCCTGCACTTATCAGCATTTGTTTTTCTATTGATCGTTCACTCACATCAGCATCTGCATTTTTTATGATCACCTGCTAACATCAGCATTTTTATTTCTATAGATTGTCTGTTTGCATCGGAAACATCAGGCCTTGATTTCTATTGATCATTCCCTCACATCAACATCTGGATTTCTATGGACCGCCTGCTCACATCACTATTTGGATTCCTATTGATCACCTGCTCACATCAGCATTTGTATTTCTATTGATCGTTCGCTCGCATCAGCATTTGTATTTCTATTGATCGTTCGCTCGCATCAGCATCTGGATTTCTATGGATCACCTTCTCAGATCAGCGTTTCTTATTTCTATCGATCGCCTTCTCACATTAGCATCTGGATATCTATTGATCACCTGCTCGGATCAGCATTTCAAGTTCTATGGATCGCCTGCTCACATCAGCATCTGGATTTCTATTGATCGTTCGCTCACATCAGCAGCTGGATTTCTGTGGGTCACCTGCTCACATTAGCATCTGGATTTCTATTGATCATTCACTCACATCAGCATTTTGATTTCTATTGATCGTTCATTCACATCAGCATTTGTATTTTTATGGATCACATGTCCAGATCAGCATTTCTATTTCTATTGATCGCCTGCTCGTATCAGCATTTGTATTTCTGCGGATCATCTGCTCACATCAGCATCTAGATTTCTATTAATCGTTTGCTCGCATCAGCATCTGGATTTCTATGGATCACCTGCTCACATCAGCATTAGGATTTCTATTGATCACCTGCTCACATAAGCATCTGGATATCTATGGATCGTTCCCTCACATCTTCATTTGGATTTCTGTGAATCACCTGCTCGGATCAGCATCCAGAATTTTATAGATCGCCTACTCAGATCAGCGTTTTTTATTTCAATCGATTGCCTAATCACAACAGCGTTTTTTTTTTAATATGGATCGCCTGCTCACATCAGCATCTGGATATCTATTGATCGTTCGCTCACATCAGCATCTAGATTTCTATTGATCGTTCATTCACATCAGCATTTGTATTTTTATGGATCGCCTGCTCATATCAGCATTTGTCTTTCTATTGATCGTTCGCTCACATCAGCAGCTGTATTTCTGTGGGTCACCTGCTCACATTAGCATCTGGATTTCTATGGATCGCCTGCTCACATCAGCATCTGAATTTCTATTGATCGCCTGCACAGATCAGCATTTGTTTTTCTATTGATCGTTCACTCACATCAGCATCTGTATTTTTTATGGATCGCCTGCTAACATCAGCATTTTTATTTCTATAGATTGACTGTTTGCATCAGAAACATCAGGCCTTGATTTCTATTGATCCTTCGCTCACCTGAGCATCTGGATTTCTATGGATTGCCTGCTCAGATCAACATTTGTATTTCTATTAATCGCCTGCTCAGATCAGCGTTTGAATTTTTGTTGATCACCTGCTCACATCAGCATTTGTTTTTCTATTGATCACCTGCTCACAACAGCATCTAGTTTTCTATTGATCTTTCACTCACATCAGCATCTGTATTTTTTATGATCACCTGCTAACATCAGCATTTTTATTTCTATAGATTGACTGTTTGCATCAGAAACATCAGGCCTTGATTTCTATTGATCGTTTGCTCACCTGAGCATCTGGATTTCTATTGATCGCCTGCACAGATCAGCATTTGTTTTTCTATTGATCGTTCACTCACATCAGCATCTGCATTTTTTTTGGATCGCCTGCTAACATCAGCATTTTTATTTCTATAGATTGTCTTTTTGCATCGGAAACATCAGGCCTTGATTTCTATTGATCATTCCCTCACATCAACATCTGGATTTCTATGGACCGCCTGCTCACATCACTATTTGGATTCCTATTGATCACCTGCTCACATCAGCATTTGTATTTCTATTGATCGTTCGCTCGCATCAGCATTTGTATTTCTATTGATCGTTCGCTCGCATCAGCATTTGTATTTCTATTGATCGTTCGCTCGCATCAGAATTTGTATTTCTATCGATCGTTCGCTATCATCAGCATTTGTATTTCTATTGATCGTTCGTTCGCATCATCCTTTGTATTTCTATTGATCGTTCACTCACATCAGCATCTGTATTTTTTATGGATCGCCTGCTAACATCAGCATTTTTATTTCTATAGATTGACTGTTTGCATCAGAAACATCAGGCCTTGATTTCTATTGATCATTCGCCCACATCAACATCTGGATTTCTATGGACCACCTGCTCACATCTGTATTTGGATTCCTATTGATCACCTGCTCACAACAGCATCTACTTTTCTATTGACCGTTCACTCACATCAGCATCTGTATTTTTTATGGATCACCTGCTAACATCAGCATTTTTATTTCTATAGATTGACTGTTTGCATCAGAAACATCAGGCCTTGATTTCTATTGATCATTCCCTCACATCAACATCTGGATTTCTATGGACCGCCTGCTCACATCACTATTTGGATTGCTATTGATCACCTGCTCACATCAGCATTTGTTTTTCTATTGATCACCTGCTCACAACAGCATCTAGTTTTCTATTGATCGTTCACTCACATCAGCATCTGTATTTTTTATGATCACCTGCTAACATCAGCCTTTTTATTTCTATATATTGACTGTTTGCATCAGAAACATCAGGCCTTGATTGCTATTGATCGTTTGCTCACCTGAGCATCCGGATTTCTATTGATCGCCTGCACAGATCAGCATTTGTTTTTCTATTGATCGTTCACTCACATCAGCATCTGCATTTTTTATGATCACCTGCTAACATCAGCATTTTTATTTCTATAGATTGTCTGTTTGCATCGGAAACATCAGGCCTTGATTTCTATTGATCATTCCCTCACATCAACATCTGGATTTCTATGGACCGCCTGCTCACATCACTATTTGGATTCCTATTGATCACCTGCTCACATCAGCATTTGTATTTCTATTGATCGTTCGCTCGCATCAGCATTTTTATTTCTATTGATCGTTCGCTCGCATCAGCATCTGGATTTCTATGGATCACCTTCTCAGATTAGCGTTTCTTATTTCTATCGATCGCCTTCTCACATTAGCATCTGGATATCTATTGATCACCTGCTCAGATCAGCATTTCAAGTTCTATGGATCACCTGCTCACATCAGCATCTGGATTTCTATGGATCACCTGCTCACATCAGTATCTGGATTTCTATTGATCGTTCGCTCACATCAGCAGCTGGATTTCTGTGGGTCACCTGCTCACATTAGCATCTGGATTTCTATTGATCGTTCACTCACATCAGCATCTGCATTTTTTATGATCACCTGCTAACATCAGCATTTTTATTTCTATAGATTGTCTGTTTGCATCGGAAACATCAGGCCTTGATTTCTATTGATCATTCCCTCACATCAACATCTGGATTTCTATGGACCGCCTGCTCACATCACTATTTGGATTCCTATTGATCACCTGCTCACATCAGCATTTGTATTTCTATTGATCGTTCGCTCGCATCAGCATTTTTATTTCTATTGATCGTTCGCTCGCATCAGCATCTGGATTTCTATGGATCACCTTCTCAGATTAGCGTTTCTTATTTCTATCGATCGCCTTCTCACATTAGCATCTGGATATCTATTGATCACCTGCTCAGATCAGCATTTCAAGTTCTATGGATCACCTGCTCACATCAGCATCTGGATTTCTATGGATCACCTGCTCACATCAGTATCTGGATTGCTATTGATCACCTGCTCACATCAGCATTTGTTTTTCTATTGATCACCTGCTCACAACAGCATCTAGTTTTCTATTGATCGTTCACTCACATCAGCATCTGTATTTTTTATGATCACCTGCTAACATCAGCCTTTTTATTTCTATATATTGACTGTTTGCATCAGAAACATCAGGCCTTGATTGCTATTGATCGTTTGCTCACCTGAGCATCCGGATTTCTATTGATCGCCTGCACAGATCAGCATTTGTTTTTCTATTGATCGTTCACTCACATCAGCATCTGCATTTTTTATGATCACCTGCTAACATCAGCATTTTTATTTCTATAGATTGTCTGTTTGCATCGGAAACATCAGGCCTTGATTTCTATTGATCATTCCCTCACATCAACATCTGGATTTCTATGGACCGCCTGCTCACATCACTATTTGGATTCCTATTGATCACCTGCTCACATCAGCATTTGTATTTCTATTGATCGTTCGCTCGCATCAGCATTTTTATTTCTATTGATCGTTCGCTCGCATCAGCATCTGGATTTCTATGGATCACCTTCTCAGATTAGCGTTTCTTATTTCTATCGATCGCCTTCTGACATTAGCATCTGGATATCTATTGATCACCTGCTCAGATCAGCATTTCAAGTTCTATGGATCACCTGCTCACATCAGCATCTGGATTTCTATGGATCACCTGCTCACATCAGTATCTGGATTTCTATTGATCGTTCGCTCACATCAGCAGCTGGATTTCTGTGGGTCACCTGCTCACATTAGCATCTGGATTTCTATTGATCATTCACTCACATCAGCATTTTGATTTCTATTGATCGTTCATTCACATCAGCATTTGTATTTTTATGGATCACATGTCCAGATCAGCATTTCTATTTCTATTGATCGCCTGCTCGTATCAGCATTTGTATTTCTATTGATCGTTCGCTATCATCAGCATTTGTATTTCTATTGATCGTTCGTTCGCATCATCCTTTGTATTTCTATTGATCGTTCACTCACATCAGCATCTGTATTTTTTATGGATCGCCTGCTAACATCAGCATTTTTGTTTCTATAGATTGACTGTTTGCATCAGAAACATCAGGCTTTGATTTCTATTGATCATTCGCCCACAACAACATCTGGATTTCAATGGACAACCTGCTCACATCTGTATTTGGATTCCTATTGATCACCTGCTCACAACAGCATCTACTTTTCTATTGATCGTTCACTCACATCAGCGTCTGTATTTTTTATGGATCACCTGCTAACATCAGCATTTTTATTTCTATAGATTGACTGTTTGCATCAGAAACATCAGGTCTTGATTTCTATTGATCCTTCGCTCACCTGAGCATCTGGATTTCTATGGATTGCCTGCTCAGATCAACATTTGTATTTCTATTAATCGCCTGCTCAGATCAGCGTTTGAATTTTTGTTGATCACCTAATCACATCAGCATCTGAATTTCTATTGATCGCCTGCACAGATCAGCATTTGTTTTTCTATTGATCGTTCACTCACATCAGCATCTGTATTTTTTATGGATCGCCTGCTAACATCAGCATTTTTATTTCTATAGATTGACTGTTTGCATCAGAAACATCAGGCCTTGATTTCTATTGATCATTACCTCACATCAACATCTGGATTTCTATGGATCGCCTGCTCACATCACTATTTGGATTCCTATTGATCACCTGCTCACATCAGCATTTGTTTTTCTATTGATCACCTGCTCACAACAGCATCTAGTTTTCTATTGATCGTTCACTCACATCAGCATCTGTATTTTTTATGATCACCTGCTAACATCAGCATTTTTATTTCTATAGATTGACTGTTTGCATCAGAAACATCAGGGCTTGATTGCTATTGATCGTTTGCTCACCTGAGCATCTGGATTTCTATTGATCGCCTGCACAGATCAGCATTTGTTTTTCTATTGATCGTTCACTCACATCAACATCTGGATTTCTATGGACCGCCTGCTCACATCACTATTTGGATTCCTATTGATCACCTGCTCACATCAGCATTTGTATTTCTATTGATCGTTCGCTCGCATCAGCATTTGTATTTCTATTGATCGTTCGCTCGCATCAGCATCTGGATTTCTATGGATCACCTTCTCAGATCAGCGTTTCTTATTTCTATCGATCGCCTTCTCACATTAGCATCTGGATATCTATTGATCACCTGCTCAGATCAGCATTTCAAGTTCTATGGATCACCTGCTCACGTCAGCATCTGGATTTCTATGGATCGTCTGCTCACATCAGCATCTGGATTTCTATTGATCGTTCGCTCACATCAGCAGCTGGATTTCTGTGGGTCACCTGCTCACATTAGCATCTGGATTTCTATTGATCATTCACTCACATCAGCATTTTGATTTCTATTGATCGTTCATTCACATCAACATTTGTATTTTTATGGATCACATGTCCAGATCAGCATTTCTAATTCTATTGATCGCCTGCTCGTATCAGCATTTGTATTTCTACGGATCATCTGCTCACATCAGCATCTAGATTTCTATTGATCGTTTGCTCGCATCAGCATCTGGATTTCTATGGATCACCTGCTCACATCAGCATTAGGATTTCTATTGATCACCTGCTCACATAAGCATCTGGATATCTATGGATCGTTCTCTCACATCTTCATTTGGATTTCTATGGATCTCCTGCTCACATTAGCATTTGGATTTCTGTGAATCACCTGCTCGGATCAGCATCCGGAATTTTATAGATCGCCTGCTCAGATCAGCGTTTTTTATTTCAATCGATTGCCTGATCACAACAGCATCTGGATATCTATTGATCGTTCACTCACATCAGCATTTGTCTTTCTATCGATCGTTCGCTCACTCAGCATTTGTATTTCTATTGATCGTTCGCTCACATCAGCATTGGTATTTCTTTTGATCACCTTCTCAGATCAGCGTTTCTTATGTCTAACGATCGCCTTCTCACATTAGCATCTGGATATCTATTGATCACCTGCTCAGATCAGCATTTCATGTTCTATGGATCACCTGCTCACATCAGCATCTGGATTTCTATGGATCGCCTGCTCACACCAGCATCTGGATTTCTATTGATTGTTTGCTCGCATCAGCATCTGGATTTCTATGGATCACCTGCTCACATTAGCATTAGGATTTCTATTGATCACCTGCTCACATAAGCATCTGGATATCTATTGATCATTCGCTCACATCTTCATTTGATTTCTATGGATCGCCTGCTCACATCAGCATCTGGATATCTATTGATTGTTCGCTCATATCAGCATTTGTATTTCTATCCATCGTTCGCTCACCCAGCATTTGGATTTCTATGGATCACATTTCCAGATCAGCATTTGTATTTCTATTGATCGCCTGCTCAGATCAGCATTTTTATTTCTATGGATCTTCTGCTCAACTCAGCATTTGTATTTCTATTGATTGTTCGCTCGTATCAGCATCTGGATTTCTATTGATCGTTTGCTCGCATCAGCATCTGGATTTCTATTGATCGTTTGCTCGCATCAGCATCTGGATTTCTATGGATCACCTGCTCACATTAGCATTAGGATTTCTATTGATCACCTGCTCACATAAGCATCTGGATATCTATTGATCGTTCGCTCACATCTTCATTTGGATATCTATTGATCACCTGCTCAGATCAGCATTTCAAGTTCTATGGATCACCTGCTCACATCAGCATTTGTCTTTCTATTGATCGTTCGCTCACATTAGCATCTGGATTTCTATTGATCATTCACTCACATCAGCATTTGTATTTCTATTGATCGCCTGCTCGTATCAGCATTTGTATTTCTACGGATCATCTGCTCACATCAGCATCTAGATTTCTATTGATCGTTCACTCACATCAGCCTTTTGATTTCTATTGATCGTTCACTCACATCAGCATTTGTATTTTTATGGATCACATGTCCAGATCAGCATTTGTATTTCTATTGATTGTTTGCTCGCATCAGCATCTGGATTTCTATGGATCGTTTGCTCACATCAGCATCTGGATTTCTATGGATCACCTGCTCACATTAGCATTAGGATTTCTATTGATCACCTGCTCATATAAGCATCTGGATATCTATTGATCGTTCGCTCACATCTTCATTTGGATTTCTGTGAATTACCTGCTCGGATCAGCATCCGGAATTCTATAGATCGCCTGCTCAGTTCAGCGTTTTTTATTTGAATCGATTGCTTAATCACAACAGCGTTTTTTTTTTTTTTGTATGGATCGCCTGCTCACATCAGCATCTTGATATCTATTGATCGTTCGCTCACTCAGCATTTGTATTTCTATTGATCGCCTGCTCACATCAGCATCTGGATATCTATTGATCGTTCGCTCACTCAGCATTTGTATTTCTATTGATCGCCAGCTCAGATCAGCATTTTTATTTCTATGGATTTTCTGCTCAACTCAGCATTTGTATTTCTATTGATTGTTCGCTCACATTAACATCTGGATTTCTATGAATCACATGTTCACATCAACATTTGTATTTCAATGGATCTTCTGCTCACCTCAGCATCTAGATTTCTATTGGTCGTTTGCTCGCATCAGTATCTGGATTTCTATTGATCACCTGCTCACATTAGCATTTGTATTTCTAAGGATCATCTGCTCACATAAGCATCTAGATTTCTATTGATCGTTTGCTCGCATCAGTATCTGGATTTCTATTGATCACCTGTTCACATCAGAATTTGTATTTCTATGGATCACCTTCTCAGATCAGCGTTTCTTATTTCTATCGATCGCCTTCTCACATTAGCATCTGGATATCTATTGATCACCTGCTCAGATCAGCATTTCAAGTTCTATGGATCACCTGCTCACATCAGTATCTGGATTTCTATTGATCGTTCGCTCACATCAGCAGCTGGATTTCTGTGGGTCACCTGCTCACATTAGCTGCTGGATTTCTATTGATCATTCGCCTACATCAGCATCTGGATTTCTATGGACCACCTGCTCACATCTGTATTTGGATTCCTATTGATCACCTGCTCACAACAGCATCTAGTTTTCTATTGATCGTTCACTCACATCAGCATCTGTATTTTTTATTTTCACCTGCTAACATCAGCATTTTTATTTCTATAGATTGTCTATTTTATCGGAAACATCAGGCCTTGATTTCTATTGATCATTCCCTCACATCAACGTCTGGATTTCTATGGACCGCCTGCTCACATCACTATTTGGATTCCTATTGATCACCTGCTCACATCAGCATTTGTATTTCTATTGATCGTTCGCTCGCATCAGCATCTGTATTTCTATTGATCGTTCGCTCGCATCAGCATTTGTATTTCTATTGATTGTTCGCTCGCATCAGAATTTGTATTTCTATCGATCGTTCGCTATCATCAGCATTTGTATTTCTATTGATCGTTCGTTCGCATCATCCTTTGTATTTCTATTGATCGTTCACTCACATCAGCATCTGTATTTTTTATGGATCGCCTGCTAACATCAGCATTTTTATTTCTATAGATTGACTGTTTGCATCAGAAACATCAGGCCTTGATTTCTATTGATCATTCCCTCACATCAACATCTGGATTTCTATGGACCGCCTGCTCACATCACTATTTGGATTCCTATTGATCACCTGCTCTCATCAGCATTTGTTTTTCTATGGATCACCTTCTCAGATCAGCGTTTCTTATTTCTATCGATCGCCTTCTCACATTAGCATCTGGATATCTATTGATCACCTGCTCACATTAGCATCTGGATATCTATTGATCACCTGCTCGGATCAGCATCTGGAATTTTATAGATCGCCTGCTGAGATCAGCGTCTTTTATTTCAATCGATTGCCTAATCACAACAGCGTTTTTTTTTTGTATGGATCGGCTGCTCACATCAGCATCTGGATATCTATTGATCGTTCGCTCACATCTTCATTTGGATTTCTATGGATCTCCTGCTCACGTTAGCATTTGGATATCTATTGATCGTTCGCTCACATCTTCATTTGGATTTCTATGGATCTCCTGCTCACATTAGCATTTGGATATCTATTGATCGTTCGCTCACTCAGCATTTGGATTTCTATGGATCACATTTTCAGATCAGCATTTGTATTTCTATTGATCGCCTGCTCAGATCAGCATTTTTATTTCTATGGATCTTCTGCTCAACTCAGAATTTGTATTTCTATTGATTCTTCGCTCGTATCAGCATCTGGATTTCTATGGATCACCTGCTCACATTAACATCTGGATTTTTATGGATCACATGTTCACATCAACATTTGTATTTCAATGGATCTTCTGCTCACCTCAGCATCTAGATTTCTATTGATCGTTTACTCGCATCAGCATCTGGATTTCTATGGATCACCTGCTCACTTTAGCATTAGGATTTCTATTGATCACCTGCTCACATAAGCATCTGGATATGTATTGATCGTTCGCTCACATCATCATTTGGATTTCTATGGATCTCCTGTTCACATTAGCATTTGTATTTCTATGGATCACCTTCTCAGATCAGCGTTTCTTATTTCTATCGATCGCCTTCTCACATTAGCATCTGGATATCTATTGATCACCTGCTCAGATCAGCATTTCAAGTTCTATGGATCACCTGCTGACATCAGCATCTGGATTTCAATGGATCGCCTGCTCACATCAGCATCTGGATTTCTATTGATCGTTCGCTCACATCAGCATTTTGATTTCTATTGATCGTTCACTCACATCAGCATTTGTATTTTTATGGATCACATGTCCAGATCAGCATTTGTATTTCTATTGATCGCCTGCTCGTATCAGCATTTGTATTTCTACGGATCATCTGCTCACATCAGCATCTAGATTTCTATTGATCGTTTGCTCGCATCAGTATCTGGAGATCTATTGATCACCTGCTCACATTAGCATTTGTATTTCTACGGATCATCTGCTCGCATCAGCATCTGGATTTCTACGGATCACCTGCTCACATCAGCATCTAGATTTCTATTGATCGTTTGTTCGCATCAGTATCTGGATTTCTATGGATCACCTGCTGACATTAACATCTGGATTTTTATGGATCACATTTTCACATCAGCATTTGGATTTCTATGGATCACATTTTCAGATCAGCATTTGTATTTCTATTGATCGCCTGCTCAGATCAGCATTTTTATTTCTATGGATCTGCTCAACTCAGCATCTAGATTTCTATTGATCGTTTGCTCGCATCAGCATCTGGATTTCTATGGATCACCTGCTCACATTAGCATTAGGATTTCTATTGATCACCTGCTCACATAAGCATCTGGATATGTATTGATCGTTCGCTCACATCCTCATTTGTATTTTAATGGATCGCCTTCTCACATTAGCATCTGGATTTCTATTGATCATTCAGTCACATCAGCATTTTGATTTCTATTGATCGCTCACTCACGTCAGCATTTGTATTTTTATGGATCACATGTCCAGATCAGCATTTGTATTTCTATTGATCGCCTGCTCGTATCAGCATTTGTATTTCTACGGATCATCTGCTCACATCAGCATCTAGATTTCTATTGATCGTTTGCTCGCATCAGCAGCTGGATTTCTATGGATCATCTGCTCACATTAGCATTAGGATTTCTATTGATCACCTGCTCACATAAGCATCTGGATATCTATTGAACGTTCGCTCACATCTTCATTTGGATTTCTATGGATCTCCTGCTCACATTAGCATTTGGATTTCTATGAATCACCTGCTCGGATCAGCATCCGGAATTTTATAGATCGCCTGCTCAGATCAGCGTTTTTTATTTCAATCGATTGCCTAATCAAAACAGCGTTTTTTTTTTAATATGGATCGCCTGCTCACATCAGCATCTGGATATCCATTGATCGTTCGCTCACATCTTCATTTGGATTTCTATGGATCTCCTGTTCACATTAGCATTTTTATTTATACGGATCACCTTCTCAGATCAGCGTTTATTATTTCTATCGATCGCCTTCTCACATTAGCATCTGGATATTTCTTGATCACCTGCTCAGATCAGCATTTCAAGTTCTATGGATCACCTGCTCACATCAGCATCTGGATTTCTATGGATCGCCTGCTCACATCAGCATCTGGATTTCTATGGATCGCCTGCTCACATCAGCATCTGGATTTCTATTGATCGTTCGCTCACATCAGCAGCTGGATTTCTGTGGGTCACCTGCTCACATTAGCATCTGGATTTCTATGGATCGCCTGCTCAAATCAGCATCTGGATTTCTATTGATTGTTCGCTCATATCAGCATTTGTATTTCTATCGATCGTTCGCTCACCCAGCATTTGGATTTCTATGGATCACATTTCCAGATCAGCATTTGTATTTATATTGATCGCCTGCTCAGATCAGCATTTTTATTTCTATGGATCTTCTGCTCAACTCAGCATTTGTATTTCTATTGATCGTTTGCTCGCATCAGCATCTGGATTTCTATGGATCACCTGCTCACATAAGCATCTGGATATCTATTGATCGTTCGCTCACAACTTCATTTGGATATCTATTGATCACCTGCTCAGATCAGCATTTCAACTTCTATGGATCACCTGCTCACATCAGCATCTGGATTTCTATGGATCGCCTGCTCACATCAGCATTTGTCTTTCTATTGATCGTTCGCTCACATCAGATGCAGATGGATTTCTGTGGCTCTCCTGCTCACATTAGCATCTGGATTTCTATTGATCGTTCACTCACATCAGCATTTTGATTTCTATTGATCGTTCACTCTGAGCAAATTACAGACAATAGAGTGATGTCAGACGACACTAAGAAAATTAAATGTCAGTATTTCCGTTACAGATGGACTTTGTATCTAATCGTGTCAATTCAAAAATTCTTCCTTAATTGTAGTTTTGATCTAAATACACTACATTTGTCTGTGTCACCTGCTCACATTAGCATCTGGATTTCTATTGATCATTCGCTCACATCAGCATTTTGATTTCTATTTATCGTTCACTCACATCAGCATTTGTATTTTTATGGATCACATGTCCAGATCAGCATTTGTATTTCTATTGATCGCCTGCTCGTATCAGCATTTGTATTTCTACGGATCATCTGCTCACATCAGCATCTAGATTTCTATTGATCGTTTGCTCGCATCAGCATCTGGATTTCTATGGATCAACTGCTCACATTAGCATTAGGATTTCTATTGATCACCTGCTCACATAAGCATCTGGATATCTATTGAACGTTCGCTCACATCTTCATTTGGATTTCTATGGATCTCCTGCTCACATTAGCATTTGGATTTCTGTGAATCACCTGCCTGGATCAGCATCCGGAACTCTATAGATCGCCTGCTCAGATCAGCGTTTTTTATTTCAATCCATTGCCTAATCACAACAGCGATTTTTTTTTTGTATGGATCGCCTGTTCACATCAGCATCTGGATATCTATTGATCGTTCGCTCACATCTTCATTTGGATTTCTATGGATCTCCTGCTCACATTAGCATTTGGATATCTATTGATCGTTCGCTCACTCAGCATTTGGATTTCTATGGATCGCATTTTCAGATCAGCATTTGGATTTCTATTGATCGCCTACTCAGATCAGCATTTTTATTTCTATGGATCTTCTGCTCAACTCAGCATTTATATTTCTATTGATTGTTCGCTTGTATCAGCATCTGGATTTCTATGGATCACCTGCTCACATTAACATCTGGATTTTTATGGATCACATGTTCACATCAACATTTGTATTTCAATGGATCTTCTGCTCACCTCAGCATCTAGATTTCTATTGATCATTCGCCCACATCAACATCTGGATTCCTATTGATCACCTGCTCACAATAGCATTAGGATTTCTATTGATCACCTGCTCACATAAGCATCTGGATATGTATTGATCGGTCGCTCACATCTTCATTTGGATTTCTATGGATCTCCTGTTCACATTAGCATTTTTATTTATATGGATCACCTTCTCAGATCAGCGTTTATTATTTCTATCGATCGCCTTCTCACATTAGCATCTGGATATTTATTGATCACCTGCTCAGATCAGCATTTCAAGTTCTATGGATCACCTGCTCACATCAGCATCTGGATTTCTATGGATCGCCTGCTCACATCAGCATCTGGATTTCTATTGATCGTTCGCTCACATCAGCAGCTGAATTTCTGTGGGTCACCTGCTCACATTAGCATCTGGATTTCTATGGATCGCCTGCTCAAATCAGCATCTGGATTTCTATTGATTGTTCGCTCATATCAGCATTTGTATTTCTATCGATCGTTCGCTCACCCAGCATTTGGATTTCTATGGATCACATTTCCAGATCAGCATTTGTATTTATATTGATCACCTGCTCAGATCAGCATTTTTATTTCTATGGATCTTCTGCTCAACTCAGCATTTGTATTTCTATTGATTGTTCGCTCGTATCAGCATCTGGATTTCTATTGATCGTTTGCTCGCATCAGCATCTGGATTTCTGTGGATCAATGCTCACATTAGCATTAGGATTTCTATTGATCACCTGCTCACATAAGCATCTGGATATCTATTGGTGGTTCGCTCACAACTTCATTTGGATATCTATTGATCACCTGCTCAGATCAGCATTTCAACTTCTATGGATCACCTGCTCACATCAGCATCTGGATTTCTATGGATCGCCTGCTCACATCAGCATCTGGATTTCTATTGATCGTTCGCTCACATCAGCATTTTGATTTCTATTGATCGATCACTCTGAGCAAATTACAGACAATAGAGTGATGTCAGACGACACTAAGAAAATTAAATGTCAGTATTTCCGTTACAGATGGACTTTGTATCTAATCGTGTCAATTCAAAAATTCTTCCTTAATTGTAGTTTTGATCTAAATACACTACATTTGTCTGTGTCACCTGCTCACATTAGCATCTGGATTTCTATTGATCATTCGCTCACATCAGCATTTTGATTTCTATTGATCGTTCACTCACATCAGCATTTGTATTTTTATGGATCACATGTCCAGATCAGCATTTGTATTTCTATTGATCGCCTGCTCGTATCAGCATTTGTATTTCTACGGATCATCTGCTCACATCAGCATCTAGATTTCTATTGATCGTTCGCTCACATCTTCATTTGGATTTCTATGGATCTCCTGCTCACATTAGCATTTGGATATCTATTGATCGTTCGCTCACTCAGCATTTGGATTTCTATGGATCGCATTTTCAGATCAGCATTTGGATTTCTATTGATCGCCTACTCAGATCAGCATTTTTATTTCTATGGATCTTCTGCTCAACTCAGCATTTGTATTTCTATTGATTGTGCGCTTGTATCAGCATCTGGATTTCTATGGATCACCTGCTCACATTAGCATTAGGATTTCTATTGATCACCTGCTCACATAAGCATCTGGATATCTATTGAACGTTCGCTCACATCTTCATTTGGATTTCTATGGATCTCCTGCTCACATTAGCATTTGGATCTCTGTGAATCACCTGCTCGGATCAGCATCCGGAACTCTATAGATCGCCTGCTCAGATCAGCGTTTTTTATTTCAATCGATTGCCTAATCACAACAGCTATTTTTTTTTTGTATGGATCGCCTGCTCACATCAGCATCTGGATATCTATTGATCGTTCGCTCACATCTTCATTTGGATTTCTATGGATCTCCTGCTCACATTAGCATTTGGATATCTATTGATCGTTCGCTCACTCAGCATTTGGATTTCTATGGATCACATTTTCAGATCAGCATTTGTATTTCTATTGATCGCCTGCTCAGATCAGCATTTTTATTTCTATGGATCTTCTGCTCAACTCAGCATTTGTATTTCTATTGATTGTTCGCTTGTATCAGCATCTGGATTTCTATGGATCACCTGCTCACATTAACATCTGGATTTCTATGGATCACATGTTCACATCAACATTTGTATTTCAATGGATCTTCTGCTCACCTCAGCATCTAGATTTCTATTGATCGTTTGTTCGCATCAGTATCTGGATTTCTATTGATCACCTGCTCACATTAGCATTTGTATTTCTACGGATCATCTGCTCACATAAGCGTCTAGATTTCTATTGATCGTTTGCTCGCATCAGTATCTGGATTTCTATTGATCACCTGCTCACATTAGCATTTGTATTTCTACGGCTCATCTGCTCACATAAGCATCTAGATTTCTATTGATCGTTTGCTCGCATCAGTATCTGGATTTCTATTGATCACCTGTTCACATCAGCATTTGTATTTCTATGGATCACCTTCTCAGATCAGTGTTTCTTATTTCTATCAATCGCCTTCTCACATTAGCATCTGGATATCTATTGATCACCTGCTCAGATCAGCATTTCAAGTTCTATGGATCACCTGCTCACATCAGCAGCTGGATTTCTGTGGGTCACCTGCTCACATTAGCAGCTGGATTTCTATTGATCATTCACTCACATCAGCATTTTGATTTCTATTGATCGTTCACTCACATCAACATTTGTATTTCTACGGATCATCTGCTCACCTCAGCATATAGATTTCTATTGATCGTTTGCTCGCATCAGAATCTGGATTTCTATGGATCACCTGCTCACATTAGCATTAGGATTTCTATTGATCACCTGCTCACATAAGCATCTGGATATCTATTGATCGTTCGCTCACATCTTCATTTGGATTTCTGTGAATCACCTGCTCCGATCATCATCCGGAATTCTATAGATCGCCTGCTCAGATCAGCGTTTTTTATTTGAATCGATTGCCTAATCACAACAGCGTTTGTTTGTTTTTGTATGGATCGCCTGCTCACATCAGCATCTGGATATCTATTGATCGTTCGCTCACTCAGCATTTGTATTTCTATTGATCGCCTGCTCACATCAGCATCTGGATATCTATTGATCGTTCGCTCACTCAGCATTTGTATTTCTATTGATCGCCAGCTCAGATCAGCATTTTTATTTCTATGGATTTTCTGCTCAACTCAGCATTTGTATTTCTATTGATTGTTCGCTCGCATCAGCATCTGGATTTCTATGGATCTCCTGCTCACATTAACATCTGGATTTCTATGGATCACATGTTCACATCAACATTTGTATTTCAATGGATCTTCTGCTCACCTCAGCATCTAGATTTCTATTGATCGTTTGCTCGCATCAGCATCTGGATTTCTATGGACCACCTGCTCACATCTGTATTTGGATTCCTATTGATCACCTGCTCACAACAGCATTTACTTTTCTATTGATCGTTCACTCACATCAGCATCTGTATTTTTTATGGATCACCTGCTAACATCAGCATTTTTATTTCTATAGATTGACTGTTTGCATCAGAAACATCAGGCCTTGATTTCTATTGATCCTTCGCTCACCTGAGCATCTGGATTTCTATGGATTGCCTGCTGAGATCAACATTTGTATTTCTATTAATCGCCTGCTCAGATCAGCGTTTGAATTTTTGTTGATCACCTAATCACATCAGCATCTGAATTTCTATTGATCGCCTGCACAGATCAGCATTTGTTTTTCTATTGATCGTTCACTCACATCAGCATCTGTATTTTTTATGGATCGCCTGCTAACATCAGCATTTTTATTTCTATAGATTGTCTTTTTGCATCGGAAACATCAGGCCTTGATTTCTATTGATCATTCCCTCACATCAACATCTGGATTTCTATGGACCGCCTGCTCACATCACTATTTGGATTCCTATTGATCACCTGCTCACATCAGCATTTGTATTTCTATTGATCGTTCGCTCGCATCAGCATTTGTATTTCTATTGATCGTTCGCTCGCATCAGCATCTGGATTTCTATGGATCACCTTCTCAGATCAGCGTTTCTTATTTCTATCGATCGCCTTCTCACATTAGCATCTGGATATCTATTGATCACCTGCTCAGATCAGCATTTCAAGTTCTATGGATCACCTGCTCACATCAGCATCTGGATTTCTATGGATCGCCTGCTCACATCAGCATCTGGATTTCTATTGATCGTTCGCTCACATCAGCAGCTGGATTTCTGTGGGTCACCTGCTCACATTAGCATCTGGATTTCTATTGATCATTCACTCACATCAGCATTTTGATTTCTATTGATCGTTCATTCACATCAGCATTTGTATTTTCATGGATCACATGTCCAGATCAGCATTTCTATTTCTATTGATCGCCTGCTCGTATCAGCATTTGTGTTTCTACGGGTCATCTGCTCACATCAGCATCTAGATTTCTATTGATCGTTTGCTCGCATCAGCATCTGGATTTCTATGGATCACCTGCTCACATCAGCATTAGGATTTCTATTGATCACCTGCTCACATAAGCATCTGGATATCTATGGATCGTTCTCTCACATCTTCATTTGGATTTCTGTGAATCACCTGCTCGGATCAGCGTTTTTTATTTCAATCGATTGCCTAATCACAACAGCGTTTTTTTTTTTTATATGGATCGCCTGCTCACATCAGCATCTGGATATCTATTGATTGTTCGCTCACATCTTCATTTGGATTTCTATGGATCTCCTGCTCACATTAGCATTTGGATATCTATTGATCGTTCGCTCACTCAGCATTTGGATTTCTATGGATCACATTTTCAGATCAGCATTTGTATTTCTATTGATCGCCTGCTCAGATCAGCATTTTTATTTCTATGGATCTTCTGCTCAACTCAGCATTTGTATTTCTATTGATTGTTCGCTCGTATCAGCATCTGGATTTCTATGGATCACCTGCTCACATTAACATCTGGATTTTTATGGATCACATGTTCACATCAACATTTGTATTTCAATGGATCTTCTGCTCACCTCAGCATCTAGATTTCTATTGATCGTTTGCTCGCATCAGCATCTGGATTTCTATGGATCACCTGCTCACTTTATCATTAGGATTTCTATTGATCACCTGCTCACATAAGCATCTGGATATGTATTGATCGTTCGCTCACATCTTCATTTGGATTTCTCTGGATCTCCTGTTCACATCAGCATTTGTATTTATATGGATCACCTTCTCAGATCAGCGTTTCTTATTTCTATCGATCGCCTTCTCACATTAGCATCTGGATATTTATTGATCACCTGCTCAGATCAGCATTTCAAGTTCTATGGATCACCTGCTCACATCAGCATCTGGATTTCTATTGATCGTTCACTCACATCAGCAGCTGGATTTCTATTGATCATTCACTCACATCAGCATTTTGATTTCTATTGATCGTTCACTCACATCAGCATTTGTGTTTTTATGGATCACATGTCCAGATCTGCATTTGTATTTCTATTGATCGCCTGCTCGTATCAGCATTTGTATTTCTACGGATCATCTGCTCACATCAGCATCTAGATTTCTATTGATCGTTTGCTCGCATCAGCATCTGGATTTCTATGGATCACCTGCTCACATTAGCATTAGGATTTCTATTGATCACCTGCTCACATAAGCATCTGGATATCTATTGATCGTTCGCTCACATCTTCATTTGTATTTCTATGGATCACCTTCTCAGATCAGCGTTTCTTATTTCTATCAATGGCCTTCTCACATTAGCATGTGGATATCTATTGATCACCTGCTCAAATCAGCATTTCAAGTTCTATGGATCACCTGCTCACATCAGCATCTGGATTTCTATGGATCTCCTGCTCACATTAGCATTTGGATTTCTGTGAATCACCTGCTCGGATCAGCATCCGGAATTTTATAGATCGCCTGCTCAGATCAGCGTTTTTTATTTCAATCGATTGCCTAATCACAACAGCGTTTTTTTTTTAATATGGATCGCCTGCTCACATCAGCATCTGGATATCTATTGATCGTTCGCTCACATCAGCATCTAGATTTCTATTGATCGTTTGCTCGCATCAGCATCTGGATTTCCATGGATCACCTCCTCAGATCAGCGTTTCTTATTTCTATCAATCGCCTTCTCACATTAGCATCTGGATATCTATTGATCACCTGCTCAGATCAGCGTTTTTTATTTCAATCGATTGCCTAATCACAACAGCGTTTTTTTTTTTCTATGGATCGCCTGCTCACATCAGCATCTGGATATCTATTGATCGTTCTATCACATCAGCATTTGTATTTCTATTGATCGTTCGCTCACATCAGCATTTGGATTTCTATTGATCGCCTGCTCAGATCAGCATTTGTATTTCTATGGATCTTCTGCTCAACTCAGCATTTGTATTTCTATGGATCACCTTCTCAGATCAGCATTTCTTATTTCTATCGATCGCCTTCTCACATTAGCATCTGGATATCTATTGATCACCGGCTCAGATCAGCATTTCAAGTTCTATGGATCACCTGCTCACATCAGCATCTGGATTTCTATTGATCATCTGCTCACCTCAGCATCTAGATTTCTATTGATCCTTTACTCGCATCAGCATCTGGATTTCTATGGATCACCTGCTCACATTAGCATTAGGATTTCTATTGATCACCTGCTCACATAAGCATCTAGATATCTATTGATCGTTCGTTCACATCAGCATTTGTATTTCTATTGATCGTTCGCTCACTCAGCATTTGTATTTCTATTGAACGTTCGCTCACATCAGTATTTGTATTTCTATGGATCACCTGTTCACATCAGCATTTGTATTTCTATGGATCACCTTCTCAGATCAGCGTTTCTTATTTCTATCGATCGCCTTCTCACATTAGCATCTGGATATTTATTGATCAACTGCTCTGATCAGCATTTCAAGTTCTATGGATCACCTGCTCACATCAGCATCTGGATGTCTATGGATCGCCTGCTAACATCAGCATTTTCATTTCTATAGATTGTCTGTTTGCATCGGAAACATCAGGCCTTGATTTTTCTTTTGATCATCCCCTCACATCAACATCTGGATTTCTATGGACTGCCTGCTCACATCACTATTTGGATTCCTATTGATCATCTGCTCACATCAGCATTTGTATTTCTATTGATCGTTCGCTCGCATCAGCATTTGTATTTCTATTCATCGTTCGCTCGCATCAGCTTTTTTAATTCTATTGATTGTTCGCTCGCATCAGAATTCGTATTTCTATCGATCGTTCGCTATGATCAGCATTTGTATTTCCAATGATCGTTCGTTCGCATCATCCTTTTGTATTTCTATTGATCGTTCACTCACATCAGCATCTGTATTTTTTAAGGATCGCCTGCTAACATCAGCATTTTTATTTCTATAGATTGAGTGTTTGCATCAGAAACATCAGTCCTTGATTTCTATTGATCATTCGCTCACATCAACATCTGGATTTCTATGGACCACCTGCTCACATCTGTATTTGGATTCCTATTGATCACCTGCTCACAACAGCATCTAGTTTTCTATTGATCGTTCACTCACCTGAGCATCTGGATTTCTATGGATTGCCTGCTCAGATCGACAATTGTATTTCTATTAATCGCCTGCTCAGATCAGCGTTTGAATTTTTGTTGATCACCTAATCACATCAGCATCTGAATTTTTATTGATTGCCTGCACAGATCAGCATTTGTTTTTCTATTGATCATTCACTCACATCAGCATCTGTATTTTTTTTGCATCGCCTGCTAACATCAGCATTTTTATTTCTATAGATTGTCTCTTTGCATCAGAAACATCAGGCCTTGATTTCTTTTGATCATTCCCTCACATCAACATCTGGATTTCTATGGACCGCCTGCTCACATCACTATTTGGATTCCTATTGATCACCTGCTCACATCAGTATTTGTATTTCTACTGATCGTTCGCTCGCCTCAGCATCTGTATTTCTATTGATCGTTCGCTCCCATCAGCTTTTTTATTTCTATTGATCGTTCGCTCACCTGAGCATCTGGATTTCTATGGATTGCCTGCTCAGATCAACATTTGTATTTCTATTAATCGCCTGCTCAGATCAGCGTTTGAATTTTTGTTGATCACCTAATCACATCAGCATATGAATTTCTATTGATCGCCTGCACAGATCAGCATTTGTTTTTCTATTGATCGTACATACAACATAAGACATTACACATACAACATAACAAATAACACAACACATAAAACATAGCACATGACACATACAACATAAAATAAAAAACATAACACAGAACACATAAAACGTAACATATACAACATAAGACATAACACATACAACATAACACATAAGATATAACACAAATATAAAACAAAATACATAACACATAACACATACGACATAACACATAACACATAAAACATAACACATAACACATAACACATAACAAAAACAACATACGACATAACACAAACAACATAACAAATAACACATACAACATAAGACATAACACATAACACATACAACATAACACAACACATAAAACATAACACATAAGACATAACACATACAACATAAAACATAACACATACAACATAATACATAAGACAGAACACACAACATAACACATAACACATAAAACATAACATACAAGATATAACACATACAACATAACACATAACACATAAAACATAAAAGAAAAAACATAAGACATAAGACATTGCACATACAACATAACACATAAAAAATAAAACATAACACATAGAACATAAAAGAAAAAACATAAGACATAAGACATTGCACATACAACATAACACATACAACATAACACACAAGACATAACACATATAACATAACACATAACACATAAACCATAACACATACAACATAACACATAAAACATAAAAGAAAAAACATAAGACATTGCACATACAACATAACATAAAACATAAGACATAACACTTAAAACATAACACATAACACATACAAAATAAGACATAACACATACAACATAACACATAAAACATAACACATAAGACATAAAACATAACATACAACATAAGAATTAACACATACAACATAACACATAACACATAAAACACAACACATACAACATAAGACATAACACATACAACATAAGACATAAGACATACAACATAAGACATAACACATAAAACATAACACATAAGACATCACAAATACAACATAACACATAACACATAAAACATAACACATAAGATATAACAAAAATATAAAACAAAAAACATAACACATAACATAAAACATAACACATAAAACATAACACATAACACATACAACATAAGACATAACACATATAACATTACACATAAGACATAACACATAAGATATAACACATAAATATAAAACAAAAAACATAACACATACAAGATAAGAATTAACAGATACGACATAACACATAACACATAAAACATAACACATAAGACATAACACATACAACATAAGACATAATACATATAACATAACACATAAGACATAACACATAACAAAAACAACATAAGACATAACACATATAACATAACACATAAGACATAAGACATAAGACATAACACATACAACATAACACATAACACATAACACATAAAACACAACACATACAACATAAGACATAACACATACAACATAAGACATAACACATAAAACATAACACATAAGACATCACAAATACAACATAACACATAACACATAAAACATAACACATAAGATATAACAAAAATATAAAACAAAAAACATAAAACATAACACATAACACATAAAACATAACACATAACACATACAACATAAGACATAACACATATAACATTACACACAAGACATAACACATAAGATATAACACATAAATATAAAACAAAAAACATAACACATACAAGATAAGAATTAACAGATACGACATAACACATATAACATAACACATAAGACATAACACAACAAAAACAACATAAGACATAACACATATAACATAACACATAAGACGTAAGACATAACACATACAACATAACACATAAAACATAACACATAAGACATAACACATACAACATAAAACATAACACAAACAACATAAGACATAAGACATAACACATAAAACATAAGACATAAGACATAACACATACAACATAACAAATAAAACATAACACACAAAGACATAACACATACAACATAAAACAACACATACAACATAAGAATTAACACATACAACATAACACATAAGACAGAACACACAACATAAGACATAAGACATAATGATACCTTTATTTATTAGTCCCACATGGGGAAATTCTTTCTCTGCATTTGACCCATCCCTGAGGAGCAGTGGGCTGCCACTACATGCGGCGCCCGGGGAGCAAATTGGGGTTCAGTATCTTGCTCAAGGATACTTCAACTTGTGGACTTGCAGGGGCTGAGGATCGAACCACCGACCTTTTGTTCCGTGAACGACCGCTCTACCCCCTGAGCCACAGCCGCCCCTTAAAAACATAACACATAAAACATAACATACAAGATATAACACATACAACATAACACATAGGACATAACACATAACACAAAAAACATAAGACATAAGACATAAGACATACAACATAAGACATAACACATATAACATAACACATAAGGAATAACACATACAACATAACAAACAACAAATACAACATAAGACATTAAACATAAGACAGAACACATACAACCTAACACATAACACATAAGATATAACAGAAATATAAAACATAAAACATAACATACAACATAAGAATTAACACATAAGACATAACACATAAAACATAACAATAAGACATAACACATACAACATAAAACATAACACACACAACATAAGACATAACACACACAACATAAGACATAACACATACAACATAAGACATAACACATACAACATAACACATAAAACACAACACATACAACATAAGACATAACACATATAACATAACACATAAGACATAACACATAACAAAAACAACATAAGACAACACATATAACATAACACATAAGACATAACACAAACAACATAACAAATAACACATACAACATACATACAACATAAGACATAACACATACAACATAAGACATAAAACATAACACATAAGACATAACACATACAACATAACACAACACATAAGACATAACACATACAACATAAGACATAAAACATAACACATAAGACATAACACATACAACATAACACAACACATAAAACATAACACATCAGACATAACACATACAACATGAAACATAACACATACAACATAAGAATTAACACATACAACATAACACATAAGACAGAACACACAACATAAGACATAAGACATAAAATATAACATACAAGATATAACACATACAACATAACACATAACACATAAAACATAACACAAAAAACATAAGACATAAGACATTGCACATACAACATAACACATACAACATCACATACAAGATATAACACATACAACATAACACATAAAACATAAGACATAACACATACAAAATAAGACATAACACATACAACATAAGACATAACACATACAAAATAAGACATAACACATATAACATAAGACATAAGACATATAACATAACACATAAGGAATAACACATACAACATAACAAACAACAAATACAACATAACACATACAACATAAGACAGAACACATACAACATAACACATAAGATATAACACAGACATAAAACATAAAACATAAAAATAAGAACATAAGAACATAACATAAGAAGCACTTGTAAACACTGGAATCACAAGTGGCTATGTTTGAAGTTATCTGAGCATGATCATCCATAAACGTGGCTTCCCATGAATCCAGGGACTTTAGTTTTACTGGTGACCAAATCCTTGATGAGACAGTCTGGATGAGAAACAAATCATTTTCAGGTCATATTTAAATCCAATAGAAGTCAGAGAGTATCTTAAAAGGAAATACATCTCGTATTGTGATTTTGTGGACACATTTCCACTGAGAAACTTGTCACAACCAAGACAAGTCCAAAAAGAAGCACTTGTAAACACAAGAATGACTAGTGGCTCTGTTTGAAGTTATCTGAGCATGATCATCCATAAACGTGTCTCCCCATGAATCAAGGAACTTCTGTTTTACTGTTGAACAAATCCTTGATGAGACCGTCTGGATAAGAAACAAATCATTTTCAGGTTATAACTAAATTCAATAGAAATCAGGGAGGGAGGGAGGGACGGTTAGTTAGTAATTCCTAGGACTAGATGATTTGATCCCTTGGTAGATACACTATCCTGATGGCATCTTGGCTTGTTTGAGACTTTGTGGGTGACGGTGGAGCCGGTTGTGTAGGGGGAGGGGGCTGCGGATGGATGAGGGCCTGGTTGTAGTTGGTTACTTCATCTGGATTCATTGAGGTCTTCAGGACGTGCCCAACCTTCATTGAGTGTTTCCACTTTTATCTTCTCTCTATCTCTCTATCTGCTCTCTGCCAACCAGAGAGCATTGCCCCTCTTGTCTGATTCTGCAGGATATAATGGCCACCCCTTAACATCTAATTGCAGTCGTTTTGCTTATATAACCTCGGTTCCTTTTTGTGTTCTTTGATGTTCTTTCCTTGGCGACCTTTGTTGTTTTTCCTTGGCGACCTTTGATGTTGATGTTTTTCCTTGTCGTCCTTTGTTGTTTCCTTTGCTGGTTTCCTGGTGTCCTTTGACGTCCTGCTTTAACGTTCATCCGCTTTGACGTTCTTTTGGCACCCGTATCCGGACTTCAATGACGTTTTGGTGCCGAGATGGTGTCCTTCCTTTTGATCCATAGCCACTGACTTGCTTGCTCTGCGGCACTGGTATCAGAACACCCCCAGAACACACTCCCATGTCCTTGAGCAGTTTGTTAGCTGATCTGCCCACAAAGCCTCTGCAGCCCACCTCCACGGGGCAGACCCTCGCCTTCCAGCCCTGTCGTTCCGCCTCAGCTGCCAGATCTACATACTTGAGGCTCTTGCACTCGTTACGCTTCCTCCACAGCATCCTCCAAGGGGACGGTAAGCTCTATGATGTAAACTTTGCACAATGAAGCAGACCACATGACGAGGTCTGGCCTGAGATTTGTTGTCACTATCTCAGGTGTGAAGCGTAGCCTCTGACCCAGGTCCGCTAGAAGGTTCCAGTCCCAGGCTGGTCTCCAAAATATCCGCTAGGCACCTCAATACCTGATTGTGCCACCAGGTGTAAACGACCTTGTGTTAGGCCGGTCTTGCAATCAAGCAAGATGCGCCTCAAATCCGCTGGTGACAGCCAGAGAGGACACATAGGGTCCTCGCCATACCATTGTTTGAGGTTTCTAGGGGAGGGCAGAACCTCATAGGTGGCACGTATAATGAAGCTGGTACGAAATGCTTCCATATTCCATAAATCCTTCCATGACAGTTTTCTCCTCTCGACTCCTTCCCAGCTCATCCAATGGCCCTGCCTTGCCTGTTCTTGCTGGCACAGTTCTTCAACCACAAGTCTTCTGTGTTGAGCACGATCTGCCCTGATCCAGGACGGCCTGCTTTCTCCCAAACCAAGGCCTCCTCTCCCCTGCTGTACATGTCCCATGACGTCCCGGTGTATGAGGGCTGATTTTGCGTTCTGTACAGCTGCTGCTGGAGTCCACGTCCTTCCAGTTACCAGGGTTGGTGCATTCTGGGCTATGGAGGGATCACGTGATTCTGACAGTGTCAGTTCCAGCCTCGCCTTTGAGCATTAGTACTCTTCCACAAGACTGGACACAGGGAGCTCCAGGATTCCTTTTCCATATAACCCTATGCCACTAAAGCATTTCGGCAGACCCAGCCATTTTTTATCAAACTTGCTGAAAAGCCTCTCCAATCTTTCTACTTTTGAGATTGGGGCCTCGTAGATGGTCAATGGCCACATAAGGCGCAGCAAGAGGCCAAATTGTAGGCACCAAAGCTTCAGCCTACCGTGTAGGGATGAATTGTCAATGCTTTTTAGGCCTTTGATGGTGTGTTGCCTAATCTGGTCCACTTGGTCTTTGTCTTTGAGGGTTGAGTCATACCAGCGACCCAGACTTTTGACTGGTTTTTCGGACACAGTTGGTATTGGGTCCTTGCCAATAAAGAAGCGTTGCTCCGACATCTTCCCTTTGATGGTTGAGATGCTCCTGGACTTGCTTGGTTTTATACTCATTCGTTCCCACTATAAGTTCTCCTGCAGTTTTCCAACTAGACGTCTGGTGCATGCCTTAGTTGTGGTGAGAATGGTCATGTCAGCCATGTATGCCCTGATTGGAGGTAGCCGCAGGCCATGAGCCAACAGGGAGATGGTGCATCCCGCCATGATGCCCACCTCCAGGTGCTGCCAAGCTGTGGTGTGCTCTTCCGTTGTTAGACATAGTTGTATGTCATCGTAGTAGGCTCTGACCAGGGATGTAATAGGCTCTGGCACCCTGAAGAAGTTGAACGCGGTCCAAAGGAGATTGTGTGGGACCGAGCCAAAGGCGTTTGCCAAATCGAGGAAGACGATGTGTAGGTCTCTTCCTTCCCTCTTGGCTGCCTGTATTTGATGCCAGATCATGCTGGTATGTTCCAAGCAACCAGAGAACCCTGGGATCCCTGCCTTCTGTATGGATGTATCGATATAGTTGTTACGTTCCAGGTAGCCCGTCAACCTGTGTCCCAACACACTGAAGAAGATCTTTCCTTCTACGTTCAGAAGGCTGATGTGACGGAACTGATTTATGTCCGTGGAGTCCTTCTCCTTTGGGATCAATACACCGCCTGCTCTTCGCCATGCTGTGGGTATTGTTCGCTTCTTCCACACCACTTTCATCATCCTCCATAGATAATGTAGGATGTCTGGTGTTCTCTTATGGGACTCCATTGGGTCCAGGGGAGGAGCCAGCTCTCGCATGTCGAACAGCTTTTTTCCACCTCACTCCACTTTGACGGATTGACATCCATATTATGTTCTGGGGGATGTATCGGTGGTATAATGAGTGATCTGTTTTCGATGCCGACTGTCACTGTGAGTTGCTTTGGTGGTCCTTGAGATCGTTCCTTGATGTTGTCAGTTTGCCGCCCTTTTCTTTGGTAAGCAATCCCCTCACAAACTTGTAGGGGTCTCTGAAGAACTCGAACTTGCCTGTTCATTCCTTCTGCGTTTCTTTCTCAAATTCTCTGCCTTCCTTAGTGATTTTAAACAACTCTTGATTTCCGTCTGCAGCAAGTTGATCCCTTCCTTCTCATCTTCTGTGGCTTTCTTCCACTGCTTCTTGAGCTGCCTTCTCTCCCTAACCAGGCGCTCTATTTCCTTCTGCCTCCTGGACTAAGGTGGGGAGTCTGACCCTGTCCTTCTTGTCTCCACAACTCCGAAGCGCTCCATTCCATAGTTGTAAATTAGGTCTCCCATTTGTCACAGCTTCTTCTTTGCAGTTCCCTTTAGCTGATCTAGGAGTTGACAGATGATGGTTTCCGCACAAGAATCTTATTCTCGATTGCATGTCGTGTTGGATTGGGCGATTGGTGCTCTGCTGTCCTTGGTAATAGTGGCAATAATGAGCAGTCTTTGAAAACAAAATCTGGATTAAATACAAATCAACCAGGTGGATACCACTGCTACATACTACTGATGTCAAAGAGTAGCTTAAGTTGAATTTTTCAAGAAGTCATTTCTGGATTTATAAATCAGCTCCGTGGATAAATTTCAATCAATGAACTTGTCACAACCAAGAAAACCGCAAAGAGAAGCAATTATGAATACTTTAATCATCAGTGCCTCCATTTGAGATTATCTTGTTGTGATTCACATATTTCTTCTTCTGAAGTATGTAGGCTTTGTCATGTTCAACCGTCCCAACAGGTAGCACTTACTGAATTCAACAGTCAATGCTCATGCTGGGCCAATAACACAGACATGTAGAGAGCAATCTTCTTTGCTTGAGTTTACCTGTAGTCCTGATGTTTCTTTTTGTTGTCTTTATGTCCCAGTGGAAGTGGTGTCTCTTCCACAGATTTGGCCAGGTTAAATACTAAATGTAGCCATTGCCGCAGTCACCGCCCTCCTCCTCAGCTCCATCGATGACGTCACAGCATCCCACCATTGATTGGCTCTGAGCAGTCCGCCTTCTGTACCTTCTCGTTGTACCTGAAGTTAACTTAACTTAGTTAACTTGTGTGTCCATGTGTAAATAAGGCCCTCTGTTTTGATGTTATAGTGGCCTTTTGTTTTGGAGAGCATTGTTAACTGGTGTTTGAGACACTCGCAAACTGTTTAGCGTTATAAGACTGTATTCGTTATACTTCTGTTTAATTGTTTATAATTTCACAGGTGGCGACTGGACTATGTTTTGTAAAAAGATAGAGAGTGGTCCATTCCGGTTCTTTCCCCTTTCTGTAACAACAACTTTGCCATCCTTCAGACTAACAATAACACCAGAACAAAACAAAATAAAACAAAAAACGAAACTCACAAAGATGAATGCATGTACTTAAAGATAAATAAAGTCATATTCCTTACAAGTGTCACCTCTGTTTTTTGTTTTTCATCTCAAATCTGTCGGTGTTTCTCCTTACAGAAGATTTCTCGATTTGCTTAATTACAAAATGTTCAGAATTTCATTATAGTTGAGAGATGCTGTAAGATCTCTCTCAAATGTTAACAGACAGAGCGAGGTTAGACGGGCGGGGGGGCATAGAGCTCCTGCTGGCAGTTTTTATTCTTAACGCTGTGAGAACAACTGTTGGAGAAAAACTGAAAGCTCCAACTCTGTTACACTGACATGGAAAGGTTTCCCTGCATCAGTCAGATTTTTGTTATCTCGGTCATGCTGCTTTCACAATAAGGTGCCAAAGAGTGGCTACTGATGTCATCAGGCCATACGAATCACTGTGGAGCCGGGAGTCTATTAGTTGCTTTAATATTGCTTGTTCTTTGTTCGCATCTGCTGTAATAATGATTGTGCATCAATTTGACTCTGCCCCTCCCTCTTTTGCATATTCTGACAGTACTTCGAAGTTATCTGAGCATGATCATCCATAAACGTGGCTTCCCATGAATCCAGGTACTTTTGTTTTACTGGTGACCAAATCCTTGATGAGACAGTCTGGATAAGAAACAAATCATTTCAGGTTACAACTTAATCCAATAGAAATCAGAGAGCATCATAGAGGAATTACATCTCGTAGTGTGATTTGTGGATAGTTTCCACTGAGAAACTTGTCACAACCAAGACAAGTCCAAAAAGAAGCACTTGTAAACACAAGAATGACTAGCGGCTCTGTTTGAAGTTATCTGAGCATGATCATCCATAAAGTATAAATATAGCAAAGAATTTAAAATGGCTGCATTTATTCCTTTGTTTTAGTGTCTGGGCTTTCGTGTAGGAACCCCATTTTTTATTGGGGGTGGGGGTGGGGGCCATGTCCCCTCCACCTAGACACTAGATTTCCTGTGTTTTGTTGGTTTGTTGTCTGCTTGAGCTCCAGGGGCCTCATTTATAAAACTGAGTGTAGATTCCAACCTAAAACATTGAACACTCACAGAACTCAAAATGTACTTACACAAGAAAATATTCAGATCTATAAAACCGTGAGGTGATCTGAATATTTTCTGACGTAAGAACAGACTGTGGCGCAGTAGTTAGAGCTGTTGCCTCACAGCAAGGAGGTCCTGGGACCGAATCCACCTGAGGACCTGGGACTTTTCTGTGTGGAGTTTGCATGTTTTCCCTGGGTCTGCATGGGTTCCTTCGGGTGCTCCGGCTTCATAACACCACCAAAAAACATGCAATATAGGTGAATTGGTGACTCTAAATTGACCATAGGCATGGATGTGAATGGTTGTTTGTCTTTCTATGTGGCCCTGCGATGAACTGGTGACTTGTCCAGGGTGAACCTCGCCTCCCGCCCAAAGTCAGCTGGGATAGGCTCCAACCCCCCCACAACCCTACACAGGATAAGTGGTTACAGAAACTGAATGAATGAATTTCTGATTATGATTTTGTCATTAAATGATTTTATGATATGATTAGGACACCTCCTTGTGTCCATAACATGCAGGAACAAACAGGAAGAGGTTAAGGTCCAGCCTTGTTTTCCCTGAGAGGCCCCAGTGTTATATAACATTACCTTGTTTTTCACCATGTTACATAAAATGACCTTGTTTCTCTGCTCACTCAGCTAATGAGAGGCCCCATCATCCTGTCTGCAGGACCAGCCTGTGATTTTACAGAGGGCTTTTTGGAATATCTCTATCATGATTTGAGTGTATGGACCAAAACAGCACTGAGGCAGAATGGCTTACTTTAATGTGAGCATTTCTCTCCCCTCCCAAACTTCAGAAGGTTTTCATTGCATATTTGAATTCAGTAGATTACTTTAAAGATATATAAAGCTGATTAGGAAGGAAAATGTTTTTGTCTTACTATAGAAAACGAACAATTGAGCAGATATTCTTCATGTATTACCAGATAAATGGACTTGAACATAATGATTCATTGTGTTGTGACAGAGGGAACAGAGATGTCTCCGTTGGGGAGAGTCGGTGGTTTATCGAGGAACAGCACAGAGGCGGTAAGGTTTGGGACAGCGAGCCGCTCCTAATTTGAACTCCAGGCTGGGCTGCTCTCCATCAGATGGCGAGAGAGAAAACCCCTGCAGGAGGGAGGAAAGGAAGAGGAACAGCTCCATCTTGGCCAGCTGCTCCCCAAGACACTAACGTTTACCTGAGGATACACAATACAACAGATGAGTTGTATTCAGGCAATTACAATAACTAAAATACTGCACCTCCAAGTCTGAAAGAACCAAAACATAAAGTAAGACATCGACTCCTCACAACTAAGGCAAACAGACAGACGAATGACTGCTGGTAATCAGTGGAATTTTACTTAATTTCTTCTTTTTTTCCACATATTTGTCACAATTATTTCTTATCTTCAATCCAAACGGAATATAGGACAAAGAAAAGGATAATTAAACACAGTTTAGTTTTAATCTTTACAATAACTGGATATCAGTTTTTCACACTGCAGTGGAGAACTCCTGGCTCACTCTTCTTTGCAGAATCACTTTAATTCAGCCACAACGGAGGGTTTTGGAACATGAACTGCTCTTAAATGCCCTGCCACTTCATCTGATTAAATTTTGAGTCAGGACTTTGACCAGGCCTTTCCAAAAACCTTGATTTCATGTCTTCTGAGCCATTTAGAGGTGGACTCTTGTGCTTTGGATCAGATTTCTAAATTACCCATTGCCTCTCTCTGCCTCTGGTTTGAGTTACTTTACTTCCTGCTTTGTTTCCCACCTGTGTGATATGCCATGCCCTGATTAGTTTCACCTGTCCCTCGTTAGGTTTCCCTCCCTCTGTGCCAGTTTGTGTGAGTACTTTGTGTGTCTAGTGTTCCAACCTTTCCTTTGTGTTTATTCCCAGCGATTATGGATTTTTGCTTTGTTTATCTCGACATTGCCTGTTATTGGATTTTGATTCTTGCCAGCTACGTTGGATTTGTTTGTCTGTTTTGGGCTGCCTTTTCTGGATTTGATCAGTGCCTTCCTCACAGTCCATAAGCCTTTTGCACCTTTTTGTTTTAATATTTTTTTCTGCTGGTCTGCCTCCGGTGTCTCAACAGGACCCTACCCCTTGTTTTCCTGTACCCTGCATGTGGCACAATCACATGTTCGACTGTTACATGATGCTGACATCAATTTTTACCTTTTAAAAAGATGCTGACTGTAGCTTCTTTTTTGTTCCCATTAGCTGTGACACTTGTTGAGTTTTTTTTTAAGTAAATAAAATATGTCAGTGCAGTGAAAGGGAAGGCAAACAGTTGATTAATATTAAATCAAAAACATTAAAGAATAATTAAGTGTTGCCTCTGGACTGACAATGAATGCATATCCTTTCTTTTAAAAAGTTACGTTCATAAAGCAAACTTACATGTTTAAAGAGGTCCTTTCATATCCTTTCTCTTTTAGACAGTTGTCTCATATTTATAGTCCCCAGAGTTCCAGAGTGTCGACTGAAGCAGAGACTTTCTCAACATGCACTAGATTTTATGATTTACTTTTACTGGTTGTTTTCCACTCCTAATTCATAACAGCACAGAAGTAAGAGTGGGCGCCTGCTGATGTAAAGATAAGAGAGACCACAAGCTGAGTTCAAATAGCTCAAGGTTCTTTCTATATAAAGAATTTGGTCCTACATGCTGATGACACCATGTCAATGATTCTTAAAAGCTAAATAGGTTTAAAATCTGCTTCATTTTTAAGGCCTCTGCACCAGCGGCGGCCATGACTGGAATAACCAAAAAGGCACAGCAGAAGATGCACCTCCTGCGCCAGCTCAGGAAGTTCAACCTGCCTCTGGAGATGCTGACACAGTTCTACACAGCAACCATCCAGTCTGTTCTCTGCTCATTGATCGCTGTCTGGTTATAATCGGCCACCAAACAGGACAGGAACAGACTGCAACGGACCGTCAGGACTGCAGAAAAAAATCATCTGTGCCAACCTGGCCTCCATTCAGGACTTATGCACGTCCAGAACCAACTTTTTCCCCTCGTAAACTCAGGCCTGGCTGGTCGACAGACTTTTGTTTTTGGTGTTTTGGAAAGTAATTATTAAATAAGTTTTGCATCTGATTCTGACATTGATATCAAGGTAAGTGATAACCATATATTCTATAGTCTAATGTAATTAATTTATCATCAATCATCAGTTAATCAATCAATAATTGATTAGGCTGTGAAAAATTAGTTGAAGCTTGCATGGAAGTCTTCCCTATTTCAGGGTTTAAGAGTGGAGGCCAAGGCATCGATCTCTGAAATACCAGATAAAATTAGCAGTGACAATGGAACACCCTTTGTCAGTGCGGCATCCAAGAGCTTTGGTAAGTATCTTTGCACTGATATGAAACAACACAGTGCATTTCAATGTGCAGCGTACTGTGGAGCTGGAGAGAGAGAACTGAACTGTTATGTGCAGTTCATGTGCAGGGAGCTAGAGACGAGGCACTGCCACCGATATGTAACTGAGATAATGTGGTTTCAGAAAGGATCAAGGAAGAAAAGGCAAAATGAAGGAAGGTAATTATATGATGGAGAGCAGTTTCATGTTTGACAATAAAGCAATCTGCTCGTCTGTTTCCGGAGAAACTTCCACTGTAATTTATGGACACTCTGCACCGTTCTCTACCAAGTTGTCCTTGAGAGTGTTTAGCTTCATTAATGCTGCTTTCATACACACTAACAGGTTGGTACACTGTACAAACTGAGTTGAAGAACGTTTTCTATTATTCCAAGAACCTCAGGCCTCCTTCAGAACTCCAACTTTCCTCAGTGCTCTTTGAGGTGTCTGCAAGAACTTCTGTCATTCCTCAGAATGAAAGAACCCTTTTGAGGTTGCTTCCTAAAGTGTTTTTAAACTAGGCCTACTATATTTGGATATGTGATATTTAAACTACTATATTGGATATGTCAGGACGTTTTCTCAATAAATTTACAATTGCTCTGCAAACACCTTCTTTTTCCATGTTTTTGAACTGTGTATTAAAGTCAGAGAAAGTTGGTCACTCAAAATGTATATTTCAAAGTTCTTCTTCTCCTCCGTCCTTTTCTTCTTCTCATTATGTAGCTTTGAAAATACCTTTGTGTTGTGTAGCTGGGGAGTTGAACACTTTTTCAAGCCACTATATGCATGTCACCCAATAGGGGCTGAGCCCCCTACAGGTCTGATCCTAGAACTGCCCCTGTTGCAGCTTTAACAAGTTCTTTTTACATCTTTCAAAGTATCTTCATGTTGTTAAATGACACCAAAATAACTGAATTCCACTCACATTGCACAGTATTGGTTAATAAGTTTTGGTATAGTTAAACCAAGTATTGGTTTAATAATTATAATCTTGGCTGATCCGAGCCATCAGACACATCATTGTGTATTTGGCATTTGTTGTTGGATTTATTTGTTTTGTTTGATGAGTATTTATTACTGCTGGCTGTGTATCATATTGCCCCCTGGGGATAATAAAGATACCTTGAACCTGTAAATTTGGCAGGCCTCATTAAAAGCCTGTTGGATGAAGTTTTATATTTTTGAAGCTTTATTAAAGTGTCGTCAGGTTTCCATCAGAGAGCATAACATCGGGTTTGGACATTCCAGTTCAGTTCAATTCAATAAACACAAGAAGAGTAATATTCACTATGTAAAATTTTTATTTCAAATCAGTCATGTTTTTAAAAACTGTATTTAAAATTCCTTATCATTTTCTAACTATATTTCCAATATTTGATCATTTTCTAACTATATTTAGAATATTTGATCATTTTCTAACTATATTTACAGTCATTTATCATTTTATAACTATATTTACAATAATTTATCATTTTATAACTATTTATAATATTTGATCATTTTATGACTATTTACATTTGATCATTTTATAACTATATTTACATTAATTGATCATTTTATAACTATGTAATTTATCATTTTATAACTATATAACATTTGATCATTTGATGACTATATTTATAGTAATTTATCATTTTATAACTATTTACAATAATTTATCATTTTATAACTATTTTAAAAAATTATAATTTGGTAACTATATAATATTCGATCATTTTATGACTAAATTTATAATTATCATTTTATAACTATATTTACAATATTTGATCATTTTATAACTATATTTACAATAATTTATAATTTTATAACTATTTACAATAATTTATAATTTTATAACTATTTATAATTGTTGATCATTTTATGACTATTTATAATTATCATTTTATGACTACATTTACAATATTTGATCATTTTATAACTATACTTACAATAATTTATCATTTTCTAACTATATTTACTATAATTTATCATTTTATAACTATTTACAATAAATGATCATTTTATAACTATAATCACAATATTTGATCATTTTATAACTATATTTACAATAAATTATCATTTTATGACTATATTTACAATAAATTATCATTTTATGACTATATTTACAGTAATATATCATTTTCAATTTAGAGAGACCCAACAATCCACTATGAGCAAGCACTTAGCGACAGTGGCGACGAAAAACTGCCTTTTTAAAAAAGGCAGAAACGTCGAGCAGATCCAAGACTCAAGGTGGGCGGCTTTCTGCTTTGACCGGTTGGGGTGAGAGAGATAGAGAGAGAGAGAGAGAGAGAGAGAGAGAGAGAGAGAGAATATAACCACAGTAATTTATCACTTTATGACTATATTTAAATTTTTTTTATCATTTTATAATTTATAATTTTACAACTATATTTTAAAAAATGTATCATTTATATTTAAAAAAAAGTATTTTGGAAAGGATACTGAAGGCCACAGACAAATCTTCGGGCTCATCAATTAGGCAGGCCTGCAATGAGAGATACAAGGAAAAGGGTTGTAAGAATCAAAGTTCATAGAGTATCATATACATGTCACCCATGGGTGCCATAAGAATAGTATGTAGACAATGTCCTACTACCACACTGTCTATACAGTATAAAGGAATAACTGAGGAAAACATTGTGGCATTTGCAGGCTGATGCGTGTAAATGAGCCAAACACCAAGTCTCATAGTTGGTACTGACTGAAGCATGGCTAATATTTTATTATAACAATGATAAATAAAGTCTGCATTGTTAAAACTGACTTTTAATGGTGTCAGATTTAGTGTGTTTCTTGTGGCACTCAAATCTAAAGTATACTTCCTCTAATCCTCTTCCCCAAAAAGACCCAAAAAAATAACTGTTCCATAATGAGTGTTTGTGTCTGTCATTAATTCTAATTGATCATCTTAATAGTCTGTAAAGAGATCACATAGATCTACTGGCCAAACAGGGACCTCAAATACATTTTTTAAAGCACAAGATGATAGCTCAGCCTCACAAATGCACCACAAACTGATCACTCAGCACATCACTGATACTATCTTCTCTGCAAAGGACATAACATAATGTACATAACATGTACAATTTGTGTGAGGATCATATGGGGACACAAAATAGCAAGAAAGTGAAAGGGTGTGTGCAGATGGAGGGAGCTAAGATGTTTCTATGCTTAATCTTACCTGAGAAGTTGGAACTTGATGGCACATTTCACCACTGGGAAAGGCTTGGCAGGGCCAGGAGGCTCACATCATTATCTGGATTTCTATTGATCGCCTGCTCACATCATCATTTGTATTTCTTTGGAACTTCTGCTCAGATAAGCATTTGTGTTTCTATTGATTGTTCGCTCACATCAGCATCTTGATTTCTATTGATCGTTTGCTCACATCAGCATTTGGATTTCTATGGATCACATTTTCAGATGAGCATTTGGATTTCAATTGATCGCCTGCTCAGATCAGCACTTGTATTTCTATGGATCTTCTGCTCAACTCAGCATTGGTATTTCTATTGATTGTTCGCTCAAATCAGCACCTGGATTTCTATGGATCACCTGCTCACATTAGCATCTGGATTTCTGTAGATTGAATCCTCCGATCAGCATTTGGATTTGTGTGGATTGCATCCTCCGATCAGCATTTGGATTTGTGTGGATTGCATCCTCCGATCAGCATTTGGATTTGTGTGGATTGCCTTTTCGCATCAGCATTTGTATTTCAAAAAAATTAAGCTAAGGCACTGTGTGAATAGTCAAAATTTCTACTCAGATTGCTGAAAATAATTTAACTTCAGCCACAGTTATAGTGTAGAAAAGGCCTCAAAGATAATCTTGTTGTTAAATAGCGCTTTTCTATTTTATTAGCTGTTTAATGACCCATTCAGTGCTGTATTCCTATTGGTTGCGCCGTCCCATCTGTGCACTGAGTCTGTTAACATACAGTGCAGTGTTGAACTCTTTCAGATGTGTTCAGCAGCTCGTCACGTAATTGAGTTAAAGTATTAGTTAAACACGGTTGTTGCAAGTGGACTGAGCGTGAATGCCAATATAAGTATCTCATTTACTGTTGTGTTTGCTATTTGTTATGTATTTTAATAGTTTCGGTTGTTTAAAGGTAAAGGATAATTGTTGCTGTCGCTGTTAATTGAGCTTCGAAACTCCGTGAACGAACATACCGGAAGTGTTTTTTAACAATAAAAGCACTGTGAATGGATAACCGGAAGTTATGTGATGTTAGCGTTAGCCTAGCTTAACAGCGATAAATGAACTATCGGGGCTGCCGATTGACTCAAGGTGAGGGAGATTAAAGTCTCAGCGGCACAAAAACACAAGGGGTGGAAACTAAGGAAGCATTCTGTACCTGGCAACGGTTGCTATGCTGCAGTTGCTCCTTGGCGTGTTCATGACGTGGCTCGACGTCATAGGCACCCTTTCACACATTGTACTTTGATTTAGAAGGCATATAAAACTCAACTGTCAGTACGTATATGAACAAATCAGCAGATTCGTTCCCAAAGCAGAAGTTTTTTTTCTGTCCCAGGCAAAGAGACACATCACAACAGACTTAAACTATGGAGTGATGGCTCGCTACAGAAGTTGTAACAAGGGCACCAGGGTCCAGGACACAGTGGGTACTAACGTAGTATACTGTGTGTGTGTATGCTAGCTTAGAGTCACAACAACACAGTTTTCTGCTGCTTTTCTGTGTATTGCTTGCTCGCTAGCTGCAGCAAATGTATTTCAATGGATCGCTCACTCTTTACTTTTATGGATCTCTCGCAACAGCATTTGTATTTCTATGGATTGTTCGCTCACATCATTATCTGGATTTCTATTGATCGCCTGCTCACATCATCATTTGTATTTCTTTGGAACTTCTGCTCAGATAAGCATTTGTGTTTCTATGGATTGTTCGCTCACATCAGCATCTTGATTTCTATTGATCGTTTGCTCACATCAGCAACTTGATTTCTATTGATCGTTCGCTCACATCAGCATTTGTATTTCTATGGATCACATTTTCAGATCAGCATTTGTATTTCTATGGATCACCTGCTCACATTAGCATCTGGATTTCTGTGGATTGCATCCTCCGATCAGCATTTGGATTTGTGTGGATTGCCTTTTCGCATCAGCATTTGTATTTCAAAAAATTAAGCTAAGGCACTGTGTGAATAGTCAAAATTTCTACTCAGATTGCTGAAAATAATTTAACTTCAGCCACAGTTATAGTGTAGAAAAGGCCTCAAAGATAATCTTGTTGTTAAATAGCGCTTTTCTATTTTATTAGCTGTTTAATGACCCATTCAGTGCTGTATTCCCATTGGTTGCGCCGTCCCATCTGTGCACTGAGTCTGTTAACATACAGTGCAGTGTTGAACTCTTTCAGATGTGTTCAGCAGCTCGTCATGTAATTGAGTTAAAGTATTAGTTAAACACGGTTGTTGCAAGTGGACTGAGCGTGAATGCCAATATAAGTATGTCATTTACTGTTGTGTTTGCTATTTGTTATGTATTTTAATAGTTTCGGTTGTTTAAAGGTAAAGGATAATTGTTGCTGTCGCTGTTAATTGAGCTTCGAAACTCCGTGAACGAACATACCGGAAGTGTGTTTTAACAATAAAAGCACTGTGAATAGATAGCCGGAAGTTATGTGATGTTAGCGTTAGCCTAGCTTAACAGCGATAAATGAACTATCGGGGCTGCCGATTGACTCAAGGTGAGGGAGATTGAAGTCTCAGCGGCACAAAAACACAAGGGATGGAAACTAAGTAAGCATTCTGTACCTAGCAACGGTTGCTATGCTGCAGTTGCTCCTTGGCGTGTTCATGACGTGGCGTGACGTCATACGCACCCTTTCACACATTGTACTTTGATTTAGAAGGCATATAAAACTCAACTGTCAGTACGTATATGAACAAATCAGCAGATTCGTTCCCAAAGCAGAAGTTTTTTTCTGTCCCAGGCAAAGAGACACATCACAACAGACTTAAACTATGGAGTGATGGCTCGCTACATTTTTTGTTGATCACCTAATCACATCAGCATCTGAATGTCTATTGATCGCCTGCACAGATCAGCATTTGTTTTTCTATTGATCGTTCACTCACATCAGCATCTGTATTTTTTTTGGATCGCCTGCTAACATCAGCATTTTTATTTCTATAGATTGCCTGTTTGCATCAGAAAAATCAGGCCTTGATTTCTATTGATCATTCCCTCACATCAACATCTGGATTTCTATGGACCGCCTGCTCACATCACTATTTGGATTCCTATTGATCACCTGCTCACATCAGCATTTGTATTTCTATTGATCGTTCGCTCGCATCAGCATTTGGATTTCTATTGATCACCTGCTCACATCAGCAATTTTATTTCTATTGATCGTTTGCTCACATCAGGCCTCGATTTCTATTGATCACCTGCTCACATCAGCAATTTTATTTCTATTGATCGTTCACTCACATCAGCATCTGTATTTTTTTTGGATCGCCTGCTAACATCAGCATTTTTATTTCTATAGATTGTCTGTTTGCATCAGAAAAATCAGGCCTTGATTTCTATTGATCATTCCCTCACATCAACATCTGGATTTCTATGGACCGCCTGCTCACATCACTATTTGGATTCCTATTGATCACCTGCTCACATCAGCATTTGTATTTCTATTGATCGTTCGCTCGCATCAGCATTTGGATTTCTATTGATCACCTGCTCACATCAGCAATTTTATTTCTATTGAACGTTCGCTCACATCAGCATTTGTATTTTTATGGATCACCTGCTCACATCAGCATTTGGATTTCTATTGATCGTTTGCTCACATCAGGCCTCGATTTCTATTGATCACCTGCTCACATCAGCAATTTTATTTCTTTTGATCGTTCGCTCACATCAGCATCTGGATTTCTTTGGATCGCCTGCTCACATCAGCATTTTTATTTCTATTGATCGTTCGCTCACATCAGCATTTGTATTTTTATGGATCACCTGCTCGCATCAGCATTTGGATTTCTATTGATCGTTTGCTCACATCAGGCCTCGATTTCTATTGATCACCTGCTCACATCAGCAATTTTATTTCTATTGATCATTCCCTCACATCAACATCTGGATTTCTATGGACCGCCTGCTCACATCACTATTTGGATTCCTATTGATCACCTGCTCACATCAGCATTTGTATTTCTATTGATCGTTCGCTCGCATCAGCATTTGGATTTCTATTGATCACCTGATCACATCAGCAATTTTATTTCTATTGATCGTTCGCTCACATCAGCATTTGTATTTTTATGGATCACCTGCTCGCATCAGCATTTGGATTTCTATTGATCGTTTGCTCACATCAGGCCTCGATTTCTATTGATCACCTGCTCACATCAGCAATTTTATTTCTATTGATCGTTCGCTCACATCAGCATCTGGATTTCTATGGATCGCCTGCTCACATCAGCATTTGTATTTTTTTGGATCACCTGCTCGCATCAGCATTTGGATTTCTATTGATCATTCCCCTGCATCAGCATTTGTATTTCTATTGATCATTCGCTCACATCAGCATTTGTATTTCCATTGATCGTTCGCTCGCATCATCCTTTGTATTTCAATTGATCGTTCACTCACATCAGCATCTGTATTTTTTATGGATCGCCTGCTAACATCAGCATTTTTATTTCTATAGATTGACTGTTTGCATCAGAAACATCAGGCCTTGATTTCTATTGATCATTCCCTCACATCAACATCTGGATTTCTATGGACCGCCTGCTCACATCACTATTTGGATTCCTATTGATCACCTGCTCACATCAGCATTTGTATTTCTACTGATCGTTCGCTCGCCTCAGCATCTGTATTTCTATTGATCGTTCGCTCCCATCAGCTTTTTTATTTCTATTGATCGTTCGCTCACCTGAGCATCTGGATTTCTATGGATTGCCTGCTCAGATCAACATTTGTATTTCTATTAATCGCCTGCTCAGATCAGCGTTTGAATTTTTGTTGATCACCTAATCACATCAGGATATGAATTTCTATTGATCGCCTGCACAGATCAGCATTTGTTTTTCTATTGATCGTACATACAACATAAGACATTACACATACAACATAACACATAACACGTAAAACATAACACAACACATAAAACATAGCACATGACACATACAACATAAAATAAAAAACATAACACAGAACACATAAAACGTAACATATACAACATAAGACATAACACATACAATATAAGGCATAACACAACATAACACATAACACAAAAAACATAACACATAAGACATCACACATACAACATAACACATAACACATAAAACATAACACATAAGATATAACACAAACATAAAACATAACATACAACATAAGAATTAACACAACACATACGACATAACACATAACACATAAAACATAACACATAAAACATAACACATACAACATAAGACATAACACATATAACATTACACATAAGACATAAGATATAACACAAATATAAAACAAAAAACATAACACATACAACATAAGAATTAACACATACGACATAACACATACACCATGAAACATAACACATACAACATAAGAATTAACACATACAACATAACACAAGACAAAACACATAAGACATAACACATACAACATAACACAATACATAAAACATAACACATAAGACATAACACATACAACATAAGACATAACACATACAACATAAGACATAACACATACAACATAACACATAACACATACAACATAACACATAACACATACAACATAACACATAAAACATAACACATAAGACATAACACATACAACATAACACAATACATAAAACATAACACATAAGACATAACACATACAACATTAAACATAACATACAACATAAGAATTAAGACATACAACATAACACATAACACATAAAACACAACACATACAACATAAGACATAAGACATACAACATAAGACATAACACAATAAACATAACACATAAGACATCACACATACAACATAACACATAACACATAAAACATAACACATAAGATATAACACATAAATATAAAACAAAAAACATAACACATAACACACAAAACATAACACATAAAACATAACACATAACACATACAACATAAGAATTAACACATAACATTACACATACGACATAACACATGAAACATAACACATAAGACATAACACATATAACATAACACATAAGACATAACACAAACAACATAACAAATAACACATACAACATAACACATACAACATAACACATAAGACATAACACATAAGACATAAGACATACAATATAAAACATAACACATACAACTAAACACATAAAACATAACACATAAGACATAACACATACAACATAAAACATAACACATACAACTAAACACATAACACATACAACATAAGACAAAACACATACAACTAAACACATAACACATACAACATAAGACATAACACATAAGACATAACACATACAACATAACACACAAGACATAACACATATACACATAACACATAAAACATAAAACAAAAAACATTAGACATAAGACATTGCACATACAACATAACATATAAGACATAAGACATAAAACAAAAGAAAAAACATAAGACATAACACATTGCACATAAAACATAACACTTAAAACATAACACACACAACATAAGACATAACACATACAACATAAGACATAACACATACAACATAACACATAAGACATAACACATACAACATAACACAATACATAAAACATAACACATAAGACATAACACATCAACATAAAACATAACACATACAACATAAGAATTAACACATACAACATAACACATAACACATAAAACACAACACAGACAACATAAGACATAACACATAAAACATAACACATAAGACATCACACATACAACATAAGACATAACACATACAACATAAGACATAACACATAAAACATAAAACATAAGACATCACACACAACATAAAACATAACACATACAACATAAGATATAACACATACAACATAACACATAACACATAAAACATAACACATAAGACATAACACATAAATATAAAACAAAAAACATAACACATAACACATACGACATTACAAATACGACATAACACATAACACATAAAACATAACACATAACACATAACACATAAAACATAACACATAACACATACAACTTAAGACATAACACATATAACATTACACATAAGACATAACACATAAGATATAACACATAAATATAAAACAAAAAACATAACACATACAACATAAGAATTAACACATACGGCATAACACATAACACATAAGACATAACACATACAACATAAGACATAACACATAAAACATAACACATAAGACATAACACATACAACATAAGAATTAACACATACGGCATAACACATAACACATAAGACATAACACAAACAACATAACAAATAACACATAAAACATAAGACATAAGACATAACACATACAACATAACAAATAAAACATAACACATAAGACAGAACACACAACATAAGACATAACACATAAAACATAACATACAAGATATAACACATACAACATAACACATAAAACATAGGACATAACACATAAAACATAACACATACAACATAAGACATAACACATACAACATAAGACATAACACATATAACATAACACATAAGGAATAACATATACAACATAACAAACAACAAATGCAACATAACACATACAACATAAGACAGAACACATACAACATAACACATAACACATAAGATAAAACACAAACATAAAACATAAAACATAACATACAACATATGAATTAACACATAAGACATACAACATAAAACATAACACATACAACATAAGAATTAACACATACAACATAAGACATAACACATAACACACAAGTCATAACACATAACAATTAACACATAAGACATAACACATACAACTAAACACATAACACATGCAACATAAGACATAACACATACAACATAACAGACAAGACATAACACATATACACATAACAAATAAAACATAAAACAAAAAACATAAGACATAAGACATTGCACATACAACATAACACATAAAACATAAGACATAACACATAAAACATAAAAGAAAAAACATAAGACATAAGACATTGCACATACAACATAACACATACAACATAACACACAAGACCTAACACATATAACATAACACATAACACATAAAACATAACACATACAACATAACACATAACACATAAAACAAAAGAAAAAACATAAGACATAACACATTGCACATACAACATAACATAAAACATAAGACATAACACATAAAACATAACACTTAAAACATAACACACACAACATAAGACATAACACATACAACATAAGACATAACACATACAACATAAGAGATAACACATAAAACATAACACATAAGACATAACACATACAACATAACACAATACATAAAACATAACACATAAGACATAACACATACAACATAAAACATAACACATACAACATTAGAATTAACACATACATACATCAGCATTTGTATTTCTATTAATCGCCTGCTCAGATCAGCATTTGTATTTCTATTAATCGCCTGCTCAAATCAGCACCTGGATTTCTATGGATCACCTGCTCACATTAGCATCTGGATTTCTGTGGATTGCATCCTCAATCAGCATTTGGATTTGTGTGGATTGCCTTTTCGCATCAGCAGTTGTATTTCAAAAAAATTAAGCTAAGCCACTGTGTGAATAGTCAAAATTTCTCCTCAGATTGCTGAAAATAATTTAACTTCAGCCACGGTTATAGTGTAGAAAAGGCCTCAAAGATAATCTTGTTGTTAAATAGCGCTTTTCTATTTTATTAGCTGTTTAATGACCCATTCAGTGCTGTATTCCTATTGGTTGCGCCGTCCCATCTGTGCACTGAGTCTGTTAACATACAGTGCAGTGTTGAACTCTTTCAGATGTGTTCAGCAGCTCGTCACGTATTTGAGTTAAAGTATTAGTTATACACGGTTGTTGCAAGTGGACTGAGCGTGAATGCCAATATAAGTATCTCATTTGCTGTTGTTTGCTATTTGTTATGTATTTTAATAGTTTCGGTTGTTTAAAGGTAAAGGATAATTGTTGCTGTCGCTGTTAATTGAGCTTCGAAACTCCGTGAACGAACATACCGGAAGTGTGTTTTAACAATCAAAGCACTGTGAATGGATAACCGGAAGTTATGTGATGTTAGCGTTAGCCTAGCTTAACAGCGATAAATGAACTATCGGGGCTGCCGATTGACTCAAGGTGAGGGAGATTGAAGTCTCAACGACACAAAAACAGAAGGGATGGAAACTAAGTAAGCATTCTGTACCTAGCAACGGTTGCTATGCTGCAGTTGCTCCTTGGCGTGTTCATGACGTGGCGTGACGTCATACGCACCCTTTCACACATTGTACTTTGATTTAGAAGGCATATAAAACTCAACTGTCAGTACGTATATGAACAAATCAGCAGATTCGTTCCCAAAGCAGAAGTTTTTTTTCTGTCCCAGGCAAAGAGACACATCACAACAGACTTAAACTATGGAGTGATGGCTCGCTACAGAAGTTGTAACAAGGGCACCAGGGTCCAGGACACAGTGGGTACTAACGTAGTATACTGTGTGTGTGTATGCTAGCTTAGAGTCACAACAACACAGTTTTCTGCTGCTTTTCTGTGTATTGCTTGCTCGCTAGCTGCAGCAAATGTATTTCAATGGATCGCTCACTCTCTACTTTTATGGATCTCTCGCAACAGCATTTGTATTTCTATGGATTGTTCGCTCACATCATTATCTGGATTTCTATTGATCGCCTGCTCACATCATCATTTGTATTTCTTTGGAACTTCTGCTCAGATAAGCATTTGTGTTTCTATTGATTGTTCACTCACATCAGCATCTTGATTTCTATGGATCACATTTTCAGATCAGCATTTGTATTTCTATTGATCGTTCGCTTACATCAGCATTTGTATTTCTATGGATCACATTTTCAGATCAGCATTTGTGTTTCTATTGATCGCCTGCTCAGATCAGCATTTGTATTTCTATGGATCACCTGCTCACATTAGCATCTGGATTTCTGTGGATTGCATCCTCCGATCAGCATTTGGATTTGTGTGGATTGCCTTTTCTCATCAGCATTTGTATTTCAAAAAAATTAAGCTAAGGCACTGTGTGAATAGTCAAAATTTCTCCTCAGATTGCTGAAAATAATTTAACTTCAGCCACAGTTATAGTGTAGAAAAGGCATCAAAGACAATCTTGTTGCACTTTTCTCTTTTATTAGCTGTTTAATGACCCATTCAGTGCTGTATTCCTATTGGTTGCGCCGTCCCATCTGTGCACTGAGTCTGTTAACATACAGTGCAGTGTTGAACTCTTTCAGATGTGTTCAGCAGCTCGTCACGTATTTGAGTTAAAGTATTAGTTAAACACGGTTGTTGCAAGTGGACTGAGCGTGAATGCCAATATAAGTGTCTAATTTACTGTTGTGTTTGCTATTTGTTATGTATTTTAATAGTTTCGGTTGTTTAAAGGTAAAGGATAATTGTTGCTGTCGCTGTTAATTGAGCTTCGAAACTCCGTGAACGAACATACCGGAAGTGTGTTTTAACAATAAAAGCACTGTGAATGGATAACCGGAAGTTATGTGATGTTAGCGTTAGCCTAGCTTAACAGCGATAAATGAACTATCGGGGCTGCCGATTGACTCAAGGTGAGGGATATTGAAGTCTCAGCGGCACAAAAACAGAAGGGATGGAAACTAAGTAAGCATTCTGTACCTAGCAACGGTTGCTATGCTGCAGTTGCTCCTTGGCGTGTTCATGACGTGGCGTGACGTCATACGCACCCTTTCACACACTGTACTTTGATTTAGAAGGCATATAAAACTCAACTGTCAGTACGTATATGAACAAATCAGCAGATTCGTTCCCAAAGCAGAAGTTTTTTTTCTGTCCCAGGCAAAGAGACACATCACAACAGACTTAAACTATTTAGTGATGGCTCGCTACATTTTTTGTTGATCACCTAATCACATCAGCATCTAAATGTCTATTGATCGCCTGCACAGATCAGCATTTGTTTTTCTATTGATCGTTCACTCACATCAGCATCTGTATTTTTTTTGGATCGCCTGCTAACATCAGCATTTTTATTTCTATAGATTGTCTGTTTGCATCAGAAAAATCAGGCCTTGATTTCTATTGATCATTCCCTCACATCAACATCTGGATTTCTATGGACCGCCTGCTCACATCACTATTTGGATTCCTATTGATCACCTGCTCACATCAGCATTTGTATTTCTATTGATCGTTCGCTCGCATCAGCATTTGGATTTCTATTGATCACCTGCTCACATCAGCAATTTTATTTCTATTGATCGTTCGCTCACATCAGCATTTGTATTTTTATGGATCACCTGCTCGCATCATCATTTGGATTTCTATTGATCGTTTGCTCACATCAGGCCTCGATTTCTATTGATCACCTGCTCACATCAGCAATTTTATTTCTATTGATCGTTCGCTCACATCAGCATCTGGATTTCTTTGGATCGCCTGCTCTCATCAGCATTTTTATTTCTATAGATTGTCTGTTTGCATCAGAAAAATCAGGCCTTGATTTCTATTGATCGTTCACTCACATCAACATCTGGATTTCTATGGACCGCCTGCTCACATCACTATTTGGATTCCTATTGATCACCTGCTCACATCAGCATTTGTATTTCTACTGATCGTTCGCTCGCCTCAGCATCTGTATTTCTATTGATCACCTGCTCACATCAGCAATTTTATTCTATTGATCGTTCGCTCACATCAGCATCCGATTTTTATGGATCACCTGCTCGCATCAGCATTTGGATTTCTATTGATCGTTTGCTCACATCAGGCCTCGATTTCTATTGATCACCTGCTCACATCAGCATTTGTTTTTCTATTGATCACCTGCTCACAACAGCATCTAGTTTTCTATTGATCGTTCACTCACATCAGCATCTGTATTTTTTATGATCACCTGCTAACATCAGCATTTTTATTTCTATAGATTAACTGTTTGCATCAGAAACATCAGGCCTTGATTTCTATTGATCGTTCGCTCACCTGAGCATCTGGATTTCTATTGATCGCCTGCACAGATCAGCATTTGTTTTTCTATTGATTGTTTACTCACATCAGCATCTGCATTTTTTTTGGATCGCCTGCTAACATCAGCATTTTTATTTCTATAGATTGTCTGTTTGCATCGGAAACATCAGGCCTTGATTTCTATTGATCATTCCCTCACATCAACATCTGGATTTCTATGGACCGCCTGCTCACATCACTATTTGGATTCCTATTGATCACCTGCTCACATCAGCATTTGTATTTCTATTGATCGTTCGCTCGCATCAGCAATTGTATTTCTATTGATCGTTCGCTCGCATCAGCATTTGTATTTCTATTGATCGTTCGCTCGCATCAGAATTTGTATTTCTATCGATCGTTCGCTATCATCAGCATTTGTATTTCTATTGATCGTTCGTTCGCATCATCCTTTGTATTTCTATTGATCGTTCACTCACATCAGCATCTGTATTTTTTATGGATCGCCTGCTAACATCAGCATTTTTATTTCTATAGATTGACTGTTTGCATCAGAAACATCAGGCCTTGATTTCTATTGATCATTCCCTCACATCAACATCTGGATTTCTATGGACCGCCTGCTCACATCACTATTTGAATTCCTATTGATCACCTGCTCACATCAGCATTTGTTTTTCTATTGATCAGCTGCTCACAACAGCATCTAGTTTTCTATTGATCGTTCACTCACATCAGCATCTGTATTTTTTATGATCACCTGCTAACATCAGCATTTTTATTTCTATAGATTGACTGTTTGCATCAGAAACATCAGGCCTTGATTGCTATTGATCGTTTGCTCACCTGAGCATCCGGATTTCTATTGATCGCCTGCACAGATCAGCATTTGTTTTTCTATTGATCGTTCACTCACATCAGCATCTGCATTTTTTATGATCACCTGCTAACATTAGCTTTTTTATGTCTATAGATTGTCTGTTTGCATCGGAAACATCAGGCCTTGATTTCTATTGATCATTCCCTCACATCAACATCTGGATTTCTATGGACCGCCTGCTCACATCACTATTTGGATTCCTATTGATCACCTGCTCACATCAGCATTTGTATTTCTATTGATCGTTCGCTCGCATCAGCATTTGTATTTCTATTGATCATTCGCTCGCATCAGCATCTGGATTTCTATGGATCACCTTCTCAGATTAGCGTTTCTTATTTCTATCGATCGCCTTCTCACATTAGCATCTGGATATCTATTGATCACCTGCTCAGATCAGCATTTCAAGTTCTATGGATCACCTGCTCACATCAGCATCTGGATTTCTATGGATCGCCTGCTCACATCAGCATCTGGATTTCTATTGATCGTTCGCTCACATCAGCAGCTGGATTTCTGTGGGTCACCTGCTCACATTAGCATCTGGATTTCTATTGATCATTCACTCACATCAGCATTTTGATTTCTATTGATCGTTCATTCACATCAGCATTTGTATTTTTATGGATCACATGTCCAGATCAGCATTTCTATTTCTATTGATCGCCTGCTCGTATCAGCATTTGTATTTCTATCGATCGTTCGCTATCATCAGCATTTGTAGTTCTATTGATCGTTCGTTCGCATCATCCTTTGTATTTCTATTGATCGTTCACTCACATCAGCATCTGTATTTTTTATGGATCGCCTGCTAACATCAGCATTTTTATTTCTATAGATTGACTGTTTGCATCAGAAACATCAGGCCTTGATTTCTATTGATCATTCGCCCACATCAACATCTGGATTTCTATGGACCACCTGCTCACATCTGTATTTGGATTCCTATTGATCACCTGCTCACAACAGCATCTACTTTTCTATTGACCGTTCACTCACATCAGCATCTGTATTTTTTATGGATCACCTGCTAACATCAGCATTTTTATTTCTATAGATTGACTGTTTGCATCAGAAACATCAGGCCTTGATTTCTATTGATCCTTCGCTCACCTGAGCATCTGGATTTCTATGGATTGCCTGCTCAGATCAACATTTGCATTTCTATTAATCGCCTGCTCAGATCAGCGTTTGAATTTTTGTTGATCACCTAATCACATCAGCATCTGAATTTCTATTGATCGCCTGCACAGATCAGCATTTGGTTTTCTATTGATCGTTCACTCACATCAGCATCTGTATTTTTTATGGATCGCCTGCTAACATCAGCATTTTTATTTCTATAGATTGACTGTTTGCATCAGAAACATCAGGCCTTGATTTCTATTGATCATTCCCTCACATCAACATCTGGATTTCTATGGACCGCCTGCTCACATCACTATTTGGATTCCTATTGATCACCTGCTCACATCAGCATTTGTTTTTCTATTGATCACCTGCTCACAACAGCATCTAGTTTTCTATTGATCGTTCACTCACATCAGCATCTGTATTTTTTATGATCACCTGCTAACATCAGCATTTTTATTTCTATAGATTGACTGTTTGCATCAGAAACATCAGGCCTTGATTGCTATTGATCGTTTGCTCACCTGAGCATCCGGATTTCTATTGATCGCCTGCACAGATCAGCATTTGTTTTTCTATTGATCGTTCACTCACATCAGCATCTGCATTTTTTATGATCACCTGCTAACATCAGCATTTTTATTTCTATAGATTGTCTGTTTGCATCGGAAACATCAGGCCTTGATTTCTATTGATCATTCCCTCACATCAACATCTGGATTTCTATGGACCGCCTGCTCACATCACTATTTGGATTCCTATTGATCACCTGCTCACATCAGCATTTGTATTTCTATTGATCGTTCGCTCGCATCAGCATTTGTATTTCTATTGATCATTCGCTCGCATCAGCATCTGGATTTCTATGGATCACCTTCTCAGATTAGCGTTTCTTATTTCTATCGATTGCCTTCTCACATTAGCATCTGGATATCTATTGATCACCTGCTCAGATCAGCATTTCAAGTTCTATGGATCACCTGCTCACATCAGCATCTGGATTTCTATGGATCGCCTGCTCACATCAGCATCTGGATTTCTATTGATCGTTCGCTCACATCAGCAGCTGGATTTCTATTGATCGTTCGCTCACATCAGCAGCTGGATTTCTGTGGGTCACCTGCTCACATTAGCATCTGGATTTCTATTGATTATTCACTCACATCAGCATTTTGATTTCTATTGATCGTTCATTCACATCAGCATTTGTATTTTTATGGATCACATGTCCAGATCAGCATTTCTATTTCTATTGATCGCCTGCTCGTATCAGCATTTGTATTTCTATCGATCGTTCGCTATCATCAGCATTTGTATTTCTATTGATCGTTCGTTCGCATCATCCTTTGTATTTCTATTGATCGTTCACTCACATCAGCATCTGTATTTTTTATGGATCGCCTGCTAACATCAGCATTTTTATTTCTATAGATTGACTGTTTGCATCAGAAACATCAGGCCTTGATTTCTATTGATCATTCGCCCACATCAACATCTGGATTTCTATGACCACCTGCTCACATCTGTATTTGGATTCCTATTGATCACCTGCTCACAACAGCATCTACTTTTCTATTGACCGTTCACTCACATCAGCATCTGTATTTTTTATGGATCACCTGCTAACATCAGCATTTTTATTTCTATAGATTGACTGTTTGCATCAGAAACATCAGGCCTTGATTTCTATTGATCCTTCGCTCACCTGAGCATCTGGATTTCTATGGATTGCCTGCTCAGATCAACATTTGCATCTCTATTAATCGCCTGCTCAGATCAGCGTTTGAATTTTTGTTGATCACCTAATCACATCAGCATCTGAATTTCTATTGATCGCCTGCACAGATCAGCATTTGTTTTTCTATTGATCGTTCACTCACATCAGCATCTGTATTTTTTATGGATCGCCTGCTCACATCAGCATTTTTATTTCTATAGATTGACTGTTTGCATCAGAAACATCAGGCCTTGATTTCTATTGATCATTCCCTCACATCAACATCTGGATTTCTATGGACCGCCTGCTCACATCACTATTTGGATTCCTATTGATCACCTGCTCACATCAGCATTTGTTTTTCTATTGATCACCTGCTCACAACAGCATCTAGTTTTCTATTGATCGTTCACTCACATCAGCATCTGTATTTTTTATGATCACCTGCTAACATCAGCATTTTTATTTCTATAGATTGACTGTTTGCATCAGAAACATCAGGCCTTGATTGCTATTGATCGTTTGCTCACCTGAGCATCCGGATTTCTATTGATCGCCTGCACAGATCAGCATTTGTTTTTCTATTGATCGTTCACTCACATCAGCATCTGCATTTTTTATGATCACCTGCTAACATCAGCATTTTTATTTCTATAGATTGTCTGTTTGCATCGGAAACATCAGGCCTTGATTTCTATTGATCATTCCCTCACATCAACATCTGGATTTCTATGGACCGCCTGCTCACATCACTATTTGGATTCCTATTGATCACCTGCTCACATCAGCATTTGTATTTCTATTGATCGTTCGCTCGCATCAGCATTTGTATTTCTATTGATCATTCGCTCGCATCAGCATCTGGATTTCTATGGATCGCCTGCTCACATCAGCATCTGGATTTCTATTGATCGTTCGCTCACATCAGCAGCTGGATTTCTGTGGGTCACCTGCTCACATTAGCATCTGGATTTCTATTGATCATTCACTCACATCAGCATTTTGATTTCTATTGATCGTTCATTCACATCAGCATTTGTATTTTTATGGATCACATGTCCAGATCAGCATTTCTATTTCTATTGATCGCCTGCTCGTATCAGCATTTGTATTTCTATCGATCGTTCGCTATCATCAGCATTTGTATTTCTATTGATCGTTCGTTCGCATCATCCTTTGTATTTCTATTGATCGTTCACTCACATCAGCATCTGTATTTTTTATGGTTCGCCTGCTAACATCAGCATTTTTATTTCTATAGATTGACTGTTTGCATCAGAAACATCAGGCCTTGATTTCTATTGATCATTCGCCCACATCAACATCTGGATTTCTATGGACCACCTGCTCACATCTGTATTTGGATTCCTATTGATCACCTGCTCACAACAGCATCTACTTTTCTATTGACCGTTCACTCACATCAGCATCTGTATTTTTTATGGATCACCTGCTAACATCAGCATTTTTATTTCTATAGATTGACTGTTTGCATCAGAAACATCAGGCCTTGATTTCTATTGATCCTTCGCTCACCTGAGCATCTGGATTTCTATGGATTGCCTGCTCAGATCAACATTTGTTTTTCTATTGATCACCTGCTCACAACAGCATCTAGTTTTCTATTGATCGTTCACTCACATCAGCATCTGTATTTTTTATGATCACCTGCTAACATCAGCATTTTTATTTCTATAGATTGACTGTTTGCATCAGAAACATCAGGCCTTGATTGCTATTGATCGTTTGCTCACCTGAGCATCCGGATTTCTATTGATCGCCTGCACAGATCAGCATTTGTTTTTCTATTGATCGTTCACTCACATCAGCATCTGCATTTTTTATGATCACCTGCTAACATCAGCATTTTTATTTCTATAGATTGTCTGTTTGCATCGGAAACATCAGGCCTTGATTTCTATTGATCATTCCCTCACATCAACATCTGGATTTCTATGGACCGCCTGCTCACATCACTATTTGGATTCCTATTGATCACCTGCTCACATCAGCATTTGTATTTCTATTGATCGTTCGCTCGCATCAGCATTTGTATTTCTATTGATCATTCGCTCGCATCAGCATCTGGATTTCTATGGATCACCTTCTCAGATTAGCGTTTCTTATTTCTATCGATCGCCTTCTCACATTAGCATCTGGATATCTATTGATCACCTGCTCAGATCAGCATTTCAAGTTCTATGGATCACCTGCTCACATCAGCATCTGGATTTCTATGAATCGCCTGCTCACATCAGCATCTGGATTTCTATTGATCGTTCGCTCATATCAGCAGCTGGATTTCTGTGGGTCACCTGCTCACATTAGCATTTGGATTTCTATTGATCATTCACTCACATCAGCATTTTGATTTCTATTGATCGTTCATTCACATCAGCATTTGTATTTCTATTGATCGTTCAGTCACATCAGCATTTGTATTTTTATGGATCACATGTCGAGATCAGCATTTCTATTTCTATTGATCGCCTGCTCGTATCAGCATTTGTATTTCTACGGATCATCTGCTCACATCAGCATCTAGATTTCTATTGATCGTTTGCTCGCATCAGCATCTGGATTTCTATGGATCTCCTGCTCACATTAGCATTTGGATTTCTGTGAATCACCTGCTCGGATCAGCATCCGGAATTCTATAGATCGCCTGCTCAGATCAGCGTTTTTTATTTCAATCGATTGCCTAATCACAACAGCGTTTCTTTTTTTAATATGGATCGCCTGCTCACATCAGCATCTGGATATCTATTGATCGTTCGCTCACGTCAGCATTTGTATTTCTATTGATTGTTCGCTCGTATCAGCATTTGGATTTCAATGGATCTTCTGCTCACCTCAGCATCTAGATTTCTATTGATCGTTTGCTCGCATCAGCATCTGGATTTCTATGAATCACCTGCTCGGATCAGCATCTGGAATTTTATAGATCGCCTGCTCAGATCAGCGTTTTTTATTTCAATCGATTGCCTGATCACAACAGCATCTGGATATCTATTGATCGTTCACTCACATCAGCATTTGTCTTTCTATCGATCGTTCGCTCACTCAGCATTTGTATTTCTATTGATTGTTCGCTCGCATCAGCATCTGGATTTCTATGGATCACCTGCTCACATTAACATCTGGATTTCTATGGATCACATGTTCACATCAACATTTTTATTTCAATGGATCTTCTGCTTACCTCAGCATCTAGATTTCTATTGATCGTTTGCTCGCATCAGCATCTGGATTTCTATGGACCACCTGCTCACATCTGTATTTGGATTCCTATTGATCACCTGCTCACAACAGCATCTACTTTTCTATTGATCGTTCACTCACATCAGCATCTGTATTTTTTATGGATCACCTGCTAACATCAGCATTTTTATTTCTATAGATTGACTGTTTGCATCAGAAACATCAGGGCTTGATTGCTATTGATCGTTTGCTCACCTGAGCATCTGGATTTCTATTGATCGCCTGCACAGATCAGCATTTATTTTTCTATTGATCGTTCACTCACATCAACATCTGGATTTCTATGGACCGCCTGCTCACATCACTATTTGGATTCCTATTGATCACCTGCTCACATCAGCATTTGTATTTCTATTGATCATTCGCTCGCATCAGCATTTGTATTTCTATTGATCGTTCGCTCGCATCAGCATCTGGATTTCTATGGATCACCTTCTCAGATCAGCGTTTCTTATTTCTATCGATCGCCTTCTCACATTAGCATCTGGATATCTATTGATCACCTGCTCAGATCAGCATTTCAAGTTCTATGGATCACCTGCTCACATCAGCATCTGGATTTCTATGGATCATCTGCTCACATCAGCATCTGGATTTCTATTGATCGTTTGCTCACATCAGCAGCTGGATTTCTGTGGGTCACCTGCTCACATTAGCATCTGGATTTCTATTGATCATTCACTCACATCAGCATTTTGATTTCTATTGATCGTTCATTCACATCAACATTTGTATTTTTATGGATCACATGTCCAGATCAGCATTTCTATTTCTATTGATCGCCTGCTCGTATCAGCATTTGTATTTCTACGGATCATCTGCTCACAAAAGCATCTAGATTTCTATTGATCGTTTGCTCGCATCAGCATCTGGATTTCTATGGATCACCTGCTCACATCAGCATTAGGATTTCTATTGATCACCTGCTCACATAAGCATCTGGATATCTATGGATCGTTCTCTCACATCTTCATTTGGATTTCTATGGATCTCCTGCTCACATTAGCATTTGGATTTCTGTGAATCACCTGCTCGGATCAGCATCCGGAATTTTATAGATCGCCTGCTCAGATCAGCGTTTTTTATTTCAATCGATTGCCTAATCACAACAGCATTTTTTTTTTAATATGGATCGCCTGCTCACATCAGCATCTGGATATCTATTGATCCTTCGCTCACATCAGCATCTAGATTTCTATTGATCGTTTGCTCGCATCAGCATCTGGATTTCTATGGATCGCCTGCTCACATCAGCATTTGTCTTTCTATTGATCATTCGCTCACATCAGCAGCTGGATTTCTGTGGGTCACCTGCTCACATTAGCATCTGGATTTCTATTGATCATTCACTCACATTAGCATTTTGATTTCTATTGATTGTTCGCTCATATCAGCATTTGTATTTTTATGGATCACATGTCAAGATCAGCATTTGTATTTCTATTGATCGCCTCCTCGTATCAGCATTTGGATTTCTATGGATCACCTGCTCACATAAGCATCTGGATATCTATTGATTGTTCGCTCACATCTTCATTTGGATTTCTATGGATCTCCTGCTCACATTAGCATTTGGATTTCTGTGAATCACCTGCTCGGATCAGCATCCGGAATTCTATAGATCGCCTGCTCAGATCAGCGTTTTTTATTTCAATCGATTGCCTAATCACAACAGCGTTTCTTTTTTATATGGATCGCCTGCTCACATCAGCATCTGGATATCTATTGATTGTTCGCTCGTATCAGCATTTGTATTTCAATGGATCTTCTGCTCACCTCAGCATCTAGATTTCTATTGATCGTTTGCTCGCATCAGCATCTGGATTTCTATGAATCACCTGCTCGGATCAGCATCTGGAATTTTATAGATCGCCTGCTCAGATCAGCGTTTTTTATTTCAATCGATTGCCTGATCACAACAGCATCTGGATATCTATTGATCGTTCACTCACATCAGCATTTGTCTTTCTATCGATCGTTCGCTCACTCAGCATTTGTATTTCTATTGATCGTTCGCTCACATCAGCATTTATATTTCTTTTGATCACCTTCTCAGATCAGCGTTTCTTATGTCTAACGATCGCCTTCTCACATTAGCATCAGGATATCTATTGATCACCTGCTCAGATCAGCATTTCAAGTTCTATGGATCACCTGCTCACATCAGCATCTGGATTTCTATGGATCGCCTGCTCACATCAGCATCTGGATTTCTATGGATCGCCTGCTCACATCAGCATCTGGATTTCTATTGATTGTTTGCTCGCATCAGCATCTGGATTTCTATGGATCACCTGCTCACATTAGCATTAGGATTTCTATGGATCACCTGCTCACATTAGCATTAGGATTTCTATTGGTCGCCTGCTCACATCAGCATCTGGATATCTATTGATTGTTCGCTCATATCAGCATTTGTATTTCTATCGATCGTTCGCTCACCCAGCATTTGGATTTCTATGGATCACATTTCCAGATCAGCATTTGTATTTCTATTGATCGCCTGCTCAGATCAGCATTTTTATTTCTATGGATCTTCTGCTCAACTCAGCATTTGTATTTCTATTGATTGTTCGCTCGTATCAGCATCTGGATTTCTATTGATCGTTTGCTCGCATCAGCATCTGGATTTCTATTGATCGTTTGCTCGCATCAGCATCTGGATTTCTATTGATCACCTGCTCACATTAGCATTAGGATTTCTATTGATCACCTGCTCACATAAGCATCTGGATATCTATTGATCGTTCGCTCACATCTTCATTTGGATATCTATTGATCACCTGCTCAGATCAGCATTTGTCTTTCTATTGATCGTTCGCTCACATTAGCATCTGGATTTCTATTGATCATTCACTCACATCAGCATTTGTATTTCTACGGATCATCTGCTCACATCAGCATCTAGATTTCTATTGATCGTTCACTCACATCAGCCTTTTGATTTCTATTGATCGTTCACTCACATCAGCATTTGTATTTTTATGGATCACATGTCCAGATCAGCATTTGTATTTCTATTGATCGTTTGCTCGCATCAGCATCTGGATTTCTATGGATCGTTTGCTCGCATCAGCATCTGGATTTCTATGGATCACCTGCTCATAGTAGCATTAGGATTTCTATTGATCACCTGCTCATATAAGCATCTGGATATCTATTGATCGTTCGCTCACATCTTCATTTGGATTTCTGTGAATTACCTGCTCGGATCAGCATCCGGAATTCTATAGATCCCCTGCTCAGATCAGCGTTTTTTATTTGAATCGATTGCCTAATCACAACAGCGTTTTGTTTTTTTTGTATGGATTGCCTGCTCACATCAGCATCTTGATATCTATTGATCGTTCGCTCACTCAGCATTTGTATTTCTATTGATCGCCTGCTCACATCAGCATCTGGATATCTATTGATCGTTCGCTCACTCAGCATTTGTATTTCTATTGATCGCCAGCTCAGATCAGCATTTTTATTTCTATGGATTTTCTGCTCAACTCAGCATTTGTATTTCTATTGATTGTTCGCTCACATTAACATCTGGATTTCTATGAATCACATGTTCACATCAACATTTGTATTTCAATGAATCTTCTGCTCACCTCAGCATCTAGATTTCTATTGGTCGTTTGCTCGCATCAGTATCTGGATTTCTATTGATCACCTGTTCACATTAGCATTTGTATTTCTACGGATCATCTGCTCACATAAGCATCTAGATTTCTATTGATCGTTTGCTCGCATCAGTATCTGGATTTCTATTGATCACCTGTTCACATCAGCATTTGTATTTCTATGGATCACCTTCTCAGATCAGCGTTTCTTATTTCTATCGATCGCCTTCTCACATTAGCATCTGGATATCTATTGATCACCTGCTCAGATCAGCATTTCAAGTTCTATGGATCACCTGCTCACATCAGTATCTGGATTTCTATTGATCGTTCGCTCACATTAGCAGCTGGATTTCTGTGGGTCACCTGCTCATATTAGCAGCTGGATTTCTATTGATCATTCGCCTACATCAGCATCTGGATTTCTATGGACCACCTGCTCACATCTGTATTTGGATTCCTATTGATCACCTGCTCACAACAGCATCTAGTTTTCTATTGATCGTTCACTCACATCAGCATCTGTATTTTTTATTATCACCTGCTAACATCAGCATTTTTATTTCTATAGATTGTCTATTTTATCGGAAACATCAGGCTTTGATTTCTATTGATCATTCCCTCACATCAACGTCTGGATTTCTATGGACCGCCTGCTCACATCACTATTTGGATTCCTATTGATCACCTGCTCACATCAGCATTTGTATTTCTATTGATCGTTCGCTCGCATCAGCATTTGTATTTCTATTGATCGTTCGCTCGCATCAGCATTTGTATTTCTATTGATTGTTCGCTCGCATCAGAATTTGTATTTCTATCGATCGTTCGCTATCATCAGCATTTGTATTTCTATTGTTCGTTCGTTCGCATCATCCTTTGTATTTCTATTGATCGTTCACTCACATCAGCATCTGTATTTTTTATGGATCGCCTGCTAACATCAGCATTTTTATTTCTATAGATTGACTGTTTGCATCAGAAACATCAGGCCTTGATTTCTATTGATCATTCCCTCACATCAACATCTGGATTTCTATGGACCGCCTGCTCACATCACTATTTGGATTCCTATTGATCACCTGCTCTCATCAGCATTTGTTTTTCTATGGATCACCATCAGCGTTTCTTATTTTTAACGATCGCCTTCTCACATTAGCATCTGGATATCTATTGATCACCCGCTCACATAAGCATCTGGATATGTATTGATCGTTCGCTCACATCTTCATTTGGATTTCTATGGATCTCCTGCTCACATTAGCATTTGTATTTCTGTGAATCACCTGCTCGGATCAGCATCTGGAATTTTATAGATCGCCTGCTCAGATCAGCGTCTTTTATTTCAATCGATTGCCTAATCACAACAGCGTTTTTTTTTTGTATGGATCGCCTGCTCACATCAGCATCTGGATATCTATTGATCGTTCGCTCACATCTTCATTTGGATTTCTATGGATCTCCTGCTCACGTTAGCATTTGGATATCTATTGATCGTTCGCTCACATCTTCATTTGGATTTCTATGGATCTCCTGCTCACATTAGCATTTGGATATCTATTGATCGTTCGCTCACTCAGCATTTGGATTTCTATGGATCACATTTTCAGATCAGCATTTGTATTTCTATTGATCGCCTGCTCAGATCAGCATTTTTATTTCTATGGATCTTCTGCTCAACTCAGAATTTGTATTTCTATTGATTGTTCGCTCGTATCAGCATCTGGATTTCTATGGATCACCTGCTCACATTAACATCTGGATTTTTATGGATCACATGTTCACATCAACATTTGTATTTCAATGGATCTTCTGCTCACCTCAGCATCTAGATTTCTATTGATCGTTTACTCGCATCAGCATCTGGATTTCTATGGATCACCTGCTCACTTTAGCATTAGGATTTCTATTGATCACCTGCTCACATAAGCATCTGGATATGTATTGATCGTTCGCTCACATCTTCATTTGGATTTCTATGGATCTCCTGTTCACATTAGCATTTGTATTTCTATGGATCACCTTCTCAGATCAGCGTTTCTTATATCTATCGATCGCCTTCTCACATTAGCATCTGGATATCTATTGATCACCTGCTCAGATCAGCATTTCAAGTTCTATGGATCACCTGCTCACATCAGCATCTGGATTTCAATGGATCGCCTGCTCACATCAGCATCTGGATTTCTATTGATCGTTCGCTCACATCAGCATTTTGATTTCTATTGATCGTTCACTCACATCAGCATTTGTATTTTTATGGATCACATGTCCAGATCAGCATTTGTATTTCTATTGATCGCCTGCTCGTATCAGCATTTGTATTTCTACGGATCATCTGCTCACATCAGCATCTAGATTTCTATTGATCGTTTGCTCGCATCAGTATCTGGAGATCTATTGATCACCTGCTCACATTAGCATTTGTATTTCTACGGATCATCTGCTCGCATCAGCATCTGGATTTCTACGGATCACCTGCTCACATCAGCATCTAGATTTCTATTGATCGTTTGTTCGCATCAGTATCTGGATTTCTATGGATCACCTGCTGACATTAACATCTGGATTTTTATGGATCACATTTTCACATCAGCATTTGGATTTCTATGGATCACATTTTCAGATCAGCATTTGTATTTCTATTGATCGCCTGCTCAGATCAGCATTTTTATTTCTATGGATCTTCTGCTCAACTCAGCATCTAGATTTCTATTGATCGTTTGCTCGCATCAGCATCTGGATTTCTATGGATCACCTGCTCACATTAGCATCTGGATATGTATTGATCGTTCACTCACATCCTCATTTGTATTTTAATGGATCGTCCTCTCACATTAGCATCTGGATTTCTATTGATCATTCAGTCACATCAGCATTTTGATTTCTATTGATCGCTCACTCACGTCAGCATTTGTATTTTTATGGATCACATGTCCAGATCAGCATTTGTATTTCTACGGATCATCTGCTCACATCAGCATCTAGATTTCTATTGATCGTTTGCTCGCATCAGCATCTGGATTTCTATTGATTGTTCACTCACATCAGCATTTCTCTTTCTATCGATCGCTCACTCACGTCAGCATTTGTATTTCTATTGATCGCCTGCTCGTATCAGCATTTGTATTTCTACGGATCATCTGCTCACATCAGCATCTAGATTTCTACGGATCATCTGCTCGCATCAGCATCTGGATTTCTATGGATCACCTGCTCACATCAGCATTAGGATTTCTATTGATCACCTGCTCACATAAGCATCTGGATATCTATGGATCGTTCTCTCACATCTTCATTTGGATTTCTATGGATCTCCTGCTCACATTAGCATTTGGATTTCTATGAATCACCTGCTCGGATCAGCATCCGGAATTTTATAGATCGCCTGCTCAGATCAGCGTTTTTTATTTCAATCGATTGCCTAATCACAACAGCGTTTTTTTTTTAATATGGATCGCCTGCTCACATCAGCATCTGGATATCCATTGATCGTTCGCTCACATCTTCATTTGGATTTCTATGGATCTCCTGCTCACATTAGCATTTGGATATCTATTGATCGTTCGCTCACTCAGCATTTGGATTTCTATGGATCACATTTTCAGATCAGCATTTGTATTTCTATTGATCGCCTGCTCAGATCAGCATTTTTATTTCTATGGATCTTCTGCTCAACTCAGCATTTGTATTTCTATTGATTGTTCGCTCGTATCAGCATCTGGATTTCTATGGATCACCTGCTCATATTAACATCTGGATTTTTATGGATCACATGTTCACATCAACATTTGTATTTCAATGGATCTTCTGCTCACATCAGCATCTAGATTTCTATTGATCGTTTGCTCGCATCAGCATCTGGATTTCTATGGATCACCTGCTCACTTTATCATTAGGATTTCTATTGATCACCTGCTCACATAAGCATCTGGATATGTATTGATCGTTCGCTCACATCTTCATTTGTATTTCTATGGATCACCTTCTCAGATCAGCATTTCTTATTTCTATCAATCGCCTTCTCACATTAGCATGTGGATATCTATTGATCACCTGCTCAAATCAGCATTTCAAGTTCTATGGATCACCTGCTCACATCAGCATCTGGATTTCTATGGATCGCCTGCTCACATCAGCGTCTGAATTTCTATTGATCGTTCGCTCACATCAGCAGCTGGATTTCTGTGAGTCACCTGCTCACATTAGCTTCTGGATTTCTATTGATCATTCACTCACATCAGCATTTTGATTTCTATTGATCGTTCACTCACATCAGTATTTGTATTTTTATGGATCACATGTCCAGATCAGCATTTGTATTTCTATTGATCGCCTGCTCGTATCAGCATTTGTATTTCTACGGATCATCTGCTAACATCAGCATCTAGATTTCTATTGATCGTTTGCTCGCATCAGCATCTGGATTTCTATGGATCACCTGCTCACATCAGCATTAGGATTTCTATTGATCACCTGCTCACATAAGCATCTGGATTTCTATTGATCATTCACTCACATCAGCATTTTGATTTCTATTGATCGTTCACTCACATCAGTATTTGTATTTTTATGGATCACATGTCCAGATCAGCATTTGTATTTCTATTGATCGCCTGCTCGTATCAGCATTTGTATTTCTACGGATCATCTGCTCACATCAGCATCTAGATTTCTATTGATCGTTTGCTCGCATCAGCATCTGGATTTCTATGGATCACCTGCTCACATCAGCATTAGGATTTCTATTGATCACCTGCTCACATAAGCATCTGGATATCTATGGATCGTTCTCTCACATCTTCATTTGGATTTCTATGGATCTCCTGCTCACATTAGCATTTGGATTTCTGTGAATCACCTGCTCGGATCAGCAGCCGGAATTTTATAGATCGCCTGCTCAGATCAGCGTTTTTTATTTCAATCGATTGCCTAATCACAACAGCGTTTTTTTTTTAATATGGATAGCCTGCTCACATCAGCATCTGGATATCTATTGATCGTTCGCTCACATCAGCATCTAGATTTCTATTGATCGTTTGCTCGCATCAGCATCTGGATTTCCATGGATCACCTTGTCAGATCAGCGTTTCTTATTTCTATCGATCGCCTTCTCACATTAGCATCTGGATATCTATTGATCACCTGCTCAGATCAGCGTTTTTTATTTCAATCGATTGCCTAATCACAACAGCGTTTTGTTTTTTTTCTATGGATCGCCTGCTCACATCAGCATCTGGATATCTATTGATCGTTCTATCACACCAACATTTGTGTTTCTATTGATCGTTCGCTGACATCAGCATTTGGATTTCTATTGATCTTCTGCTCAACTCAGCATTTGTATTTCTATGGATCACCTTCTCAGATCAGCATTTCTTATTTCTATCGATCGCCTTCTCACATTAGCATCTGGATATCTATTGTTCACCGGCTCAGATCAGCATTTCAAGTTCTATGGATCACCTGCTCACATCAGCATCTGGATTTCTATTGATCATCTGCTCACCTCAGCATCTAGATTTCTATTGATCCTTTACTCGCATCAGCATCTGGATTTCTATGGATCACCTGCTCACATTAGCATTAGGATTTTTATTGATCACCTGCTCACATAAGCATCTAGATATCTATTGATCGTTCGTTCACATCAGCATTTGTATTTCTATTGATCGTTCACTCACTCAGCATTTGTATTTCTATTGATCGTTCGCTCATATCAGCATTTGTATTTCTATCGATCGTTCGCTCACCCAGCATTTGGATTTCTATGGATCACATTTCCAGATCAGCATTTGTATTTCTATTGATCGCCTGCTCAGATCAGCATTTTTATTTCTATGGATCTTCTGCTCAACTCAGCATTTGTATTTCTATTGATTGTTCGCTCGTATCAGCATCTGGATTTCTATTGATCGTTTGCTCGCATCAGCATCTGGATTTCTATTGATCGTTTGCTCGCATCAGCATCTGGATTTCTATTGATCACCTGCTCACATTAGCATTAGGATTTCTATTGATCACCTGCTCACATCTTCATCTGGATATCTATTGATCGTTCGCTCACATCTTCATTTGGATATCTATTGATCACGTGCTCAGATCAGCATTTCAAGTTCTATGGATCACCTGCTCACATCAGCATTTGTCTTTCTATTGATCGTTCGCTCACATTAGCATCTGGATTTCTATTGATCATTCACTCACATCAGCATTTGTATTTCTATTGATCGCCTGCTCGTATCAGCATTTGTATTTCTACGGATCATCTGCTCACATCAGCATCTAGATTTCTATTGATCGTTCACTCACATCAGCCTTTTGATTTCTATTGATCGTTCACTCACATCAGCATTTGTATTTTTATGGATCACATGTCCAGATCAGCATTTGTATTTCTATTGATCGTTTGCTCGCATCAGCATCTGGATTTCTATAGATCGTTTGCTCGCATCAGCATCTTGATTTCTATGGATCACCTGCTCACATTAGCATTAGGATTTCTATTGATCACCTGCTCATATAAGCATCTGGATATCTATTGATCGTTCGCTCACATCTTCATTTGGATTTCTGTGAATTACCTGCTCGGATCAGCATCCGGAATTCTATAGATCCCCTGCTCAGATCAGCGTTTTTTATTTGAATCGATTGCCTAATCACAACAGCGTTTTGTTTTTTTTGTATGGATCGCCTGCTCACATCAGCATCTTGATATCTATTGATCGTTCGCTCACTCAGCATTTGTATTTCTATTGATCGCCTGCTCACATCAGCATCTGGATATCTATTGATCGTTCGCTCACTCAGCATTTGTATTTCTATTGATCGCCAGCTCAGATCAGCATTTTTATTTCTATGGATTTTCTGCTCAACTCAGCATTTGTATTTCTATTGATTGTTCGCTCACATTAACATCTGGATTTCTATGAATCACATGTTCACATCAACATTTGTATTTCAATGGATCTTCTGCTCACCTCAGCATCTAGATTTCTATTGGTCGTTTGCTGGCATCAGTATCTGGATTTCTATTGATCACCTGCTCACATTAGCATTTGTATTTCTACGGATCATCTGCTCACATAAGCATCTAGATTTCTATTGATCGTTTGCTCGCATCAGTATCTGGATTTCTATTGATCACCTGTTCACATCAGCATTTGTATTTCTATGGATCACCTTCTCAGATCAGCGTTTCTTATTTCTATCGATCGCCTTCTCACATTAGCATCTGGATATCTATTGATCACCTGCTCAGATCAGCATTTCAAGTTCTATGGATCACCTGCTCACATCAGTATCTGGATTTCTATTGATCGTTCGCTCACATTAGCAGCTGGATTTCTGTGGGTCACCTGCTCACATTAGCAGCTGGATTTCTATTGATCATTCGCCTACATCAGCATCTGGATTTCTATGGACCACCTGCTCACATCTGTATTTGGATTCCTATTGATCACCTGCTCACAACAGCATCTAGTTTTCTATTGATCGTTCACTCACATCAGCATCTGTATTTTTTATTATCACCTGCTAACATCAGCATTTTTATTTCTATAGATTGTCTATTTTATCGGAAACATCAGGCTTTGATTTCTATTGATCATTCCCTCACATCAACGTCTGGATTTCTATGGACCGCCTGCTCACATCACTATTTGGATTCCTATTGATCACCTGCTCACATCAGCATTTGTATTTCTATTGATCGTTCGCTCGCATCAGCATTTGTATTTCTATTGATCGTTCGCTCGCATCAGCATTTGTATTTCTATTGATTGTTCGCTCGCATCAGAATTTGTATTTCTATCGATCGTTCGCTATCATCAGCATTTGTATTTCTATTGTTCGTTCGTTCGCATCATCCTTTGTATTTCTATTGATCGTTCACTCACATCAGCATCTGTATTTTTTATGGATCGCCTGCTAACATCAGCATTTTTATTTCTATAGATTGACTGTTTGCATCAGAAACATCAGGCCTTGATTTCTATTGATCATTCCCTCACATCAACATCTGGATTTCTATGGACCGCCTGCTCACATCACTATTTGGATTCCTATTGATCACCTGCTCTCATCAGCATTTGTTTTTCTATGGATCACCATCACCGTTTCTTATTTCTAACGATCGCCTTCTCACATTAGCATCTGGATATCTATTGATCACCTGCTCACATAAGCATCTGGATATGTATTGATCGTTCGCTCACATCTTCATTTGGATTTCTATGGATCTCCTGCTCACATTAGCATTTGTATTTCTGTGAATCACCTGCTCGGATCAGCATCTGGAATTTTATAGATCGCCTGCTCAGATCAGCGTCTTTTATTTCAATCGATTGCCTAATCACAACAGCGTTTTTTTTTTTGTATGGATCGCCTGCTCACATCAGCATCTGGATATCTATTGATCGTTCGCTCACATCTTCATTTGGATTTCTATGGATCTCCTGCTCACGTTAGCATTTGGATATCTATTGATCGTTCGCTCACATCTTCATTTGGATTTCTATGGATCTCCTGCTCACATTAGCATTTGGATATCTATTGATCGTTCGCTCACTCAGCATTTGGATTTCTATGGATCACATTTTCAGATCAGCATTTGTATTTCTATTGATCGCCTGCTCAGATCAGCATTTTTATTTCTATGGATCTTCTGCTGAACTCAGAATTTGTATTTCTATTGATTGTTCGCTCGTATCAGCATCTGGATTTCTATGGATCACCTGCTCACATTAACATCTGGATTTTTATGGATCACATGTTCACATCAACATTTGTATTTCAATGGATCTTCTGCTCACCTCAGCATCTAGATTTCTATTGATCGTTTACTCGCATCAGCATCTGGATTTCTATGGATCACCTGCTCACTTTAGCATTAGGATTTCTATTGATCACCTGCTCACATAAGCATCTGGATATGTATTGATCGTTCGCTCACATCTTCATTTGGATTTCTATGGATCTCCTGTTCACATTAGCATTTGTATTTCTATGGATCACCTTCTCAGATCAGCGTTTCTTATATCTATCGATCGCCTTCTCACATTAGCATCTGGATATCTATTGATCACCTGCTCAGATCAGCATTTCAAGTTCTATGGATCACCTGCTCACATCAGCATCTGGATTTCAATGGATCGCCTGCTCACATCATTATCTGGATTTCTATTGATCGTTCGCTCACATCAGCATTTTGATTTCTATTGATCGTTCACTCACATCAGCATTTGTATTTTTATGGATCACATGTCCAGATCAGCATTTGTATTTCTATTGATCGCCTGCTCGTATCAGCATTTGTATTTCTACGGATCATCTGCTCACATCAGCATCTAGATTTCTATTGATCGTTTGCTCGCATCAGTATCTGGAGATCTATTGATCACCTGCTCACATTAGCATTTGTATTTCTACGGATCATCTGCTCGCATCAGCATCTGGATTTCTACGGATCACCTGCTCACATCAGCATCTAGATTTCTATTGATCGTTTGTTCGCATCAGTATCTGGATTTCTATGGATCACCTGCTGACATTAACATCTGGATTTTTATGGATCACATTTTCACATCAGCATTTGGATTTCTATTGATCATTCACTCACATCAGCATTTTGATTTCTATTGATCGTTCACTCACATCAGTATTTGTATTTTTATGGATCCCATGTCCAGATCAGCATTTGTATTTCTATTGATCGCCTGCTCGTATCAGCATTTGTATTTCTACGGATCATCTGCTCACATCAGCATCTAGATTTCTATTGATCGTTTGCTCGCATCAGCATCTGGATTTCTATGGATCACCTGCTCACATCAGCATTAGGATTTCTATTGATCACCTGCTCACATAAGCATCTGGATATCTATGGATCGTTCTCTCACATCTTCATTTGGATTTCTATGGATCTCCTGCTCACATTAGCATTTGGATTTCTGTGAATCACCTGCTCGGATCAGCAGCCGGAATTTTATAGATCGCCTGCTCAGATCAGCGTTTTTTATTTTAATCGATTGCCTAATCACAACAGCGTTTTTTTTTTAATATGGATAGCCTGCTCACATCAGCATCTGGATATCTATTGATCGTTCGCTCACATCAGCATCTAGATTTCTATTGATCATTCACTCACATTATCATTTTGATTTCTTTTGATCGTTCACTCACATCAGTATTTGTATTTTTATGGATCACATGTCCAGATCAGCATTTGTATTTCTATTGATCGCCTGCTCGTATCAGCATTTGTATTTCTACGGATCATCTGGTCACATCAGCATCTAGATTTCTATTGATCGTTTGCTCGAATCAGCATCTGGATTTCTATGGATCACCTGCTCACATCAGCATTAGGATTTCTTTGGTCACCTGCTCACATAAGCATCTGGATATCTATGGATCGTTCTCTCACATCTTCATTTGGATTTCTATGGATCTCCTGCTCACATTAGCATTTGGATTTCTATGGATCTCCTGCTCACATTAGCATTAGGATTTCTATGGATCTCCTGCTCACATTAGCATTTGGATTTCTGTGAATCACCTGCTCGGATCAGCATCCGGAATTTCATAGATCGCCTGCTCAGATCAGCGTTTTTTATTTCAATCGATTGCCTAATCACAACAGCGTTTTGTTTTTTTATATGGATCGCCTGCTCACATCAGCATCTGGATTTACATTGATCGTTCACTCACATCAGCAGCTGGATTTCTATTGATCATTCACTCACATCAGCATTTTGATTTCTATTGATCGTTCACTCACATCAGCATTTGTGTTTTTATGGATCACATGTCCAGATCTGCATTTGTATTTCTATTGATCGCCTGCTCGTATCAGCATTTGTATTTCTACGAATCATCTGCTCACATCAGCATCTAGATTTCTATTGATCGTTTGCTCGCATCAGCATCTGGATTTCTATGGATCACCTGCTCACATTAGCATTAGGATTTCTATTGATCACCTGCTCACATAAGCATCTGGATATCTATTGATCGTTCGCTCACATCTTCATTTGTATTTCTATGGATCACCTTCTCAGATCAGCGTTTCTTATTTCTATCAATCGCCTTCTCACATTAGCATGTGGATATCTATTGATCACCTGCTCAAATCAGCATTTCAAGTTCTATGGATCACCTGCTCACATCAGCATCTGGATTTCTATGGATCGCCTGCTCACATCAGCGTCTGAATTTCTATTGATCGTTCGCTCACATCAGCAGCTGGATTTCTGTGAGTCACCTGCTCACATTAGCATCTGGATTTCTATTGATCATTCACTCACATTATCATTTTGATTTCTATTGATCGTTCACTCACATCAGTATTTGTATTTTTATGGATCACATGTCCAGATCAGCATTTGTATTTCTATTGATCGCCTGCTCGTATCAGCATTTGTATTTCTACGGATCATCTGGTCACATCAGCATCTAGATTTCTATAGATCGCCTGCTCAGATCAGCGTTTTTTATTTCAATCGATTGCCTAATCACAACAGCGTTTTTTTTTTAATATGGATCGCCTGCTCACATCAGCATCTGGATATCTATTGATCGTTCGCTCACATCAGCATCTAGATTTCTATTGATCGTTTGCTCGCATCAGCATCTGGATTTCCATGGATCACCTTCTCAGATCAGCGTTTCTTATTTCTATCAGTCGCCTTCTCACATTAGCATCTGGATATCTATTGATCACCTGCTCAGATCAGCGTTTTTTATTTCAATCGATTGCCTAATCACAACAGCGTTTTTTTTTTCTTTTCTATGGATCGCCTGCTCACATCAGCATCTGGATATCTATTGATCGTTCTATCACATCAGCATTTGTATTTCTATTGATCGTTCGCTCACATCAGCATTTGGATTTCTATTGATCGCCTGCTCAGATCAGCATTTGTATTTCTATGGATCTTCTGCTCAACTCAGCATTTGTATTTCTATGGATCACCTTCTCAGATCAGCATTTCTTATTTCTATCGATCGCCTTCTCACATTAGCATCTGGATATCTATTGATCACCGGCTCAGATCATCATTTCAAGTTCTATGGATCACCTGCTCACATCAGCATCTGGATTTCTATTGATCATCTGCTCACCTCAGCATCTAGATTTCTATTGATCCTTTACTCGCATCAGCATCTGGATTTCTATGGATCACCTGCTCACATTAGCATTAGGATTTCTATTGATCACCTGCTCACATAAGCATCTAGATATCTATTGATCGTTCGTTCACATCAGCATTTGTATTTCTATTGATCGTTCGCTCACTCAGCATTTGTATTTCTATTGAACGTTCGCTCACATCGGCATTTGTATTTCTATGGATCACCTGTTCACATCAGCATTTGTATTTCTATGGATCACCTTCTCAGATCAGCGTTTCTTATTTCTATCGATCGCCTTCTCACATTAGCATCTGGATATTTATTGATCAACTGCTCTGATCAGCATTTCAAGTTCTATGGATCACCTGCTCACATCAGCATCTGGATGTCTATGGATCGCCTGCTAACATCAGCATTTTCATTTCTATAGATTGTCTGTTTGCATCGGAAACATCAGGCCTTGATTTTTCTTTTGATCATTCCCTCACATCAACATCTGGATTTCTATGGACTGCCTGCTCACATCACTATTTGGATTCCTATTGATCATCTGCTCACATCAGCATTTGTATTTCTATTGATCGTTCGCTCGCATCAGCATTTGTATTTCTATTGATCGTTCGCTCCCATCAGCTTTTTTAATTCTATTGATTGTTCGCTCGCATCAGAATTCGTATTTCTATCGATCGTTCGCTATGATCAGCATTTGTATTTCCAATGATCGTTCGTTCGCATCATCCTTTTGTATTTCTATTGATCGTTAACTCACATCAGCATCTGTATTTTTTATGGATCGCCTGCTAACATCAGCATTTTTATTTCTATACATTGAGTGTTTGCATCAGAAACATCAGTCCTTGATTTCTATTGATCATTCGCTCACATCAACATCTGGATTTCTATGGACCACCTGGTCACATCTGTATTTGGATTCCTATTGATCACCTGCTTACAACAGCATCTAGTTTTCTATTGATCGTTCACTCACCTGAGCATCTGGATTTCTATGGATTGCCTGCTCAGATCGACAATTGTATTTCTATTAATCGCCTGCTCAGATCAGCGTTTGAATTTTTGTTGATCACCTAATCACATCAGCATCTGAATTTTTATTGATTGCCTGCACAGATCAGCATTTGTTTTTCTATTGATCATTCACTCACATCAGCATCTGTATTTTTTTTGCATCGCCTGCTAACATCAGCATTTTTATTTATATAGATTGTCTCTTTGCATCAGAAACATCAGGCCTTGATTTCTATTGATCATTCCCTCACATCAACATCTGGATTTCTATGGACCGCCTGCTCACATCACTATTTGGATTCCTATTGATCACCTGCTCACATCAGTATTTGTATTTCTACTGATCGTTCGCTCGCCTCAGCATCTGTATTTCTATTGATCGTTCGCTCCCATCAGCTTTTTTATTTCTATTGATCGTTCGCTCACCTGAGCATCTGGATTTCTATGGATTGCCTGCTCAGATCAACATTTGTATTTCTATTAATCGCCTGCTCAGATCAGCGTTTGAATTTTTGTTGATCACCTAATCACATCAGCATATGAATTTCTATTGATCGCCTGCACAGATCAGCATATGAATTTCTATTGATCGCCTGCACAGATCAGCATTTGTTTTTCTATTGATCGTACATACAACATAAGACATTACACATACAACATAACAAATAACACGTAAAACATAACACAACACATAAAACATAGCACATGACACATACAACATAAAATAAAAAACATAACACAGAACACATAAAACGTAACATATACAACATAAGACATAACACATACAACATAACACATAAGATATAACACAAATATAAAACAAAATACATAACACATAACACATACGACATAACACATAACACATAAAACATAACACATAACACATAACACATAACAAAAACAACATACGACATAACACAAACAACATAACAAATAACACATACAACATAAGACATAACACATAACACATACAACATAACACAACACATAAAACATAACACATAAGACATAACACATACAACATAAAACATAACACATACAACATAAGAATTAACACATACAACATAATACATAAGACAGAACACACAACATAACACATAACACATAAAACATAACATACAAGATATAACACATACAACATAACACATAACACATAAAACATAAAAGAAAAAACATAAGACATAAGACATTGCACATACAACATAACACATAAAAAATAAAACATAACACATAGAACATAAAAGAAAAAACATAAGACATAAGACATTGCACATACAACATAACACATACAACATAACACACAAGACATAACACATATAACATAACACATAACACATAAACCATAACACATACAACATAACACATAAAACATAAAAGAAAAAACATAAGACATTGCACATACAACATAACATAAAACATAAGACATAACACTTAAAACATAACACATAACACATACAAAATAAGACATAACACATACAACATAACACATAAAACATAACACATAAGACATAAAACATAACATACAACATAAGAATTAACACATACAACATAACACATAACACATAAAACACAACACATACAACATAAGACATAACACATACAACATAAGACATAAGACATACAACATAAGACATAACACATAAAACATAACACATAAGACATCACAAATACAACATAACACATAACACATAAAACATAACACATAAGATATAACAAAAATATAAAACAAAAAACATAACACATAACATAAAACATAACACATAAAACATAACACATAACACATACAACATAAGACATAACACATATAACATTACACATAAGACATAACACATAAGATATAACACATAAATATAAAACAAAAAACATAACACATACAAGATAAGAATTAACAGATACGACATAACACATAACACATAAAACATAACACATAAGACATAACACATACAACATAAGACATAATACATATAACATAACACATAAGACATAACACATAACAAAAACAACATAAGACATAACACATATAACATAACACATAAGACATAACACATAACAAAAACAACATAAGACATAACACATATAACATAACACATAAGACATAAGACATAAGACATAACACATACAACATAACACATAACACATAACACATAAAACACAACACATACAACATAAGACATAACACATACAACATAAGACATAAGACATACAACATAAGACATAACACATAAAACATAACACATAAGACATCACAAATACAACATAACACATAACACATAAAACATAACACATAAGATATAACAAAAATATAAAACAAAAAACATAAAACATAACACATAACACATAAAACATAACACATAACACATACAACATAAGACATAACACATATAACATTACACACAAGACATAACACATAAGATATAACACATAAATATAAAACAAAAAACATAACACATACAAGATAAGAATTAACAGATACGACATAACACATAAAACATAACACATAAGACATAACACATACAACATAAGACATAATACATATAACATAACACATAAGACATAACACAACAAAAACAACATAAGACATAACACATATAACATAACACATAAGACATAACACATAACAAAAACAACATAAGACATAAGACATATAACATAACACATAAGACGTAAGACATAACACATACAACATAACACATAAAACATAACACATAAGACATAACACATACAACATAAAACATAACACAAACAACATAAGACATAAGACATAACACATAAAACATAAGACATAAGACATAACACATACAACATAACAAATAAAACATAACACACAAAGACATAACACATACAACATAAAACATAACACATACAACATAAGAATTAACACATACAACATAACACATAAGACAGAACACACAACATAAGACATAAGACATAAAACATAACATACAAGATATAACACATACAACATAACACATAGGACATAACACATAACACAAAAAACATAAGACATAAGACATAAGACATACAACATAAGACATAACACATATAACATAACACATAAGGAATAACACATACAACATAACAAACAACAAATACAACATAAGACATTAAACATAAGACAGAACACATACAACCTAACACATAACACATAAGATATAACAGAAATATAAAACATAAAACATAACATACAACATAAGAATTAACACATAAGACATAACACATAAAACATAACAATAAGACTTAACACATACAACATAAAACATAACACACACAACATAAGACATAACACACACAACATAAGACATAACACATACAACATAAGACATAACACATACAACATAACACATAAAACACAACACATACAACATAAGACATAACACATATAACATAACACATAAGACATAACACATAACAAAAACAACATAAGACAACACATATAACATAACACATAAGACATAACACAAACAACATAACAAATAACACATACAACATACATACAACATAAGACATAACACATACAACATAAGACATAAAACATAACACATAAGACATAACACATACAACATAACACAACACATAAGACATAACACATACAACATAAGACATAAAACATAACACATAAGACATAACACATACAACATAACACAACACATAAAACATAACACATCAGACATAACACATACAACATGAAACATAACACATACAACATAAGAATTAACACATACAACATAACACATAAGACAGAACACACAACATAAGACATAAGACATAAAATATAACATACAAGATATAACACATACAACATAACACATAACACATAAAACATAACACAAAAAACATAAGACATAAGACATTGCACATACAACATAACACATACAACATCACATACAAGATATAACACATACAACATAACACATAAAACATAAGACATAACACATACAAAATAAGACATAACACATACAACATAAGACATAACACATACAAAATAAGACATAACACATATAACATAAGACATAAGACATATAACATAACACATAAGGAATAACACATACAACATAACAAACAACAAATACAACATAACACATACAACATAAGACAGAACACATACAACATAACACATAAGATATAACACAGACATAAAACATAAAACATAAAAATAAGAACATAAGAACATAACATAAGAAGCACTTGTAAACACTGGAATCACAAGTGGCTATGTTTGAAGTTATCTGAGCATGATCATCCATAAACGTGGCTTCCCATGAATCCAGGGACTTTAGTTTTACTGGTGACCAAATCCTTGATGAGACAGTCTGGATGAGAAACAAATCATTTTCAGGTCATATTTAAATCCAATAGAAGTCAGAGAGTATCTTAAAAGGAAATACATCTCGTATTGTGATTTTGTGGACACATTTCCACTGAGAAACTTGTCACAACCAAGACAAGTCCAAAAAGAAGCACTTGTAAACACAAGAATGACTAGTGGCTCTGTTTGAAGTTATCTGAGCATGATCATCCATAAACGTGTCTCCCCATGAATCAAGGAACTTCTGTTTTACTGTTGAACAAATCCTTGATGAGACCGTCTGGATAAGAAACAAATCATTTTCAGGTTATAACTAAATTCAATAGAAATCAGGGAGGGAGGGAGGGACGGTTAGTTAGTAATTCCTAGGACTAGATGATTTGATCCCTTGGTAGATACACTATCCTGATGGCATCTTGGCTTGTTTGAGACTTTGTGGGTGACGGTGGAGCCGGTTGTGTAGGGGGAGGGGGCTGCGGATGGATGAGGGCCTGGTTGTAGTTGGTTACTTCATCTGGATTCATTGAGGTCTTCAGGACGTGCCCAACCTTCATTGAGTGTTTCCACTTTTATCTTCTCTCTATCTCTCTATCTGCTCTCTGCCAACCAGAGAGCATTGCCCCTCTTGTCTGATTCTGCAGGCTATAATGGCCACCCCTTAACATCTAATTGCAGTCGTTTTGCTTATATAACCTCGGTTCCTTTTTGTGTTCTTTGATGTTCTTTCCTTGGCGACCTTTGATGTTTTTCCTTGGCGACCTTTGATGTTGATGTTTTTCCTTGTCATCCTTTGTTGTTTCCTTTGCTGGTTTCCTGGTGTCCTTTGACGTCCTGCTTTAACGTTCATCCGCTTTGACGTTCTTTTGGCACCCGTATCCGGACTTCAATGACGTTTTGGTGCCGAGATGGTGTCCTTCCTTTTGATCCATAGCCACTGACTTGCTTGCTCTGCGGCACTGGTATCAGAACACCCCCAGAACACACTCCCATGTCCTTGAGCAGTTTGTTAGCTGATCTGCCCACAAAGCCTCTGCAGCCCACCTCCACGGGGCAGACCCTCGCCTTCCAGCCCTGTCGTTCCGCCTCAGCTGCCAGATCTACATACTTGAGGCTCTTGCACTCGTTACGCTTCCTCCACAGCATCCTCCAAGGGGACGGTAAGCTCTATGATGTAAACTTTGCACAATGAAGCAGACCACATGACGAGGTCTGGCCTGAGATTTGTTGTCACTATCTCAGGTGTGAAGCGTAGCCTCTGACCCAGGTCCGCTAGAAGGTTCCAGTCCCAGGCTGGTCTCCAAAATATCCGCTAGGCACCTCAATACCTGATTGTGCCACCAGGTGTAAACGACCTTGTGTTAGGCCGGTCTTGCAATCAAGCAAGATGCGCCTCAAATCCGCTGGTGACGGCCAGAGAGGACACATAGGGTCCTCGCCATACCATTGTTTGAGGTTTCTAGGGGAGGGCAGAACCTCATAGGTGGCACGTATAATGAAGCTGGTACGAAATGCTTCCATATTCCATAAATCCTTCCATGACAGTTTTCTCCTCTCGACTCCTTCCCAGCTCATCCAATGGCCCTGCCTTGCCTGTTCTTGCTGGCACAGTTCTTCAACCACAAGTCTTCTGTGTTGAGCACGATCTGCCCTGATCCAGGACGGCCTGCTTTCTCCCAAACCAAGGCCTCCTCTCCCCTGCTGTACATGTCCCATGACGTCCCGGTGTATGAGGGCTGATTTTGCGTTCTGTACAGCTGCTGCTGGAGTCCACGTCCTTCCAGTTACCAGGGTTGGTGCATTCTGGGCTATGGAGGGATCACGTGATTCTGACAGTGTCAGTTCCAGCCTCGCCTTTGAGCATTTGTACTCCCACAAGACTGGACACAGGGAGCTCCAGGATTCCTTTTCCATATAACCCTATGCCACTAAAGCATTTCGGCAGACCCAGCCATTTTTTATCAAACTTGCTGAAAAGCCTCTCCAATCTTTCTACTTTTGAGATTGGGGCCTCGTAGATGGTCAATGGCCACATAAGGCGCAGCAAGAGGCCAAATTGTAGGCACCAAAGCTTCAGCCTACCGTGTAGGGATGAATTGTCAATGCTTTTTAGGCCTTTGATGGTGTGTTGCCTAATCTGGTCCACTTGGTCTTTGTCTTTGAGGGTTGAGTCATACCAGCGACCCAGACTTTTGACTGGTTTTTCGGACACAGTTGGTATTGGGTCCTTGCCAATAAAGAAGCGTTGCTCCGACATCTTCCCTTTGATGGTTGAGATGCTCCTGGACTTGCTTGGTTTTATACTCATTCGTTCCCACTATAAGTTCTCCTGCAGTTTTCCAACCAGACGTCTGGTGCATGCCTTAGTTGTGGTGAGAATGGTCATGTCAGCCATGTATGCCCTGATTGGAGGTAGCCGCAGGCCATGAGTCAACAGGGAGATGGTGCATCCCGCCATGATGCCCACCTCCAGGTGCTGCCAAGCTGTGGTGTGCTCTTCCGTTGTTAGACATAGTTGTATGTCATCGTAGTAGGCTCTGACCAGGGATGTAATAGGCTCTGGCACCCTGAAGAAGTTGAACGCGGTCCAAAGGAGATTGTGTGGGACCGAGCCAAAGGCGTTTGCCAAATCGAGGAAGACGATGTGTAGGTCTCTTCCTTCCCTCTTGGCTGCCTGTATTTGATGCCAGATCATGCTGGTATGTTCCAAGCAACCAGAGAACCCTGGGATCCCTGCCTTCTGTATGGATGTATCGATATAGTTGTTACGTTCCAGGTAGCCCGTCAACCTGTGTCCCAACACACTGAAGAAGATCTTTCCTTCTACGTTCAGAAGGCTGATGTGACGGAACTGATTTATGTCCGTGGAGTCCTTCTCCTTTGGGATCAATACACCGCCTGCTCTTCGCCATGCTGTGGGTATTGTTCGCTTCTTCCACACCACTTTCATCATCCTCCATAGATAATGTAGGATGTCTGGTGTTCTCTTATGGGACTCCATTGGGTCCAGGGCAGGAGCCAGCTCTCGCATGTCGAACAGCTTTTTTCCACCTCACTCCACTTTGACGGATTGACATCCATATTATGTTCTGGGGGATGTATCGGTGGTATAATGAGTGATCTGTTTTCGATGCCGACTGTCACTGTGAGTTGCTTTGGTGGTCCTTGAGATCCTTCCTTGATGTTGTCAGTTTGCCGCCCTTTTCTTTGGTAAGCAATCCCCTCACAAACTTGTAGGGGTCTCTGAAGAACTCGAACTTGCCTGTTCATTCCTTCTGCGTTTCTTTCTCAAATTCTCTGCCTTCCTTAGTGATTTTAAACAACTCTTGATTTCCGTCTGCAGCAAGTTGATCCCTTCCTTCTCATCTTCTGTGGCTTTCTTCCACTGCTTCTTGAGCTGCCTTCTCTCCCTAACCAGGCGCTCTATTTCCTTCTGCCTCCTGGACTAAGGTGGGGAGTCTGACCCTGTCCTTCTTGTCTCCACAACTCCGAAGCGCTCCATTCCATAGTTGTAAATTAGGTCTCCCATTTGTCACAGCTTCTTCTTTGCAGTTCCCTTTAGCTGATCTAGGAGTTGACAGATGATGGTTTCCGCACAAGAATCTTATTCTCGATTGCATGTCGTGTTGGATTGGGCGATTGGTGCTCTGCTGTCCTTGGTAATAGTGGCAATAATGAGCAGTCTTTGAAAACAAAATCTGGATTAAATACAAATCAACCAGGTGGATACCACTGCTACATACTACTGATGTCAAAGAGTAGCTTAAGTTGAATTTTTCAAGAAGTCATTTCTGGATTTATAAATCAGCTCCGTGGATAAATTTCAATCAATGAACTTGTCACAACCAAGAAAACCGCAAAGAGAAGCAATTATGAATACTTTAATCATCAGTGCCTCCATTTGAGATTATCTTGTTGTGATTCACATATTTCTTCTTCTGAAGTATGTAGGCTTTGTCATGTTCAACCGTCCCAACAGGACGCACTTACTGAATTCAACAGTCAATGCTCATGCTGGGCCAATAACACAGACATGTAGAGAGCAATCTTCTTTGCTTGAGTTTACCTGTAGTCCTGATGTTTCTTTTTGTTGTCTTTATGTCCCAGTGGAAGTGGTGTCTCTTCCACAGATTTGGCCAGGTTAAATACTAAATGTAGCCATTGCCGCAGTCACCGCCCTCCTCCTCAGCTCCATCGATGACGTCACAGCATCCCACCATTGATTGGCTCTGAGCAGTCCGCCTTCTGTACCTTCTCGTTGTACCTGAAGTTAACTTAACTTAGTTAACTTGTGTGTCCATGTGTAAATAAGGCCCTCTGTTTTGATGTTATAGTGGCCTTTTGTTTTGGAGAGCATTGTTAACTGGTGTTTGAGACACTCGCAAACTGTTTAGCGTTATAAGACTGTATTCGTTATACTTCTGTTTAATTGTTTATAATTTCACAGGTGGCGACTGGACTATGTTTTGTAAAAAGATAGAGAGTGGTCCATTCCGGTTCTTTCCCCTTTCTGTAACAACAACTTTGCCATCCTTCAGACTAACAATAACACCAGAACAAAACAAAATAAAACAAAAAACGAAACTCACAAAGATGAATGCATGTACTTAAAGATAAATAAAGTCATATTCCTTACAAGTGTCACCTCTGTTTTTTGTTTTTCATCTCAAATCTGTCGGTGTTTCTCCTTACAGAAGATTTCTCGATTTGCTTAATTACAAAATGTTCAGAATTTCATTATAGTTGAGAGATGCTGTAAGATCTCTCTCAAATGTTAACAGACAGAGCGAGGTTAGACGGGCGGGGGGGCATAGAGCTCCTGCTGGCAGTTTTTATTCTTAACGCTGTGAGAACAACTGTTGGAGAAAAACTGAAAGCTCCAACTCTGTTACACTGACATGGAAAGGTTTCCCTGCATCAGTCAGATTTTTGTTATCTCGGTCATGCTGCTTTCACAATAAGGTGCCAAAGAGTGGCTACTGATGTCATCAGGCCATACGAATCACTGTGGAGCCGGGAGTCTATTAGTTGCTTTAATATTGCTTGTTCTTTGTTCGCATCTGCTGTAATAATGATTGTGCATCAATTTGACTCTGCCCCTCCCTCTTTTGCATATTCTGACAGTACTTCGAAGTTATCTGAGCATGATCATCCATAAACGTGGCTTCCCATGAATCCAGGTACTTTTGTTTTACTGGTGACCAAATCCTTGATGAGACAGTCTGGATAAGAAACAAATCATTTCAGGTTACAACTTAATCCAATAGAAATCAGAGAGCATCATAGAGGAATTACATCTCGTAGTGTGATTTGTGGATAGTTTCCACTGAGAAACTTGTCACAACCAAGACAAGTCCAAAAAGAAGCACTTGTAAACACAAGAATGACTAGCGGCTCTGTTTGAAGTTATCTGAGCATGATCATCCATAAAGTATAAATATAGCAAAGAATTTAAAATGGCTACATTTATTCCTTTGTTTTAGTGTCTGGGCTTTCGTGTAGGAACCCCATTTTTTATTGGGGGTGGGGGTGGGGGCCATGTCCCCTCCACCTAGACACTAGATTTCCTGTGTTTTGTTGGTTTGTTGTCTGCTTGAGCTCCAGGGGCCTCATTTATAAAACTGAGTGTAGATTCCAACCTAAAACATTGAACACTCACAGAACTCAAAATGTACTTACACAAGAAAATATTCAGATCTATAAAACCGTGAGGTGATCTGAATATTTTCTGACGTAAGAACAGACTGTGGCGCAGTAGTTAGAGCTGTTGCCTCACAGCAAGGAGGTCCTGGGACCGAATCCACCTGAGGACCTGGGACTTTTCTGTGTGGAGTTTGCATGTTTTCCCTGGGTCTGCATGGGTTCCTTCGGGTGCTCCGGCTTCATAACACCACCAAAAAACATGCAATATAGGTGAATTGGTGACTCTAAATTGACCATAGGCATGGATGTGAATGGTTGTTTGTCTTTCTATGTGGCCCTGCGATGAACTGGTGACTTGTCCAGGGTGAACCTCGCCTCCCGCCCAAAGTCAGCTGGGATAGGCTCCAACCCCCCCACAACCCTACACAGGATAAGTGGTTACAGAAACTGAATGAATGAATTTCTGATTATGATTTTGTCATTAAATGATTTTATGATATGATTAGGACACCTCCTTGTGTCCATAACATGCAGGAACAAACAGGAAGAGGTTAAGGTCCAGCCTTGTTTTCCCTGAGAGGCCCCAGTGTTATATAACATTACCTTGTTTTTCACCATGTTACATAAAATGACCTTGTTTCTCTGCTCACTCAGCTAATGAGAGGCCCCATCATCCTGTCTGCAGGACCAGCCTGTGATTTTACAGAGGGCTTTTTGGAATATCTCTATCATGATTTGAGTGTATGGACCAAAACAGCACTGAGGCAGAATGGCTTACTTTAATGTGAGCATTTCTCTCCCCTCCCAAACTTCAGAAGGTTTTCATTGCATATTTGAATTCAGTAGATTACTTTAAAGATATATAAAGCTGATTAGGAAGGAAAATGTTTTTGTCTTACTATAGAAAACGAACAATTGAGCAGATATTCTTCATGTATTACCAGATAAATGGACTTGAACATAATGATTCATTGTGTTGTGACAGAGGGAACAGAGATGTCTCCGTTGGGGAGAGTCGGTGGTTTATCGAGGAACAGCACAGAGGCGGTAAGGTTTGGGACAGCGAGCCGCTCCTAATTTGAACTCCAGGCTGGGCTGCTCTCCATCAGATGGCGAGAGAGAAAACCCCTGCAGGAGGGAGGAAAGGAAGAGGAACAGCTCCATCTTGGCCAGCTGCTCCCCAAGACACTAACGTTTACCTGAGGATACACAATACAACAGATGAGTTGTATTCAGGCAATTACAATAACTAAAATACTGCACCTCCAAGTCTGAAAGAACCAAAACATAAAGTAAGACATCGACTCCTCACAACTAAGGCAAACAGACAGACGAATGACTGCTGGTAATCAGTGGAATTTTACTTAATTTCTTCTTTTTTTCCACATATTTGTCACAATTATTTCTTATCTTCAATCCAAACGGAATATAGGACAAAGAAAAGGATAATTAAACACAGTTTAGTTTTAATCTTTACAATAACTGGATATCAGTTTTTCACACTGCAGTGGAGAACTCCTGGCTCACTCTTCTTTGCAGAATCACTTTAATTCAGCCACAACGGAGGGTTTTGGAACATGAACTGCTCTTAAATGCCCTGCCACTTCATCTGATTAAATTTTGAGTCAGGACTTTGACCAGGCCTTTCCAAAAACCTTGATTTCATGTCTTCTGAGCCATTTAGAGGTGGACTCTTGTGCTTTGGATCAGATTTCTAAATTACCCATTGCCTCTCTCTGCCTCTGGTTTGAGTTACTTTACTTCCTGCTTTGTTTCCCACCTGTGTGATATGCCATGCCCTGATTAGTTTCACCTGTCCCTCGTTAGGTTTCCCTCCCTCTGTGCCAGTTTGTGTGAGTACTTTGTGTGTCTAGTGTTCCAACCTTTCCTTTGTGTTTATTCCCAGCGATTATGGATTTTTGCTTTGTTTATCTCGACATTGCCTGTTATTGGATTTTGATTCTTGCCAGCTACGTTGGATTTGTTTGTCTGTTTTGGGCTGCCTTTTCTGGATTTGATCAGTGCCTTCCTCACAGTCCATAAGCCTTTTGCACCTTTTTGTTTTAATATTTTTTTCTGCTGGTCTACCTCCGGTGTCTCAACAGGACCCTACCCCTTGTTTTCCTGTACCCTGCATGTGGCACAATCACATGTTCGACTGTTACATGATGCTGACATCAATTTTTACCTTTTAAAAAGATGCTGACTGTAGCTTCTTTTTTGTTCCCATTAGCTGTGACATTTGTTGAGTTTTTTTTAAAGTAAATAAAATATGTCAGTGCAGTGAAAGGGAAGGCAAACAGTTGATTAATATTAAATCAAAAACATTAAAGAATAATTAAGTGTTGCCTCTGGACTGACAATGAATGCATATCCTTTCTTTTAAAAAGTTACGTTCATAAAGCAAACTTGCATGTTTAAAGAGGTCCTTTCATATCCTTTCTCTTTTAGACAGTTGTCTCATATTTATAGTCCCCAGAGTTCCAGAGTGTCGACTGAAGCAGAGACTTTCTCAACATGCACTAGATTTTATGATTTACTTTTACTGGTTGTTTTCCACTCCTAATTCATAACAGCACAGAAGTAAGAGTGGGCGCCTGCTGATGTAAAGATAAGAGAGACCACAAGCTGAGTTCAAATAGCTCAAGGTTCTTTCTATATAAAGTATTTGGTCCTACATGCTGATGACACCATGTCAATGATTCTTAAAAGCTAAATAGGTTTAAAATCTGCTTCATTTTTAAGGCCTCTGCACCAGCGGCGGCCATGACTGGAATAACCAAAAAGGCACAGCAGAAGATGCACCTCCTGCGCCACTTCAGGAAGTTCAACCTGCCTCTGGAGATGCTGACACAGTTCTACACAGCAACCATCCAGTCTGTTCTCTGCTCATTGATCGCTGTCTGGTTATAATTGGCCACCAAACAGGACAGGAACAGACTGCAACGGACCGTCAGGACTGCAGAAAAAAATCATCTGTGCCAACCTGGCCTCCATTCAGGACTTATGCACGTCCAGAACCAACTTTTTCCCCTCGTAAACTCAGGCCTGGCTGGTCGACAGACTTTTGTTTTTGGTGTTTTGGAAAGTAATTATTAAATAAGTTTTGCATCTGATTCTGACATTGATATCAAGGTAAGTGATAACCATATATTCTATAGTCTAATGTAATTAATTTATCATCAATCATCAGTTAATCAATCAATAATTGATTAGGCTGTGAAAAATTAGTTGAAGCTTGCATGGAAGTCTTCCCTATTTCAGGGTTTAAGAGTGAAGGCCAAGGCATCGATCTCTGAAATACCAGATAAAATTAGCAGTGACAATGGAACACCCTTTGTCAGTGCGGCATCCAAGAGCTTTGGTAAGTATCTTTGCACTGATATGAAACAACACAGTGCATTTCAATGTGCAGCGTACTGTGGAGCTGGAGAGAGAGAACTGAACTGTTATGTGCAGTTCATGTGCAGGGAGCTAGAGACGAGGCACTGCCACCGATATGTAACTGAGATAATGTGGATTCAGAAAGGATCAAGGAAGAAAAGGCAAAATGAAGGAAGGTAATTATATGATGGAGAGCAGTTTCATGTTTGACAGTAAAGCAATCTGCTCGTCTGTTTCCGGAGAAACTTCCACTGTAATTTATGGACACTCTGCACCGTTCTCTACCAAGTTGTCCTTGAGAGTGTTTAGCTTCATTAATGCTGCTTTCATACACACTAACAGGTTGGTACACTGTACAAACTGAGTTGAAGAACGTTTTCTATTATTCCAAGAACCTCAGGCCTCCTTCAGAACTCCAACTTTCCTCAGTGCTCTTTGAGGTGTCTGCAAGAACTTCTGTCATTCCTCAGAATGAAAGAACCCTTTTGAGGTTGCTTCCTAAAGTGTTTTTAAACTAGGCCTACTATATTTGGATATGTGATATTTAAACTACTATATTGGATATGTCAGGACGTTTTCTCAATAAATTTACAATTGCTCTGCAAACACCTTCTTTTTCCATGTTTTTGAACTGTGTATTAAAGTCAGAGAAAGTTGGTCACTCAAAATGTATATTTCAAAGTTCTTCTTCTCCTCCGTCCTTTTCTTCTTCTCATTATGTAGCTTTGAAAATACCTTTGTGTTGTGTAGCTGGGGAGTTGAACACTTTTTCAAGCCACTATATGCATGTCACCCAATAGGGGCTGAGCCCCCTACAGGTCTGATCCTAGAACTGCCCCTGTTGCAGCTTTAACAAGTTCTTTTTACATCTTTCAAAGTATCTTCATGTTGTTAAATGACACCAAAATAACTGAATTCCACTCACATTGCACAGTATTGGTTAATAAGTTTTGGTATAGTTAAACCAAGTATTGGTTTAATAATTATAATCTTGGCTGATCCGAGCCATCAGACACATCATTGTGTATTTGGCATTTGTTGTTGGATTTATTTGTTTTGTTTGATGAGTATTTATTACTGCTGGCTGTGTATCATATTGCCCCCTGGGGATAATAAAGATACCTTGAACCTGTAAATTTGGCAGGCCTCATTAAAAGCCTGTTGGATGAAGTTTTATATTTTTGAAGCTTTATTAAAGTGTCGTCAGGTTTCCATCAGAGAGCATAACATCGGGTTTGGACATTCCAGTTCAGTTCAATTCAATAAACACAAGAAGAGTAATATTCACTATGTAAAATTTTTATTTCAAATCAGTCATGTTTTTAAAACTGTATTTAAAATTCCTTATCATTTTCTAACTATATTTCCAATATTTGATCATTTTCTAACTATATTTACAGTCATTTATCATTTTATAACTATATTTACAATAATTTATCATTTTATAACTATATTTATAATATTTGATCATTTTATGACTATTTACATTTGATCATTTTATAACTATATAACATTTGATCATTTGATGACTATATTTATAGTAATTTATCATTTTATAACTATTTACAATAATTTATCATTTTATAACTATTTTAAAAAATTATAATTTTGTAACTATATAATATTCGATCATTTTATGACTAAATTTATAATTATCATTTTATAACTATTTACAATATTTGATCATTTTATAACTATATTTACAATAATTTATAATTTTATAACTATAATAGTTGATCATTTTATGACTATTTATAATTATCATTTTATGACTACATTTACAATATTTGATCATTTTATAACTATACTTACAATAATTTATCATTTTCTAACTATATTTACTATAATTTATCATTTTATAACTATTTACAATAAATGATCATTTTATAACTATAATCACAATATTTGATCATTTTATAACTATTTACAATAAATTATCATTTTATGACTATATTTACAATAAATTATCATTTTATGACTATATTTACAGTAATATATCATTTTCAATTTAGAGAGACCCAACAATCCACTATGAGCAAGCACTTAGCGACAGTGGCGACGAAAAACTGCCTTTTTAAAAAAGGCAGAAACGTCGAGCAGATCCAAGACTCAAGGTGGGCGGCTTTCTGCTTTGACCGGTTGGGGTGAGAGAGATAGAGAGAGAGATAGAGAGAGAGAGAGAAAATATAACCACAGTAATTTATCACTTTATGACTATATTTAAATTTTTTTTATCATTTTATAATTTATAATTTTACAACTATATTTAAAAAAAATTATCATTTATATTTAAAAAAAAAAGTATTTTGGAAAGGATACTGAAGGCCACAGACAAATCTTCGGGCTCATCAATTAGGCAGGCCTGCAATGAGAGATACAAGGAAAAGGGTTGTAAGAATCAAAGTTCGTAGAGTATCATATACATGTCACCCATGGGTGCCATAAGAATAGTATGTAGACAATGTCCTACTACCACACTGTCTATACAGTATAAAGGAATAACTGAGGAAAACATTGTGGCATTTGCAGGCTGATGCGTGTAAATGAGCCAAACACCAAGTCTCATAGTTGGTACTGACTGAAGCATGGCTAATATTTTATTATAACAATGATAAATAAAGTCTGCATTGTTAAAACTGACTTTTAATGGTGTCAGATTTAGTGTGTTTCTTGTGGCACTCAAATCTAAAGTATACTTCCTCTAATCCTCTTCCCCAAAAAGACCCAAAAAAATAACTGTTCCATAATGAGTGTTTGTGTCTGTCATTAATTCTAATTGATCATCTTAATAGTCTGTAAAGAGATCACATAGATCTATTGGCCAAACAGGGACCTCAAATACATTTTTTAAAGCACAAGATGATAGCTCAGCCTCACAAATGCACCACAAAATGATCACTCAGCACATCACTGATACTATCTTCTCTGCAAAGGACATAACATAATGTACATAACATGTACAATTTGTGTGAGGATCATATGGGGACACAAAATAGCAAGAAAGTGAAAGGGTGTGTGCAGATAGAGGGAGCTAAGATGTTTCTATGCTTAATCTTACCTGAGAAGTTGGAACTTGATGGCACGTTTCACCACTGGGAAAGGCTTGGCAGGGCCAGGAGGCTCACATCATTATCTGGATTTCTATTGATCGCCTGCTCACATCATCATTTGTATTTCTTTGGAACTTCTGCTCAGATAAGCATTTGTGTTTCTATTGATTGTTCGCTCACATCAGCATCTTGATTTCTATTGATCGTTTGCTCACATCAGCATTTGGATTTCTATGGATCACATTTTCAGATCAGCATTTGGATTTCTATTGATCGCCTGCTCAGATCAGCACTTGTATTTCTATGGATCTTCTGCTCAACTCAGCATTGGTATTTCTATTGATTGTTCGCTCAAATCAGCACCTGGATTTCTATGGATCACCTGCTCACATTAGCATCTGGATTTCTGTAGATTGAATCCTCCGATCAGCATTTGGATTTGTGTGGATTGCATCCTCCGATCAGCATTTGGATTTGTGTGGATTGCATCCTCCGATCAGCATTTGGATTTGTGTGGATTGCCTTTTCGCATCAGCATTTGTATTTCAAAAAAATTAAGCTAAGGCACTGTGTGAATAGTCAAAATTTCTCCTCAGATTGCTGAAAATAATTTAACTTCAGCCACAGTTATAGTGTAGAAAAGGCCTCAAAGATAATCTTGTTGTTAAATAGGCTTTTCTATTTTATTAGCTGTTTAATGACCCATTCAGTGCTGTATTCCTATTGGTTGCGCCGTCCCATCTGTGCACTGAGTCTGTTAACATACAGTGCAGTGTTGAACTCTTTCAGATGTGTTCAGCAGCTCGTCATGTAATTGAGTTAAAGTATTAGTTAAACACGGTTGTTGCAAGTGGACTGAGCGTGAATGCCAATATAAGTATCTCATTTACTGTTGTGTTTGCTATTTGTTATGTATTTTAATAGTTTCGGTTGTTTAAAGGTAAAGGATAATTGTTGCTGTCGCTGTTAATTGAGCTTCGAAAGTCCGTGAACGAACATACCGGAAGTGTTTTTTAACAATAAAAGCACTGTGAATGGATAACCGGAAGTTATGTGATGTTAGCGTTAGCCTAGCTTAACAGCGATAAATGAACTATCGGGGCTGCCGATTGACTCAAGGTGAGGGAGATTGAAGTCTCAGCGGCACAAAAACACAAGGGATGGAAACTAAGGAAGCATTCTGTACCTAGCAACGGTTGCTATGCTGCAGTTGCTGCTTGGCGTGTTCATGACGTGGCGTGACGTCATACGCACCCTTTCACACATTGTACTTTGATTTAGAAGGCATATAAAACTCAACTGTCAGTACGTATATGAACAAATCAGCAGATTCGTTCCCAAAGCAGAAGTTTTTTTTCTGTCCCAGTTAAAGAGACACATCACAACAGACTTAAACTATGGAGTGATGGCTCGCTACAGAAGTTGTAACAAGGGCACCAGTGTCCAGGACACAGTGGGTACTAACGTAGTATACTGTGTGTGTGTATGCTAGCTTAGAGTCACAACAACACAGTTTTCTGCTGCTTTTCTGTGTATTGCTTGCTCGCTAGCTGCAGCAAATGTATTTCAATGGATCGCTCACTCTCTACTTTTATGGATCTCTCGCAACAGCATTTGTATTTCTATGGATTGTTCGCTCACATCATTATCTGGATTTCTATTGATCGCCTGCTCACATCATCATTTGTATTTCTTTGGAACTTCTGCTCAGATAAGCATTTGTGTTTCTATGGATTGTTCGCTCACATCAGCATCTTGATTTCTATTGATCGTTTGCTCACATCAGCATCTTGATTTCTATTGATCGTTCGCTCACATCAGCATTTGTATTTCTATGGATCACATTTTCAGATCAGCATTTGTATTTCTATTGATTGCCTGCTCAGATCAGCATTTGTATTTCTATGGATCACCTGCTCACATTAGCATCTGGATTTCTGTGGATTGCATCCTCCGATCAGCATTTGGATTTGTGTGGATTGCCTTTTCTCATCAGCATTTGTATTTCAAAAAAATTGAGCAAAGACACTGTGTGAATAGTCAAAATTTCTCCTCAGATTGCTGAAAATAATTTAACTTCAGCCACAGTTATAGTGTAGAAAAGGCCTCAAAGATAATCTTGTTGTTAAATAGCGCTTTTCTATTTTATTAGCTGTTTAATGACCCATTCAGTGCTGTATTCCTATTGGTTGCGCCGTCCCATCTGTGCACTGAGTCTGTTAACATACAGTGCAGTGTTGAACTCTTTCAGATGTGTTCAGCAGCTCGTCACGTATTTGAGTTAAAGTATTAGTTAAACCTGGTTGTTGCAAGTGGACTGAGCGTGAATGCCAATATAAGTATCTCATTTACTGTTGTGTTTGCTATTTGTTATGTATTTTAATAGTTTCGGTTGTTTAAAGGTAAAGGATAATTGTTGCTGTCGCTGTTAATTGAGCTTCGAAACTCCGTGAACGAACATACCGGAAGTGTTTTTTAACAATAAAAGCACTGTGAATGGATAACCGGAAGTTATGTGATGTTAGCGTTAGCCTAGCTTAACAGCGATAAATGAACTATCGGGGCTGCCGATTGACTCAAGGTGAGGGAGATTGAAGTCTCAGCGGCACAAAAACACAAGGGATGGAAACTAAGGAAGCATTCTGTACCTAGCAACGGTTGCTATGCTGCAGTTGCTGCTTGGCGTGTTCATGACGTGGCGTGACGTCATACGCACCCTTTCACACATTGTACTTTGATTTAGAAGGCATATAAAACTCAACTGTCAGTACGTATATGAACAAATCAGCAGATTCGTTCCCAAAGCAGAAGTTTTTTTTCTGTCCCAGGCAAAGAGACACATCACAACAGACTTAAACTATGGAGTGATGGCTCGCTACATTTTTTGTTGATCACCTAATCACATCAGCATCTGAATGTCTATTTATCGCATGCACAGATCAGCATTTGTTTTTCTATTGATCTTTCACTCACATCAGCATCTGTATTTTTTTTGGATCGCCTGCTAAGTAAGCATTCTGTACCTAGCAACGGTTGCATTGCATGCAAATGCATCAGCATTTTTATTTCTATAGATTGTCTGTTTGCATCAGAAAAATCAGGCCTTGATTTCTATTGATCATTCCCTCACATCAACATCTGGATTTCTATGGACCGCCTGCTCACATCACTATTTGGATTCCTATTGATCACCTGCTCACAGCAGCATTTGTATTTCTATTGATCGTTCGCTCGCATCAGCATTTGGATTTCTATTGATCACCTGCTCACATCAGCAATTTTATTTCTATTGATCGTTTGCTCACATCAGGCCTCGATTTCTATTGATCACCTGCTCACATCAGCATTTGTATTTCTATGGATCACATTTTCAGATCAACATTTGTATTTCTATTGATCGTTCGCTCACATCAGCATTTGTATTTCTATTGATCACATTTTCAGATCAGCATTTGTATTTCTATTGATAGCCTGTTCAGATCAGCATTTGTATTTCCATGGATCACCTGCTCACATTAGCATCTGGATTTCTGTGGATTGCATCCTCCGATCAGCATTTGGATTTGTGTGGATTGCCTTTTCTCATCAGCATTTGTATTTCAAAAAAATTAAGCTAAGGCACTGTGTGAATAGTCAAAATTTCTCCTCAGATTGCTGAAAATAATTTAACTTCAGCCACAGTTATAGTGTAGAAAAGGCATCAAAGATAATCTTGTTGCACTTTTCTATTTTATTAGCTGTTTAATGACCCATTCAGTGCTGTATTCCTATTGGTTGCGCCGTCCCATCTGTGCACTGAGTCTGTTAACATACAGTGCAGTGTTGAACTCTTTCAGATGTGTTCAGCAGCTCGTCACGTATTTGAGTTAAAGTATTAGTTAAACCTGGTTGTTGCAAGTGGACTGAGCGTGAATGCCAATATAAGTATCTCATTTACTGTTGTGTTTGCTATTTGTTATGTATTTTAATAGTTTCGGTTGTTTAAAGGTAAAGGATAATTGTTGCTGTCGCTGTTAATTGAGCTTCGAAACTCCGTGAACGAACATACCGGAAGTGTGTTTTAACAATAAAAGCACTGTGAATGG